>CAWVOU010000052.1:0-10609 GCA_963931805.1 Microdon myrmicae
ACATAGCGGGCGATGGGTTCTACCGTTATTATTTCCGCGGATAGATTCCTAGTGTGGCTTCTCGTCTGCATCTACGGTAATGCTTTACGCGTAATTAATTTTTTCCGTACGGAGAGGCTACCCGGATTATTCTAACCGCAGTTCGCTTTTTACCGTAGCGAACGAAAACACGATAGTGGAACAATAATACAACGATGAGGGATTAATTCTATTTTAATAAACAAATAAACGTCCCAACGATGAGAGGTAAGAATCTATTTGGACGATCCAACCATGAGAGACCAGACCCAATCTATATAAATAAAAAGGAAGAAGAAGATAAAACCTGAAATGAGAACACTAAAACAGTGGAAAATATTTGGGTATGTTATCTCTAATTGTCTTCCCAACGTTGATTTCGTCCTCCTTCCTGTAATTGGAAAATGAAATGGAGAAAAGAGAACCAATATATTTATTTATGTTTTATTTTTTGTTATAACGGATTTTTTATCTTTCCTAGCCGCTAGTTCCGCTAGTCGGCGTAGGGACGTTAGAGCCTCGGGGCTCTTCCACCACTGTATTTATATCCCCGACGGCTTCGATATAAATTCCAGCCGGTGGTAACCGGCTGCGCCAATTTGTTATGTTATTAATTCCAATTTAGTAGTAATAATATATGCAATTAAAGTAAGAAGGGGGGGGGGGACTTACTGTGATTAATCTTGGGTTTACGCGACCGTTGAGCGATCGCAGTGTTGTTATAGTTGTGTTTGACTGCGACAGGTTGCAGGGGGCGTTGATGGTTGCTCCCCTGTTAATTGGTCTTCCTCCGGTGTTTAATTTAATATCTCTAACTGATTATTTGATCCCCTGTTAAATTGTCTTCCTCCGGTGTTTTATTTTTTATATCTCTAACTGATTATTTGATTTACGTACGAATGTTCTGATTTACTTACGAATTGTCATTCATTTAATTTTTTCCCGTTGACGTATATTTTTATTTTATTTGACGCCAACGTCGTTTTTTATTAATTTCTCCGCCAAGTAGAATTTGCATAAAGTAGTTTATGCAAATTAGCTACTTGGCGCGTTATTCTCCTTTTATAGGTAAAGAGGGGAATCGAAGGGGGATTAGTGGATTCTGGGGGGACCTGGACTCAATGTCGGTCCGTAACACCACCAATAAATAAAATATTCAGGAGAAATAATCAAAACGAGATTCAGTGTCTCCAAATTCCACGTACTGATGTAAACAAGCAGCTGCTAATCAACATTGGCATAGATACAGAGAACGCTATCTTCAATATTGAGCTCTTGGTGATCGAAGATCCTTTAGAAAAGGTGAACGCTGTGGGAGCCGTCTTTCAGGAAATGTACAAGGTGAATGAAACCATTCACTGAAATCAAGATTTGGAGCACAGAGCTCTACTGAATCACTTTCACCTCCGAAATGAAATTTCACTTGGCAATCGGAGAATCCCGGAGCTATACCGCAAACCTACAATAGTGAGAATAATCAGGTCGGGAAGATTAAGATGGGCCGGACAAGTGGCGCGAATGGACAACGATAGGACCGTGCGTAGAATTCTTGACGGTAGACCAACGGGAAAGAGTCCGAAAGGACGGCCGCGACGGAGATGGGAGGACAATGGAGGATGGTCAATCGTGGAAGGAGAGTGCACAGGACAGGGAACGATGGCCGAGTCGAGTCAGCGAGGTCATGAGCTTCCGGGTTCCTACAGGCTAATAAATAGTAGTAGTAAATCATATTGACTAGGTTAAACTGGATTAAGTTAGATTAAGTTAAGTATTAGACTTGATTAAATAAAATAATAAAAATCCTGATTTTCTGACCTTTTACAAGACTATCAATTACCAGATTTATAAGTTAGCTGTAGTACTTAATATAAAAATTGGTTATTGGTCAAATAAACACAGTATGTTAAAAAAAAGCCAAGTCAAGCCAACTGCTTTGTTGCACAATTTGAATTCGTTCGCTCCAATCTGTTCGTAAGAGCTTTGAGAGAGCGATCGTACCGACAGAAACCTTGAACGCACTTAGTGTTTGCATCATCACACACAAAGTGTGCACGAGAACCAGGTTCCATAATCGGGTAAGTGCGCAAATAGTAGCAAAGGTTAAGCCTCTATGGGTAAAACTATTAGCACCACCTTGCACCCCCTATGCCAATTTATCATTCACAATAGGGCTTTATCCGGTTGTTGTGAATTACCACCGTCTTTTGCCCTATTTTGATGGCGGTGTTCACTCGACCTTTTATTTCTACCGCTTCATAGGGAATTTTCCATAAGGGCACCAACTATCCTTTCTTTGTTTCGTTCCGTACCAGAACTCTGTCGCCAACGTGGAAAGTGAAAGGGCGCAGTTTGTGGTAATGGTACCCCTTGGATTTCTGTTTAGAGATCAATAAATTACGCCTCGCTATCTTGTACGTCTTTTGCAGTTTGTACTTTAGCTTATGGAAGCTCTCGTGGTTGTACATCGGGTTCGGAGGTTGTTTTATATAAGACGGAACTTCCGGGGTGAACCCAAACTTGGTACCTTCGTGTACGCTAGTGTTGTACATGAATGTTACCGCCCTCAGATACTGATCCCACGATTGGGGATTGTTATCCACAATGTTGCCTAGTCACTCTGCGAGCGGCCGATGGGCTCGTTCCAAAGCTCCATTCGACTGTGAATGGTACGCCGAGGTTTGGAGTTTCTTCATACGGAGACTCTACCCACTCAGGGGTGGGCTGCGAAAAGTTGCCGGACCACGTTATTCCAACGAGGCCCCACCCCGAAGGCCCAAAAGGCGTTAAAAAAGGGAAAGTGTTGGTAATGATCTCACCAACCAATCCTTCGGAGGGCGAATTCTTTCCGAGTAGATCGGCCAGATTCAGGCTGCTCTTCAGTATCGGATAAATCTTCGTCTTTTACTAAAGACTTCCGTCGAGAGGAGCAACTAACTGAGTTTAAATGAAATTTTTTTAAGCCAGAGCACAAAACAATGAGCGCCGAACTATAGGTGCAAAACCGTAAGCGCAAATTATACAGGCAAAGTAAGGCGCTCACGAAGTAAAGTGTCGCATATTTATACATGTACATAAACATATACATATAATAAAATCATATCTTAGACTACTAAACATAAGTTAAAACATTCAGTAACCGGCCTAGGCAACTTCGCCATATATGGAAGTATGGGGCTGCTATCTGGGACGATTTACAAGATTTCTTCGCGTCCTTTCCATGGTCGGAGATGTGCTTCGGAGACTCCGATGTTAACGCTTGCGCGGAGTCGGTCACGGAGATTATTCTTCTCGGAATGGAGACCTACATTCCACATTCCATCAAACGAAGTTCATCTGATAAGCCGTCGTTTGATAAAAAATGCGAGCAGATTACAGCGGAAAAAATAGAGCTTTTAAACAATGGCGCTCCAATCCAACCGCTGTTAGCAGAACGAATTTTGTTAGAATCAGAAACGCGTGCAACCAGGCGATTGACACCGCGAAGAATGCTCACTACGACAGAGTGATCAATAAATTCCTTCGGTGCCCAACTGGTTCGCACTCTTCTGGTCAATGGTAAAAACTGTCAGCAGTAACTTCGCTTCCTCCCATTTCCCTCCGTTGGTGACAGACAACAGGATGTTAGTCACAAATTCAAAGGATAAGGCTGATGTGTTCGCGAATTTATTTCCCGCGAATTCAAACCACGATCCCGGTCTTTTGGAGCCACCTGTGATCGCGCTAGTACGATCTTCCATGCGGGATGTGAGATTTCGCCCGCGTACTATTCAACGCATTCTACCTGAACGGGACTGTAGGACAGAAACCGGTCCGGACGGAATACCAGCAATAGTCCTTAAGAACTGTGCTCCAGAACTATCGCCGGTTCTTGGGAGACTCTTCCGCTTATCTTATGCACTGGAAAATCGCTCGAGTTCAGCCAATCCCCAAGACGGGACAAAAGTGTCTCCCACAAAATTACCGTCCGATAGCTTTACTGTCTATTTTATCTAAGGTAATGGAAAAAGTCATCAATACAGAGTTAGTTAAGTATTTCGAGTGCAACGGACTTCCTTGTTCTTGCTTCACATAAATGATTTGTTGGAGACAACGGATAACAAAGTGTTCAGTTTTGCGGATGATAGTACGCTTGTTTCCTCCTTTTCAAGTGATCGGCCGATTGGTGCATCTACGTCGCACCAGCTGAGATGTAGACAGATTGACTCTCTGAATCAGGATCTAGATAAAGTCCTACAGTGGGGAAAGGCCAATCTTGTCGACTTCAACGCAACGAAGACCCAGTATACAACATTCACAAAGAAAAGTGGATCATCGGTTCCACAGCTGATGATGAATGGCCGGGCCCTCGAGGCTGGGGAAAGTTTGAGATTGCTCGGCGTCACGGTCTGTGGGAATGTAGCATGGCATAAACACGTATCGGGTATCGCCAGATCAGCCTCAGGAAAACTGAGCTATCTTTTTAGAGCCAAGAAATATTTTACTCTGGCCCAACTTCTTCTCCTATATAAATCCCAAATTAGACCCGCGGTCGAATATTGCTCTCATGTTTGGAGCTCGGCTCCTAAACATACCCTCGACCTACTTGAGAGCGTAAGGAGACGAGCGATCCGCCTGGTCGGGGACTCGGTGCTGACGTCGGGACTACAGTCGCTATCACATCGAAGGTGCGTAGCCGACCTCTGTCTGTTTTACAGATATTATCACGGGTGCTGTTCTTCGGAGATTCTTGGCATTGTTCCACGCAATTCGGTTTATATGCGCTCCACAAGACAATCCGTTTGTGGTTCATCTCCCGACGGCGCGAACATCCCTGTATCAGAACTCGTTCCGTTACAGAGCGGGGAAGCTGTGGAACTCCCTTCCCACGCGAGTGTTCCCGGAGCGTTACAACCTGCAACTGTTCAAAAAGAACTGCAACAGTTATTTGATGGCATCTCGGGCGCCCACTCGGCGCTATAGGTTCGCCTCTCCCGAGAGAAGTCTAATAAAAAAAAAAAAAAAAGGTGGACCTCAGAGAACACATATAAACGTCAGAGGCAAGATATTTAAAAATGTCAAAGAATTTAAATATCTGGGAACGATACTGACGACCAGAAACGAAACATCAAAGGAAATTAACAAAAGACTACATTCCGGGAACGCTAGTTGGCATGCAGCCAGTAAACTATTAAAATCCAAACTGCTATCACGTAATATAAAGCTCCGTGTCTATAGAACCATAATCATGCCGATTGTTCTATACGGATGCGAAACATGGGCTCTCACAAAACGGGAAGAAAACAAATTCCCCGTATTCGAGAATAAAGTTTTAAGGGGTATATTTGGCGGTAAATATGACGAGGAGTCAGGACAATGGAGGAAACTCCACAACCACGAATTGGAAGAGCTATACCGCAAACCTACAATAGTGAGAGTGATCAAGTCGCGAAGATTAAGATGGGCCGGAGACGTAGCGCGAATGGGCGATGATAGGACCGTGCATAGAATTCTTGACGGTAAACTAACGGGGAAGAGACCGACAGGACGGCCGCGACGGAGATGAGAGGGCAATGTTAGATTGGACCTCGAGGAGATCGGATCGGATGATCGAACGTGGAAGGAGAGCGCACAGGACAGGGAACAATGGCGGAGCCGAGTCGGTGAGGTCCTAAACTTCCGGGTTCCTACACGCCAGTAAATAATAATAATAATAATAATAAATGATTTGTTAGATACAATGGATAACAAAGTGTTCATTCAGTTCCGCGGATGATAGTATTGTGACGCATATGACAATCAGCTATGATATCTGACGGGTCTCCAAAACAAAGTACTAGAATATTCTAGAATGTGGAAAACCGGAGGCTATGAGCAGTAGAAAATTCGAGGCTATGGAACAGCCGGAAACGAAACACCGAATCAGAATGAGGAAAAACGGTATAAATACGTCGCACGCAGATCAAGGAAGTAAGTAAGCAGTAAGGAAGCGATAAGTGAAGAAGCGGAGTAAAGAAGCGATAGGAATTAAACGATAAGTCTCGAGAGAAAGAAGAGTCACCGAATTATTGGCGACATATAGAGGAACGGTTGTTGTTAACAGACTAATAAAGTGTTTACAAAGAAAATCGATTTAACGGCTCTTATTTAGTTGTAAAATAATTAATCCAGCGAACCTTAAGCCCGCTACAGTATGCTTGTTTCCTCCTTTTCGAGTGTTCAGCCGATTTTTCAACATCTACGTCGCACCAGCTGATATGTAGACAGATTGACTCTCTGAATCAGGGTCTAGATAGGGTCCTGCAGTGGGGAAAGGCCAATCTCCTCGACTTCAAAGCAACGAAGACATAATATACAACATTCACATAGAAAAGTAGATCAGCGGTTCCGCAGCTGATGATGAATGGCCGGGCTCTCGAATATGGGAAAGGCATCCCGGGGCGCCCACTCGGCGCTATAGGTTCGCCTCTCCCGAGAGAAGTGTAATAAAAATAATATAAAAAAAAACAAACATGGAAATGAAATTATACATGGGTCACCTGAAAAGTTTCCGACCTAACAAAGATACAAGACATTTCTTCTTAAAATTAATTTTTATTATTCTACATAATCTACTTGTAACTGTACACACTTCTCCCCCATCTCTCGAACCCGTCCAAATAGTACTCGGCGTTTTTCTTTGCAAAGATAGACACTATAACCGTGGTTTTCCAGTTGTCTGGGAAATGTGATGCGTTATTTATATGGTTGGGTAGAATGAGAATAGGGAATCGATTTGACGGGAGATGTCTTGTGAACAGAAGGTTTGGAATTTCATATACCCGTAAGCTTGTCGATTTTTTGTTGTTGCGTAATGCTATAAATTCTATGGTTCGCCCGCTGCTAGGAATGAGTTTAGTGGCGCTACCATCCCATTTATTGGCTTAATTCAAGCAACATACATGAGTGGCCTGAAAAGTTTCCGACCTAACAAAGATACAAGAAATTTTTTCTTAAAATATATTTGTATTTTTCTACATAGTCTCGTTGTAACTCTACACACTTCTCTCAGCGATGCTTCTATCTCTTTAACGCATCCAAATAGTACTCGGCGTTTTTCTCTGGAAAATAACTCTTCACGAAGGTGATTGCCTCCTCATTTGACGAAAATTTCTGTCCTCCGAACGCAAGTGGCTATTGTTGTAGAATTGGGGATCTACGTATTCATCTACAAGTTTTCTCGAAGGCTTTATCACGGAAGTGAATGCACAGCGATCACTGTCATACTCAATCGTCAGTAAACATTTTATATTTCGTATTATTCTTTTTTTTTTTTATTTTAGTCCTGAGTCAATAAGCAAGATGTCTTAGAAGGGTCCACCTCAGAGAAACGATGGACAATATGCACACATCAAAGTCAGCGGCATGTTGATCTTATCAACTAGCTAATTAATTATTGGAAGATTTATTTCCACAATATTTGTGTTATGTGTTTAAATCACTACCAACAATGAAATTATTCTTTTCAGAATGAAGTTGCAGGGATCAAAAAAGAATTTCAGGCTCTAATATAATATGCTGATGTGCTACAGGTGCATAGACCAGGATAACGTACATCCCGTTCTCTTCATGAAGGGGTATGCGTACCGTGCAGACCTCAAGCATCTTAAACTTCCACACTTCTACATTATATATGACCTTATATTGAAGTTCTTTTTTAATAAAGATTGCAGCCCCTGACCTTGAGAAGAGTTTGGTCGATCTTTTATGAAATTATGATTCTTGTGCCCTAGTTTATAACTGAACTTTGTTACGGACTCCACGTCGGAGGCCTCACCACAAATCCCCAAATTTTCCCTCTCTAATTAGTAAATTGGCATAAAAACTACTTAGCAATAATAAACAATAAAGGCGATGGCGCCGACATTTAAATAAGACGTCAAAGCGGAAGAAAAAAAATATATGTCAATTAGAGAAAAAGTTAATACAAAGCGGCGCGAGTATTAACCAATCTAAAAACGTTTTTTAAGTGACGGGGAGAGTAGTAAATTGAGAGGTCGAGAGGGGAAATTTGGGGATTTTGGGTGAGGCCTCGGATGTGAAGTCCATAACAGTTTTACTAGTTCGAATCACGTCAAGGTTTTCGTCCTGCAATGCTTTGAAGAGACTGGCTCTTCTCTCGATCGTAATCAGCTAATTTACATTCACGACAAAAGCTCTAACCGTTGTTTTTTTTTTCCTGTTTTGAGTTTTTTTTTTTTAGACTTCTCTCGGGAGAGGTGAACCTATAGCGCCGACTGGGCGCCCCGAGATGCCATCAAATAACTGTTGCAGTTCTTTTTGAACAGTTGCAGGGTGTAACGCTCCGGGAACACTCGCGTGGGAAGAGAGTTCCACAGCTTCCCCGCTCTGTAACGGAACGAGTTCCGATACAGGAATGTTCGCGCCGTCGGGAGATGAACCACAAACGGGTGCGATCCGTCGGATGTGTTTATTTATGTTGGGGAAGTGCAAATAATCCGGGGGTATGGGAGCGAACATACAGGGCAAAGTCACTGATTGCTTTGAACCCGACGAAGGCCGAGACGAGCCTTGTCCCTGTTCAATCCAAGTTGGCATGCAGTCTCCAAGTGACACCTCTGGTTAGCTACTTTGGCACCCGCCAAATAGTGAACCAATGCATGCAGCGACATCCTGAGAAAGGTTGACGCAAGGCTAATAACCTTGCCCGGAAAAACAAGTTATTATGGACAAACTAACAAGCCCCGGATATTGACCGGATACACGACGCCGATTGTTACGGACCAACATTGAGTCCAGGTCCCCCCAGAATCCACTAATCCCCCTTTGATTCCCCTCTTTACCTGTAAAAGGAAATAACGCGCCAAGTAGTTAATTTGCATAAACTACTTTATGCAAATTCTACTTGGCGGAGAAAAAAAATAATAAAATAAAAATAATACATCGAAAATAAATTCGGAAAAATGACAATTCGCCGTCAATCTCCGAATGAGAAAGAATTATTATCGGGTCCGTTGACTTTGCAATTCCTAGCTAGGAAGTCGTTTCCTAATAACCCATCTTCTGACAATCCCGGTAGGGAGTCCATTACCTGAAAGTTACAGGAGATTGGTTGGGGCAGTTTGAATATTCCCTTACAAAAACCACTAGACTTTCCCTTTCCAAAAAGCGTTTGGAGAGTAGTGGCCTTTTTTGTATCCAGTGTTGTTCCATTTTGGAGTGCCTTCAGTTTAAGAAGGCTCATCTCCGCACCTGTGTCCACTATTAGACATGTAGTGTTTCTACATCCTATGTCTAATGGGAGCTGGACTATTGGAACTTTTGTTGGTGGTTGAGGACAGTTTTCTTTATTTGGCGGCTTTAATTCGGTCGGGTTGGGGAATTCCTGCCCGACCTCTGGGAGTTTTCCGACTTCTCCCATTTTGCTTTTAGTCGACACACTGTCGCCATGTGGTTGTGTCGCTTACAAAATGTGCACCATTCCCCGTTCTTCTGTTGCCTATGTCCCTTTTTTGGCGTCTCTGACGCGTCCGTAGCGGTTGAATTCGACTGTCTACGGTTCGATTCGGGTCGATGGCGTTGTAATCGGTGTTGGCGTTGTTTTATTTTTCGAGCCTCTGAGTGTTCAGTACTGCTCGTACTAATACTACTCTTGGCTCGAGTCTGTTTACCGCCTTTGTCGCATGGCTGTTTGCTGTCCTTTGAAATTTTTCTTTTTTGGACTGTGTGCCATTCTGTATTGACCGTGCAGGTCTTTGGGGTGTGGTCACTACGTACAGACTTAACCACATTGGGTGTCTTTGTTGGCTGTTGTGGTTTTATCCACTTTGCCTTGATACGACACTCGTCCCCTGTGTGACCCTTTCGGCCACAAAACTCACAACAACATCGAATGCTGTACACTCTACGATTCGATGTAGTTGCTTGTTTCGATGTGGATGGTCTGTCCTGCTGGTTTGAGGTATTCACCGGTGACTTCCTTTGGTTCTGTGACCTTATTTGTGTAGGTTCAGGATTCTCCGCCTTCCTTTGTGTATTAAGTGTCCGACAATCCTGGGCATCGTGCCCATATCGATCACACTTTGTACACTTTGGTGTGTTCCGGCGTCGAAGGCATTCATCGTATACATGCCCTTTTCTATTGCAGAAACTGCATGTCATGCGTGTTACCCATGGATTTGGTGTACGCTTGTCCCTACCTTGACTAGAGGAGTCACTAAGATAATCACCTCTGCCTCTTTGAAGGTGTCGTGGTGCCTCGGGCTTCTTTGGCCTAGACCCGGTTGGTCTTCTAGAAATGTGTGGTAGTGTATCCGACCTAAACGGGTTTTTCCCTGGTTGTGGGCGTGTAACGGGGTGAGATTTTTCTTGGAATCTAGTGTTAGAGTTCCTATTCTCTACTACCCGAGACGCATCGTGTCTAGGCTTATTCTGCCTTTGTCTCGATTCCTGGGGGTTTGGTCGAGTATCCCCGTAGGTCCTATCTAAAACCCTATTTCTTTCCTCTGGGGGATCTTGTTCATCCTCCCAATAGTAGAATGGATTATTCTTAAGTATTGGTTGCCTATTTGATGAGGTGGGAGCATGGTATTCGTCGTTCCTTTCAGGTGAAGGT
>CAWVOU010000053.1:0-59032 GCA_963931805.1 Microdon myrmicae
GTACTAGATTTCGCCAGTACATTCTAGCACATTTAATTGCCCAATCCGCAACACATTTCATTTATTTATTTTCCTAATAAATTGTAATTGCTTAGCATACATATTAAATATGATTCTTGCATTTGAGTTGACATGCTGTGGTTATAATTTTCAAGTACTGAATATCGGATTTTAATTTCTTTTGTGAATAGTCTTTAATTTCATACTATTATCATTACAAACTTGATGGAGTCTTGGATCTACTTGAATAGATTAAAATTGTAACAGTAAAATTGTTCGCAATCTTTTAGGGTATTTGCTGTGTGGAAGTAAAAATGTCTGTATAGCTTTATGAGTCTGACCTCTTTGTAAAAATTTATTGATAGATTTTTTTTGCTACAACCAACGATGTTTTTTATTTTTCCTACTCTTCGCTTTAAACTATCGACTTGTTGTTTCGTTTACCGTCTGTTTCGTTGAACATTTAATTTTTTCGAATGATACATATCGTTATAGTTTCATATAGGCATCTGTATCTTTGTTTCAGTCCAAAGCTTCCTACTCTCAATTCCTTTTATTATTCCTAATAAGGTCGAGTGTGAATGCTTTACGTTTGTTCAGCTTTGCTTTGGTAAACTGCAACCTACTGTCATGACCATCACCTATAATTTTGGAAGGCCTTCTAATATCATTTGTATGAACGTTGTTTAGTGGGGTTAGCCTATGATATGGTTCGTCTCTATGTCTCAGTCTCTTATAGTCCTCTATTTGCCGTATGCTCCTGCTTTCTCTCCAATTGGTGGGCCTCCTGTCGTACATTCTTTCTCTACATTTGCTACAATTGTTAGTCATGAGGTAAATGTGTTTCCGTACCTTGGGAAAATATATTTTCTCTTTCAGGTTACGGTAACTCTCGCTAATTCCCCTGTGTCCTGACCCTTAGTCATGCTATCGATATAGTTGGTTATGCAATTCTTTTTCCGTCTTAACCTCTTGGGCTCTTCTGGAGCACCGTATGAATTTTATCTTTTTGTTAGACGGGAATAACGATATCAAAATTGACTGTACCCTATGGTAGTCTGTAACTCGAACTTCTGAATAGATTCCGATGCGGCCTCTTCTCACGTATCTTTTCAATGTCTTTTCTCTCTTACTTCTACTTCCCAGCGGATCTATCTTTAGTATTGTTCTCTTATGGACCACTTGGATGTCCCGTACAGGGCTGTAGGTTAGTATGATTTGCGTCTTATACTTATTGACTATCTCGTCTTTTATCCCTATGTGGTCCGATTTTTGCCTACCTGTAGGATGACGAGTTGCCCTGCCGGAGAATGCTACGTTAGACTTGCTTTTGTTATCTTTGCCTGGTCTTTTCGAACGCTGTAATCTATTCGGGAAATCTGCTACCTTATTCTCTTTCCCTTGCAAGTATTCATGATTCAACTGGATATCTCGCACTTCGCTTATTTCGAGCATATTGACTTCTTCATCAATAGACTTTCTCCCGAATGGATGGCCCACTCCATTAGTCATGTAAATTTTCTTACTCCTCATGCAAATCTTTTCGATATTTTTCTCTATCGAATCCATACCTAGAATAAAATTGTATGGTTTTCTCATCTTTAACGCTACCCACCTTATCCTTGCATTATTTGGATATCTAAATTCTACTGGGCATACTGATGCTACTATCTTATTTCGTTTGTCCACTTCTCCCTGAATTATCTCGATCGCTGTCGTGTTCGTATCTACTATATCGTACCTAAGTTTCGGGGTATTGCTTTCATTCAGGATACTTATCGTGGATCCTGTGTCTAAAAGTGCTAGGTACTTTTCTCCTTCTATAGTCAGTGTTAATACTATTCTATTTTCTGAGGTTCGTTTGTGAAAAACGGTGTCTGCTACATTTCTTTCTTCTCGCCTACTTATCATGTCCACTGACATGTGGTCTGAGCTTTCCCTGTGGTGTGCACTATTACCTATATGCCTTTGCATAGATATTTCGTTCCTCTGCCTAACATTACTTGGCCCTGTCCTCCAATTGAGGTTATCACCTATATTTTGTCTTGGTCCGTGGTTTGTCCTGAAGTTAGTATGATTGCCTCCTTGCCTTACGATATTACCTTCGCTCTGCCTATTCTCATATCTGTTTCTGTGGTCTATATGGTCTGGTTTGTGATTCCTATCAATATGTCGTTTGTTTGTCGTGGTTAGTCTGTGTTTAATATTATTCGTAGGATTTAAATTACTCTCATCCATCCCAACAAAAGAGTCTATCACATTTCTTACCTCTGTCAGATTAGTTTCGTTCATTATATTGTATGCTAAGGTACCCGAAACTAAGCTTTTAACTTTCTGGACTAGCATTCCACTGAATACATCTATCATTGCATTACCGTGTGTACAAAATACGGAATACTCTGCAATGTCATCTACAAGATATTTCAATTTGTTGCTAAGGTCGAGGACCGAATTTACCCTCAATAACATGATGTCTCTTGTTAGGGCCGTTTGGTCTCTCTTTGGTCTGTAGTACCGCTTCAATTTCTGCTGGCACTCTTCCCAATTTTGAGGAGGGTTCACTCTTAAAAGGTTCTTTGCTGAGCCCAGTATTTTGTGATCGTAGATCATACTGAAAGCTCTCGCCTTTTCCTCTTCCTGTCCAGCTCTGTATTCGCCCAGCTTTCTTGATACAGCATCTATGAACGAAGGTAAGGTCCCTTTTGCCCCATCGAACTCGCGGATATGGAGAATTTCTTTTTCCAGTCTCTGACTCGTGCTCTGCTGCTGGTTCTGGACCATCAGCTAAGTCAGTGCTGCTATACATTGCTCCATTTGTTGAGCCATTCCCCTTCTTTCGTCTATCAGTCTACTCCTCGCTTCCGTTCTTCGATCAATTTTGTCGGCTATCTATATTCGTACCGATACTTACCTTCTCGAGGAATACGATGATAGCTTTTCTTATTTTATCTACCGTGATAACCGTTTTTCGCGACGAAACCGATTTCCAGTTATTTATCCCCCTCTGGGTTGTTAGTATCCTTTAGCGATTTCTTAAATGACCAATAACCCTTCAGCAATTATGTCTATAAAACATTAACCAACGTTGCAAGGACTTTCCTGTATCATAAACAATCGAGGAAAACAGAACGACCACCTACAACACAATAGAGCTTCAATTTCGTGGCTGTATACTGTTCATTAGCTCCTCAATAATATACTGGTTAGTATACCCGCCTGTCACGCGGAGACCGGGGTTCGATTCCCCGTCGGGGAGCCTCTGGCGCAAGACTAATGACCTTGCCCGGAAAAAACAAATCATTATGGAAAATTTAACAAGCCTCAGGACTTGCTAAATAAGGCCAAGACCGGTCCCAGGTTGTAGTGCCGATGATGATGATGATGATGATGATGATACCGTTCATTGCTAATTCAAGTGTTTATTTTTCTTTGTCTTGTCGATCCTTATACTACTCACATTAATACAATTATCGTTTCTTTATGCAGTTTTTGTCACTAATATTACTTTTGGTTATTCGAGCATTTCTTCGTGATGATTTAATTATCAATTCCTACTTATCCTAGTTAACTCCATCCTTGTTTCTTTCACACTTTTAATAATATTGACTTTAACCCTTTTTTTGTATCGACTTTGGTGGCCATTAGTAATGTACATTTGATTACTGGTAACAATGATTTACGATTTACTTCCTTACTATTAAATTTCTAGTAGTTAATAAAATAACTTATTAAAGTTACTTGACTTACGCTGCGCTCTGAAGATTGCTGGACTGCTATTTTCATTGATGGTGATGCTCTTACTCGCGCTGGAACTGATGTTGATGACTTTGATGATGTTTTTTTTTTCTTCTTTTTTTTTTGATTTGATTTTTAGTGTCTTTTGTTCTGTTTATTGTTGCACAGTTATTTCTATATTAGGCGGTTCTTAATAGGCGGTTTTAAGGTTTCTAAAGTTTCTGTTTTTACTTTTTGGTTTCTTGCTAGCGGTTTCTCCGCAGATCACCAATTTGTAGCTTGATCCACTGTGTGTCCACTAATTTCTTAATTACCGTAATAGTTCGTTCACTTTCCTCTTTTTCTACCGAATAGAGGAACACCGACTGCTCCAGCTATGTTTTGTGAAAGATTCACCGATATCAGAGTCACGACACCAAGAGCATCAGCAACGGAATCTTCCCTTTTATAAATCTGGAAGTCACTACTCAATGATGGTCAATAATTTAAACTCAACGGTATCCGTTAACTTTTATCCAATTTTATTTTTTTTTCTAAATAGTGATTCGGCAAACACTTAATATGATTATATATTAACTGCGAACAGTAATCTATTTCTCAAGTTCTATTTTAAAATTTCATCGATTGTGGGTACAATTAACACTTATCTAGTCTATAAGTCAAATGTCAGAAATCTTCTCCTTCTTTTAATTTATCCATATATATTTGTTTAAACAAAGGATTGGCACACTAAACATATTTATTCACTTAATGTCCACCGTAAGTTATTTCTACAAATTTTATCTTTCAAATCTCTTCGATTGAAGATTCTGGCTAACATTTATTTAGTTTTTATATTAATCGTCAAAAATCATTCTCTTTTATTTTATCTATACACTCATTTAGATATAGGTTCGGCACACAACATATTTATTCACTTTTCTATTTTTAATCCATTGACTTGAATTTAACATGAATGCACAATTGTTCAACAATGTAAGACGAAAGTTTTCATTATCGTTATCGTTACTTCTCATTTATATCAACTTTAGTAGCAACATTCCAGAGCAGGATTCGTAAAAATAAATGATATATATAATATTTAATTAGTCAATTTGTATCTTCAATTGATCACCACTCACAATATCACAATAAACGCTAAATTGGGCTTCTTCATCCTTTTCTCTTAACTCCCAAAAATAAACATATGTTACTTCTTTCAAGACAAATATTTGACTCTCAAACTGATATCCAGCCACTGACTTCCAATTACCGACTTCTTATCCTTCACTTCCGACAACCAACTGCCGTAATTCCCTTATTCATTGCCCTAAGAAACCTCCTACTCCGTCATCATCTTCCGGGGTTGACGTTTTCAGTTCACCTCCGGGGTTAAGACCACTCGATTCACAATCAGCAATTTGGGTTTTAATTGGCCCAATTACCGATCATCGGCTTTAATTCATAAACGCCTCATATTGATGAGCTGTTTTCATTGATATTGATAAAAGTTTTCATTATCGTTATCGTTACTTCTCATTTATATCAACTTTAGTAGCAACATTCCAGAGCAGGATTCGTAAAAATAAGTGATACATACAATATTTAATTAGTCAATTTGTATCTTCAATTGATCACCACTCACAATATGAGTATATATATATGTATACAATTATATATATGTATATATATACATTTATTTTTATATATATATATATATATATATATATATATATATATATATATATATATATATATATATATATATATATATATATATATATATATATATATATATATATATATATATATATATATATATATATATATATATATATATATATATATATATATATATATATACATATTGTATATGCTGGAATCCATCAGAGAAAAACGTATTTGAAACTCTAACCCTATATCCATCCATAAGAAATTTTGCATAATTCACAGATTATTTCAAGTACATAGTATAAAGAAAAAATTTTGCTTAACTCACAGAATATTCCAGGTCCCATAGTATAATATCAGCCGAAAGAAACCATTTTGCTTAACTCACAAAATATTCCAAGTCCCATAGTATAAACATGATCCGAAAGAAACATTTGCTTAATTCACCAAACATTCCGAGCCCATAGTTTACACGATCAATGGGAGACATTCTGCATAGCTCACAAGAACGACCTGTCGTACGATCAGTTTGTGAAACCCGAATCCCAGGGAGCCGCGTTTCGGTTCTCCGTTTTTGCAAGCTAGGCAAAGTTAGGTAGCGCTGAAATAGTCAGCCAGGAAAGGAAGGGAAAAAGAATTTGAATACGGCAGAACAAAATCAGCCACTGGCCGATGCGGATCCTCTCTTCTGTGTAGTCCCGAAATTAAATGAAAAGTAAAGATTAAATAAGAGTATAAAATCGTGTATATGAAAAGTAAAGATTAAATACGTGTGTAAAATAGTATAAGAAAAGTAAAGATTAAATGAACGTGTAAAAGTAAATGAAAAGTAAAGATTAAATAAGAGTATAAAATAGTATATGAAAAGTAAAGATTAAATAAGTGTATAAAATATTGAACACACTACAGAACCTTATCATAAGTGTATAAAATATCGAACTTAATACAGAACATTAAATAAGTGTATAAAATAGTAAATGAAAAGTAAAGATTAAATAAGTGTATAAAATATTGGACACAACATAGAACATTTGAAATAAGTGCATATAATATCGAACTTAATATCATCATCATCATCGTCGGCACTACAACTGGGAGCCAGTCTTGGCCTTATTTAGTAAGTCCTGAGGCATGTTAAATTTTCCATAATGATTTAATTTTCCGGGCAAGGTCATTAGTCTTGCGCCAGAGGCTCCCCGACGTGGATTATCAGTATACTATTGAGGAGCCCGCTTACGCTAGAACTTATAATAGAACATTAATATAAGTGTGTAAATATACCCTCAAGAACAATTAATAAAGCCGTCCAGCCGAGGTATCGGACCTCTAAACCCGTTGTTTTGAAAAAAAAAAAAATATATATATCCCTTTGGAAGGAAATTTTATATCCCTCTCTCTATAAACCTCCGTATAACTGGTCCGAAGGTAACGTCCGGAATTTTACCCACAAACCACATCTGGCCCAACGACCCAGCACTGCCTATACAAAGTGTATAGCCAGTCCCGGTATGCGGTCCAGGCATAACATTAATTTTCTGGTGGCAGCGGTGGGACCCAGTACTGCTGGAGTACCGATGGCGACGGGATGACATTTTCCATCGCTGGAGTCGCCTCACTTTTGAGGTCACGGAACCGGCCAATTGATCTGGGTCGGCGTTGTAAAATCGCAACCCACGATCAATGACCACGTGATGGCTTGTGATGGGTCTCGCTGCATCGAGACCGGCGGTGGTGACATGTACTGCGCGGTGTGGGCCCTGGCACTGTCCGCGTCTCCTGGCGCAATGGCACTCGCGTGGCAAGTGCCTCCCGGGGCTGTTGGAGTGCGGCCTTTGTTGATGCACTAAGAGGCGTGCTGGTTCTTTGGATTTCTGTTGATCCCTGGATGCCGAGGAGCGCCACCCGCCAGGCGGGGCGTTCTGCGCTCTTATCCCTATTGTGGTGTGGTGCCTTGAATCACTTGGGTGGGCTGGCTGCTGGTTCTTCGGTTGCCTCTCGCCCCCGCGGTGGTTCGGCGGGGGAGGGGCGTGTCTGGTAGCTGGGCTACGCAAATGGTCGGCGGTTGGTAGTTTCATGGGCCTCGTACGTTGCCCCTGAGGTAGATGCCGACGAGACTTCCCTTTCGTTCGCTGATGGGAGCTGCGAGCCTCAGTCGGAAGGTCGGCGTTACAAGCTCGCAAACTACGAGGAATGGTCATATGATGGCTGGTGACGGGCCTTGTCACCTTTACGCTGGATGCCGTGGTGGGTGCTGCGCCTGTTAGCAGCCATTCCAATTCAGTGGCCTGCACGACGAGGCCGGAACGTTGGTCCTTCCTTAGACCTTCGAGAATGATGTTGGGGTACATGTCTGCCCCAAGGATGATGTCCACCTTGTCGGTGGAGGCGATGTTCGGATCGGCATTCTCCAGATCCGCTATGAACGAGAGATCCCTCTTCACTGATTGTGGTGGTGGTGTATACGCTGATAGCCTTGACAGGATGAAGGGTCTCAGTGTCCATTGTCTCGAGCCGTGGAGGCGAGGTGTGATGCTGATGGCGGCTTGAGTCCTGGTGGCAAGGCCACGAGTGCCCCAACACCGTAGATTGGGACGGATAATGCTTGGCGTCGGAAGTACAACTTTCGGGCGAGTGACGACGAAATGAAGGTGCCGCTGGAGCGCGGGTCCAGCAGTGCACGGACTTCAACCCTCCGTTGGTTCTCCGGTATCACGATGACTTCCACGGTTGGTTGCAAGGCGGGGTGCTGTGAAGGGGTGCTGACTGTGTGTGCGCAGGCCCCTTCATGACGATCGATCTGGGCGACGAATCCTATGCCCCGGAGCGGCGGTGGGGTTGTCCCGCCAATAGCGGGTGCGCGGACATGCAACAAGGTGTGATGTCTCCGCTGGCATCGACGGCACGCCTTGCTGGAGTGGCGACCCAAACAGTTGATGCATAAGTTCCTTTGGTGTGCAAAGAACTTCCGACTGCCAGGCGTGAGTGATCGAAAGCCCCCTCAAGTGTAGATCGTGTGTGGGGCCCAGCAGAATGTGCAAGGGGCGTGTTGCCTTAGGGGTGCCGGCGGTGTTCTGTGTCTCGGTACACGGGGCTGCTTGGTGATTGGGCCGGCTGCTGTAACTGGGACAGTCGAAGGCGTATTCGTGGAAGGCACTGGAGTTGGATCTGACACGGATCCTATGTGCGCCGTGCCAACTCCTTGCTCTGGAATGGTCGTGAAGGTGACCAGTTCCTCCGGGTCCGAGTTGTAAGTTCGCAACCCACAAGGAACGGCCACGTCATGTTGTGTCCCACAATTGTCGCAACTGGTGATACGTGAAGGGGTCGCGGCTGCTGGGACGAGGGATATACACAAACGCCGTTGTTTCTTTAGTGTTTAATTTCCTTTATTTGGAACTTCACCATTTAAGTTCAACATTGATGTTCCGCGGTCGTCCTTCACTTGACCAGGAAAGCAAAAAGTGTATGTGTAGTACGAAACCCAGCAAATAATAGCTTCAGATGTTCCGTGGTCGTCCTGTTATATTAATACGTTATATATATATATATATATATATATATATATATATATATATATATATATATATATATATATATATATATATATATATATATATATATATATATATATATATATATATATATATATATATATATATATATATATATATATATATATATATATATATATATATATATATATATATATATATATATATATATATATATATATATATATATATATATATATATATATATATATATATATATATATATATATATATATATATATATATATATATATATATATATATATATATATATATATATATATATATATATATATATATATATATATATATATATATATATATATATATATATATATATATATATATATATATATATATATATATATATATATATATATATATATATATATATATATATATATATATATATATATATATATATATATATATATATATATATATATATATATATATATATATATATATACATATCGTCGTATACATTCTCCGTCGTGGGCCGACGGATTTTGTTACAGTCATTTAAAATATATATATTAATAACTTACGGTCTGTCCTGGGCCTTGCTGGATCTTCTGGATTTATTGGCCTTCGTCCTGACTGGTTCTAGGCCTAGGTTGTCCTTTAACACAGGGTCCCAGCTCCGAGGAAATTCTGCAAATGATCCGGCATTCGGCTCTTTTGGCAGAGATGCAGTTTCGTTCCTCTGGGTCAGTAGGCGACGGTGATGGTGTAAGAGAGAGGCCACACCAATTTACATCAACACAACGGAAATCACGTTAATTGTCAATGGCTGCAATGTCCTATATTGGATATTTTTCTGAACAACGTCCTTCCAATTCTTTAAATGAAACACTTTGTAAGATTTTTATATTTCACAACTTTAGGTTAATTATTTATTTTAGAATTGACGGTAAACTTTTATTTTGATATAAATTTTAACACATACACTTTAACAGACAATTTAAATTAAAAACGGTTTTACCGAATAGTCTTTGACTATAAACACACGTCCATCACACCGAGAACCTCGAACACAACTCTCCAATTCTCAACAAAATCTCTATATCCGTTCTGGACTACTTCATAACACCAACTACTTTCCTTTTTCGATCGTTTGATCGCAGGAAGCTTTTTTCTTTTTTCCTTGCTAACACAAGCCAACGTGTTAGGTTCTTTGTGCGATGATCGCACTCGAGGTCCTTTGTATTAGGATTTCTTTTATTGCCGAGGTGTTTTACCTTGGGTCGACAACCGTCTGGAATCCTTAAAAGTATTGTTATTTTATTGGTGCCCAGACTTGGCAATTTATTTTTCTCTGAACATTCGGAGCCAAAGATATTTTTGTTTCTTATAGGTCTGTTGTTCCGCGAGTGTTTTTACGATCGCTGTCCTTTGTTCCGTATAGGAAATGTTTCCTTGAATAGGATTTTAAACGGACGGTGTCGCCGTGAATTTTATGTTTTTTTGCCAACTTTACTTCAGAGTAGGCCATGTGGTCCGCAGATTTGGGTCCAGGAGAATTTCCGTGTTTAACATCTGGTTCATTTATCACGTTTTGGGTTTATATGGAGTTCAATATGGATAAATTGCACGTGTAGTTCAATTTCTTTGATATTGAATTATTGAATTTGATATAGGCAAATGGAACGTTTGGTTCAAATTGATTGATATCAATTTTGGTATTCGCCCGTTTAGTGTATGAAGCATGCTAGGGCTTGGGGAGTGCCTCATCCTATTAGTGGATGGTTTTGCATGTACCGCAATTCATTGGTGGAGGGTGACTCTAAAGAGGTATATATCTATGTGTGGGTGGTTTTGGGCGTAACAGTCCTTCACTTGACCAGGAGAGCAAAAGGTGTATGTGTCGTACGAAACGCAGCAAATAATATCTTCAGATGTTCCGTGGTCGTCCTTCACTTGACCAGGAAAGCAAAAGGTGTTGACGTTGAAACTCAGCAACAATACATAACAACAACTTTTATTTTAATTGAAATACATTTCACCTTTTCTCTAGTAATGTTGGAACTACAATACAATGTCCTTCTTAGTTGAAACAGAAATTAGCCAAGTCTACAATTATTCGAAAACACAAAACTACCGCAGGTAACAGCAAAACAGCATTCCTCCGTTGCTCGTATCGAAATTTCAAAACACCGGTTCCCTTCAATCAAAACAACAGGTTCTTCCTGGTGTTGTTGAACCGTTGTTGAGGTCAACAACCAGAGTCTGTTTTCTTTCGGAGGTGCTGAAGAGCAGATGTTGCTGTTTTCTGGCAGATGACGATGATCGTTGGTGTAGTTTATCGTTATCAGGTTGTTGGATTGGATTTGGTTTGTTGGTGTTCTTGTTGGTATTGATTCTGATGTTGATGAATATCGGAATTATATCAGATTTGGGATTGCATTCATTTTCCGTTATTTTTAAATGAATGGACGTGAACTTGTGGGTATTTTATGCTAGAGGCGTCAGCATAGTCGCAGGTGGAGCACAACACCACAGATTGTTCGCTGAAACTCCTCCAAGGAAAAGACAAATCACTAAACACCACGAGAGAAGATAGGAAAATGTCAAGTAGTAAAACACTGGTGAGGTTGTTTGGTTGTACATCGGTTCTTTATTGTTTTTGGTTACTTAACACTTTTGAGTTTAGTATAATACACTTCGTTTTCGGTTGGTTCTGCCAGCAAAGAGAGGTTTGTTTTTCTTCTAGATATTTGGTTACAATGTTCTTTTTACTTTTTACCGCCGTCACAACCGATTTGCGTTTTAATCAAGTTATATTCGATAACGCGCAAGGAAAAACTACAGTAATTAATTGCAGACATAACACCATACAGAAACACGCACTTGGAGAAAATCAATACTTAATAATACACTTCCATCCATCAGATTTAATGGCCGCGAATTGCATCGATAGGGGAGGATTCTCTATGTGTCCGTATAGGACAAGTACGTTGCCCTTCGATGAAAACGATGATCGGTGGACACCTGATTACACAAACACGCGATCATCGGGGGCTGCGGCGTTGATGATGTATGCAAGGGATTATTACTACTATTTACTGGTCTGTGGCAAACCGAAAGTTCATGACCTCACCGACTCGACTCCGCCATTGCTCCCTGCCCAGTGCGCTCTCCTTCCACGTTCGACTATCCGAACCGATCTCCTCGAGGTCCAACGTAACATTGTCCTCCCATCTCCGTCACGGCCGCCCTGTCGGTCTCTTTGCCGTTGGGTTACCGTCAAGAGTTCTATGCGCGGTCCTATTGTTGCCCATTCGTGCCACGTGTCCGGCCCATCTTAATCTTCACGGCTTGATTACTCTCACTATTGTAGGCTATACCGCAATAGCTCTTCCAATTCGTGGTTGTGGAGTTTCCTCCATTGTCCTGCCTCCTCGTTATATTTACCACCAGAGATACTCCTTAGAACTTTATTCTCGAATACGCGGAATTTGTTTTCTTCCCGTTTTGTGAGAGCCCATGTTTCGCATCCGTATAGAGCAATCGGCATGATTATGGTTCTATAGACACGGAGCTTTCTATTCTGTGAGAGCAGTTTGGATTTCAGCAGTTTACCGACTGCATGCCAACTAGCGTTGCCGGAGTGAAATCTTTTGTTAAATTCCTTCGACATTTCGTTACTGGCCTTCAGTATTGTTCCCAGGTATTTAAATTCTTTGACATTTTCAAATATCTTCCCCCTGGCGTAATTTCCCCCCTACGTCAAGCTGATGATCTTACAAAACAAATGCAGTAGACGTTCGCGTCTCAACAAGTGAAAGAAGAATCACATTTATTCTCAAAATATTTTGCCTTATATATAAAAATCTAAAAGAATCTTACTACCTAACAATTTCTTGTACAGTTGGAAAACAAGATTCCTTTCTCTGTCCCTATAATAAAAATATACAACTAGTATGGCGACGAGCATTATCCCTTTAAAAGGATATACATTTTCTTGCCACGTCAAGTGACGGGTCGAAACATTTTCTTAATTACCTACGTTCTTTGTTCATTTCATGTATCAATACAAATCGATACCGCCGCGGCTGCATCCGGGGATAACCCTTTGCCTGCGTCATAAAAAATGTGCACATCGAGGTCGTTTCATGAGACGGGTATTGTCTGCTAAGATAATTGCCGTAGAAAAGGTAGTCGTCATAAAAATTGGTATTATGTGAAAAGATACTTGAAAAATTGAAAAAGATAATCTGTAATGATATGCGATATTTGAAATGACACATGAAATGAACCTATCCTATGATTTAATAAGAGAAATGATAACAACGCTTAAGTTAACAGTGGATACAATGCTTAGGTTAATAAATGATATAAAGCTTAAATTAACAACATCAATAAGATTAAGGTGGTTACACTAGCTCCAATTATAGTACTATATTTAATTGTTTGGTAGTTTATTGGGAGTACATATTTATTAATTAGGTCTTTATTTTTATGTTATTTCGTTTATTTCGTTTATTTCTAGTATTTCTTCTTTCTTATAGATTATGTTATCTAATATTAATTTTTCCATATTTATATAGTTTGTATCGTCTATCATGACTTGGTCGAATATCCCTATTAAATTGGTTCCGTTTACTTTTTCGTTATTTACTTTATGTTCGCCTGATATTATACTTGTATAATCGGAAATTCTCATAATGGGTGGCTTTTTCTCTATTATTGTATTACAAAATGCTTTCCTATTTTCAAGTCAATTTTTTGTACAATTTTAACATTTTAAAACTTTTTTCTATTTGTACTAGTCCATTTTCGGTGTCCAGTGCTATATTTTCGTAGGTTTCACATTTATGAAAAATTATGGGGTATTGGTAGATTATGAAAATGCTTTCTTTATTTCTGCAAATATGGATCTATGATTTGGTTAAAATACTTATGTCTATTCTTCCATGTGATATAATTTCTTTAACTTCGTTTAAATTTAACGTTTCTGTGTGAAAGGTTCCTAATTTACTTGCTGCAATAGTGTCTATAATAATTTCTAACATATGGGCGGTTTCTTCTAAACTGAATGTTTTGTGGTTTTTTTCAAGTTCTAAGTTTTCTAGGGTTTTATAAATATTTTTGTTTATAATAATTTGCTTATTATTATTTTCCGTTAATTGATTTAATTTTTCCTGTATTAGTACTAAATCGTCATTGTCTGGTATTTCGGTAATGAATTTGATAATCTTTCCTAATGTTGTAAAACTTTTCTTCCACTTACTTTATACACCGCACACATTTGTCACACCTTTAAAATAAAACACTCTTTGTTTTTTTTTCTTTATTTAACCAAACTTTAATGTTACTATCGTAGTACGTATGTGAACAAAGACACTCTTTAGTTTCTTCTTTATTAAAATGCTCTTTAACAACTCAACAAATTTTCCGTTTTAATTTCACTAAAACGCTCTTCAACAACTCAACAAATTATCCGTTTTTATTCTCACTCAACCCCACGGATCACTTCAAGACCGTCACGGTCGAAACTCAAAAACTAACTCCACTGTCTCACCGTCTCGATCGAGATCCAAAAACCAACCCTCTGTCTGATCGTCTCGGCCAACATCTTGAAAACCCCCCCTTTCTAGTGGTTTTCTCATTTTTTTTTTTCTTTGCATGAAAATCTTTTGCTTCATCCGGCAGAAAAAAGGAGATTTCCTTTTACCCGCTTGATCCATTTTTCGGTAGATCAAACACAAAAGAAAAATCAATAGTGCATGGTGTTAATGCACATTTCTGATTCCCTTTTTTTGTGTTGTTATGATTTAGGAGAACGTACAGTTCATTTTATGGTGCCTGTTGTTTTCTTTAGCCGAATGGGCAAGGATCTCTTCCGTGGGGAATCGATAGGAAATACAAAGAGAAAAATCAATAGTGAATCGTGCTAATGCATTTGTGATTCTCTATGTTGTTATTGTTTAGGCGAACGTGCAGTTCATTTTATGGTGCTTGTTATTTGTTCTAAGCGAATGGGTAAGGATGTTCCTTGTGGGAAACGGTTTGGGTAAACAAACATTTGAAGAATCATAAAATTGCAGACGTGCCATTTATGATTCTAAACAACTTTACTTGAAAGTTAGTCATCTGGTCGACAGATTTGGATCCAGGGGATTCTGCGTGTTGAACATATGGTTCGTTCTTTCACGTCTTGGATTCAATTTAAATTCAATACTGGCAAATTCAACGTGTAGTTCAATTTGTTTGATATTGAATTGATATCGCGATATTTACTGTATGCGCGAATAATGATGTAGCTTAGCTCCAAAGAGGTAGGTTTTATGGGATGGGTGGTTGTGACCGTAACACTAAAAATTGTATTCCCCTTTTGTTCCTATAATGCCTTTCTTCTAATTGTAAATATAGATTTTCAATTTTATGTTGAAGTATAGTTTGTTTTATCGCTATATTTACCTCTGGTATCTCCATAATTTTCCTGCAAGGCCTCTTAGTCCTTGTTATGTTGAATTCGTGTATCAGTATATCTGTAGGGCTAAAGGCGAACTGTCGGATGTCCGGATTGTTACCATTCTTTTATTATTAAGTTGTGTTATCATTTGAGTGCTCTTTATTATCGTTATCATTGTTGTTAAAATTAGAAATGTTACATATCTTATCATTGTGAATGTTGGCGTTTTTATTTGTTGTTACAGTGGTGCCGTTATCTTCTTTTACGATATGTTTGATGTATCTTGGGGTTTCCTTTCCTCTTCTGTCGTTTCTTATAAATATTATGTCACCTTTTTTAAACTGGTTGTGTACTCGAGATTTGTTTTGGATTTTTTTTTGTGTTTTTGTGTTTCTTCTAATATTTTTTTCGTATCTGTATTTTTTGCTCCAAAAAACATTTCTGCTGGTTTTTCGTTTATACTTGAATGGATTGTCCTATTGTATTCTTTCGCGGCTTTAAATAATTCTTCTGTTAGACTACTCTAGTGATCTTGTGGGGTAGAAGCATTGTGTACCGGCGTACCGCGCTGATTCTCGTCTTTCCTCCATCATAAATCAGAGTTCTCCGGGCACCAAAAGAAACCGAGTTCATCCGCGAATCGAAGAATGAGGAACAATGAGACACAATCGATCCTTCCACAAGCTGTGCACCAACACAAGGAGTATAACTCCGCCACAATACAGTGTAATGAAACTTTTCGTCGCCCCCCGCACTGCACACCACACACACACACAGATTGGAAATAAAACACCTTTTTTTCTTTTCTTTAACTTAGTTCATTTGTGCCAACCCCCAACTCTTTTCTCGGTTACACTTATGTTATTAGTAATAATCCTTTAACTTTACTTTGCGTGACACATACAAGTCTTTCTCTTCACCAACGTACACGTGGAAATTAAACACTTATTTAACTTAGTAATAATCCTTTAACTTTATACACCGACTTAAACCACCGACGCTTTTCCTGGCGCCCACACACGTCACGGACCGTTCCCGTCAAAACTCCACAACCAACTCCCTTCAAGATCTTTAACTCACTCCCTCAATTTTCGTTTTTTCATCGGACGAAAACTTTTCTTATCCTGCAGATAAAAGGATTTTCCTTTCTTTGTCTTTCCCAAATATGGGATCGAAAGAGGAAACGCAAAAGAACAATCAACAAAGGATCTTGCCGATGAGCATCTACGATCCTTTGTGTCGGTCGGTGATAAACGTACATGTAGTTCGTTTTATGGCACGAGTTGTTTGTTTTAACTTGCTTTGGTTAAAACGAAAAACGATGCTGATTGTGTTAATGGTTTTGGGTAACCATATTTCTAGATGATCATAAAATCGCTGGCGCGCATTTTATGATTCTCAACGATTTTGGTTGAAGAAAGACATCTGGTCCGTACATTTGAATCTTACGGGATTTGTGGAGAACCTGTGGTTCGATTATCCTATCTAAGTTTTAAATGTGAGCAAATTGAACGTTTAGTTCAATTTGTTTGGTAGTGCATTGATGTGGGACCATTTGATATATACATATAATGCTATGGCTTGGGGGGTGTCTCATCCTTTAAGAGGATGTTATTGGCGTGTATCGCATTCGTGGTGGAGATTGGCTCCAAAGGGGTAAGTATTATAGGATGGGTGGTTGTGGCCGTAACAACAGTTAAATGAAACACACTCGGGCTAGTTTATTAATTAATACTTTTATTTTATTGATTCGCAGTTTTTAATTTAACTTCGCCCGAGGTTATTTCTCTCGCGATTTCAAGTGTGGTTGACGTGGTTAATATGTTCTATTTTGTGGAAAACTATTAATATCTACTTTAAAACTCAGAACGAACATTCACTGAATAAAACTTAGGCATTTAAAAGGGGGCCAGGTAAGGTAACTTTTAATGGCGCAGGCAACTCGCACGATTCAAAATACACTCGAGGGGGTGTCACTTTCGCGACTCCGGAACGTACGCGTCTCCGCAGCGCTTCGGGGAGCGGGGGGCGAACCGACCGGCGCAGTTGGATGTTGAAATACGACTCAATCGAGGGTTGGAATCTGGCTCTTGATTCGCCCTCGATTCGGTGTTGGTGAATATCCTCTCGGCTAAGGATATGATTACTTACCCCAAGAGAAACGTCAAGTCTCTCTTTGTGGAATAGAAAACCAGATCTCCTATGGAAGCTCATGGCGTATGCATGTATGGGTGATCGTACAGATCACAGTGTTTATCGATGCATTTCAGCAAAGGATAAACGAAACCTGAAACCAGGGAAAAAGAACAAATGGATCGTATAGATCGTTGTTTACGCTATGCTGGTGGCTATCATAGACGGCAATTCATCGGAGAAATGGTGCTAAAAGCAAATAAGGGCATCATTACACTCGTAGATGAGAGGTGCAAATGTGTTAATAGATGTATCGCCATTAGGAAGAAGTGCTAATCGGTTTTTAATGTTTATGTCATCTCTTACTGCTATAGGAATCAAGTTCTTGTTTGTAGTAGAAAATGCTAGAGGATTCGGTTTCGATGATAATGCTTGGGATGCGGTAATTGTTTGTCGATTGGACAAACGAATCGCGGGTCGGTTTATTACAGCTGTATATTTATATATTTATATATTTTAACAATGACAACGGGTGGCGAATGGTTTGGGATTTATGATGCCGTATGATGTGAAGAATTCCTTTTAGGGATTTTCAGATAATGCGTCGAATGCATTAAATGTCCTTGAGAAAGGAAATGTTTCCGGTCTGCTGGTGCTTGATATGCAAAAATGGGTTGCGAATATGAGGGGTTCTTCAGGTGAGCTTTAAGAACTCCTGGAATCACTTGGTAAAGTTCGACTACTTTCTGATAATGTCGAAAGCGTTCTTTCCACGTTTCCGTTTGTAGTCGAGTGTTGGGTTGGTGTTAAGATATGTTTTATATTTCGGGAGCTAAATATGTATTCTGTGTGGGTACTTGTAAATATACTTTCATTATCAGTGAGTAATGTTTCTGCGAATGGTAATATTAGTGCTAAGATTTCATCTACGATTCTGTAGCATTGGGTCTCATTAGTTACTTCTCGTATGTATAAATATTTGCTGTATGTATCAACTGCTGTAATATACTTTCCTTTTTCGCAGAAATATGCAGCCATTGGAATTTCTTTTCCGGGTAGATTTGGTAGATTGTGTGGCTTAATGATTTTTTCTTTGAGGTGTCTTTCATATTTGTTCGTAAGGCAGTTTTGACACTTCAGAGCTTTTTTTTTATTACCTTTTCCATTTTTGCGAAAAGCAGTTCTCTGATATTTCTTTAAAATTGTTTTTCCAAAATCGATGTGCTCTTTGATGGGTTTTTAGTATTATTTCTAATTGTTTTTCCTTATCTTGAATGTCTTTTACGGAGCTTGGGGTGTGGATTATTTTTTTGCATTGGAATGTCAGTTCTATTTTGGGTCTGATATTGTAGAGGGTGATCTCGTCACAATGTATGGCATTTAAGGTTTTTGGGTTTATGATTTGTTTTAATATAGGGTGATGTCTGTGGGAGTGTTTGACTATGCACCCAACACGGGTGCGGATTCAGCTAACACCCACTGATAGTTCTCCAAAAATTGTTCACCCGAAGGAATAGATCACAAAAGAGAAAACAATCGATCACACAAGAAAACACAATGGTGTACTTTTAACATGAATGTTCTTTATTTATTCTCTATTATCTTCTTATCTTTAAGACAGTAGGTTAGCACTAATCATCCTTGCACTTAACGTATACGTAGTACATGCTTTACTTCGAACGCGGTTTGTTTTACTCCTGGTGAACGAATAGATATGAATTTAAAAAAAAAGGAAGTTGTTTCCCGCAATTGATTTAAAACTTGTATTCGGACTCTCACGACACAATCGTTGGGCACATGTGTGCTGTTGGGCGATACAAATCTCACTAATTTCGACTTAGTAAAATTGGCTCAGCCTCCGGTGATTGCGATGGGTTTCAACGCGCACCATCGCAGAGGAAACAATACTTCCTTCGCCACCTATGACCAATGAAAAACAATTTTCATTCCACTGGAATATCATCCATAACAATCGGATGTCTTTGGCGAAGGAAAGGAAAAAGGAAAGAAAAAAAAATACATATGCCAAAGGTCAAACATGCCGATCAATGCATGGACCGGGCATATTGCCGCCGCCCGATAAGGATACGCAAGGATGCGAGTTGATAAAAACTCCACCGACGAAAATACAAATCACAAACACCAACGATGAGCTCAACACCAAAATTGTCTAAAACAAAACAGCGAACACAAGCACCAAGAAAAACAGGAACAATTAAAACGCACTGGTGTAGTTTATTATTTAAACATCGGGTTTTTTATTTTCCTGGTGACTGTTCCTCACCTTTGGAAATTATTAATTTTTAAAATAACAATTGTTGTCCAGCGTAACAAAAAACAACATAAGAAATCACACAAAGAAATACCAGACACTTAACACCGATTTCACGCGAATATGTAGCGAACGAGATTTTCTGTAGACACGGCTATTGTGATACTTATTTTTTTGTCGACTCTTCTCGGGGAGTTGTCATGAAGGTGCGGATCCTCTGGCTGTTAAAAACGGACTCCTATCTATTCGCAACCATCAGATCTACATGACAGCGAATAGCTTCGAAGGGGAGGAGCGAAACCATCAACTCGACGACAGCCAATCGCGATCGGGGTAAGAATATATGGGGTGGATTTTCCATGTATGGGTATCCGCTACTGAAGGCTAGCAACGAACAAACATAAGAGGATGCAGGCGTTGTTGTTGTAACCCATCGTAATGATCATTAGAGAAAAAAATAGGTCTCTGCAATCTTATGTAAACAGAAACGATATTTCAATGATCAAACGATGGGATACTCATTGTTCGAGTTCGCCAACGTTGCATGGGGTCGGCAGCTGTTTACACAATTGATCAGTGTAATGCTTGCCGGCGATAGACCTTTCTGGTGTGAAAAAAAAACACCGAAGATTTGCTCGCCTATGGAGAGGTTGTAAATCAACATTTAGTTGATGGACATGTTCGTCTCTAGGTCCGCGAACGGTTGGCAGCCGTTAATAGAAAATTTGTTGTATGGGACCATGTTGACTTTAAATAACATGATAAGGAAGATTTTGCCGTCAAGGCGAAAATATCGTTCCGTTTACATTGGGTAAACGGAAAAATTCAATGGGGAAGTACTAAGGAGAATAACATGCGGCGGAATTGGGTTCTTTCGTGATGTAAAATCAACAAAGATCGCTCGCCATCGGTAAGCTAGAACAAAGGTTTATTTGTTCTGTATAGGAAGTTTGCTGCCGGGATATTGAAAATCTGGCTTGCAGGTGTGGTATCAACCATCACGTTGGTTGACGAGACCTTGTACCAACGGAAGGGTCACAGTTGGTTTAGCCAAAATAAAAATGAACATGTCATGCATGTATATGTGCGAACACGATATTGGTTACATGAAAAGGTAACCGAGCGTGTAATAGGACATGATGCGCTGGGTGCAAGTAAGCCTCGGGGCGAAAGTTTAATGCCACGTCATGGTGGTACTCTTTGCCGTGGGCTAATGTTTTCAGGTGGGAGATGCACCTATGAAGGAAAGTATGTTAAAGGAATTTTCGGTGGGATATGGGGCAAGAGCGATGGGCGGTTCTTCGGGCCCTGAAAAACCCTACAATACCACTTATGATTGACGCTAAGTCAATAGAGCCTTTGCCCCCCGCTGGCGAGGCACAGGGTAAATGGGAAAATGAGGCTGGCGGGGCATACCGTCAAAAATTATAGGAATCGGTTTCTTATTCTGTTGGTCTTATATCAACAAACCTCGAGGAGACGATCGAGGTTACAATGCATGAGTGCATATTATCTTAGGATATGTTATTCCCAGTAATGTTGCCGTCAGGCGAAAATATTTCCTTGGTGTTTACTTTGTGTAAACGAAAGCCGTTTCGATAGCCAGCGTGAGAATCGTGGCTACTCGTTGTTTAGGTAACATATCCTGTCATGACCGATGCTGGTGATCGTTCCCAGATATGGCGACGGATCATATGATTGGTCATGCTGATATGCGAACAAATATGCGTGCTTGAAGGCCAAAGGGTTATTTGATTTTTTTTTCTTTTGAAAAAATAGATCATAGGGCATGCCGTTGGAAATATGGCTTGCAGATGTGCAAGCCAGCCAGCAGCCCGAAATGTCTTCTAGGACAATGGATGGGTGAAAGGATAACGCACGGAATGGTTGGCGTGTGTTGGCGGCTCGGTTGATGCTGGTTTGATGTCATGGCGATGTTGTATTCCAGAATACTACCCTTATTAAATTTAACACTGAATCTCCTAACACATCCTTAAAAACTTCACTTAACATATATTACATTCTCACTTAATACATACCATTCATAAACATTCACAATATTACCAGTTACAGCACACTTAATAACCTGCACCTTTTTATTTATTCAAAACAAAGCAACTTGGATTTTCGTCCAAATGAATTGAATGTGAAAAGTCACAGAAGAGAGAAAAAATAAATAGAATAGAAAAAGTTCAGAGGAGATTTGGAAGTGAGGACTGTCAAAGAAAAATTTATTGATAGCTGTGAACACAATTTCCGTTGATTTTTTATTAATTCAAATATACATTAACAAGTCGATGATTTCAAATCGATGGTTCTGTCTATAACGAATTTTTGGATATTGGTGATAGAGGAATGTCTAATACCGAAAAGAAAGGTTTTACAAAATTAAGCAATTAAAAATAAAAGGTCCCCGCTCTTCCCTCAACCGAGGAAGCACGGCGTCCGGACCTCAACACTGGTGGCAGCGGTGGGATCCTTTGGTTGTATCCCACCGCTGCCACCAGTGTTGATGTAAATTTATTTCCGGGGGAGACGTTTTATTTAGATCCATAAAGAAGGCAGACCCGGATATATACGAGACATTTTTAGATCTAGTCAAAAATAGACTAGAGGGTCATGCTTACGATCTGATCAGGTATAGCAAAATCGCTAAGTGGGAGGATTTAAAAGATAAACTTGAATCGGAATATAAAGAGGAGCAATCTCGGTCGACGGCACACAATGAGTTGATTTCTCTGAAACAACGCTACAGAGAAACCGTCCGGGAATACGGCGATAGAGTCGCGAATGCTCTAAGGACTCTAAACTCTGCCACGTGTGAAATAACAGCAGACGCGGTGGTTAGGGAATTCTTAATGGAAGAAAACAAAAAATTGGCCGTACAAACATTTGAAGATGGACTAATGAACGAACAGCTAAAGATACTAGCTAAAGTCCATGGGGGAAATAATTTAAAACAGTCGATTGCACATGTAGTATCACATGGTGCTCGAATGGACAACTCTCCCAGGTCATATCAATATAACGAAAAACCTACATTCAATAGTATAGTCTGCCAAACCTGTGGTAAGCCAGGGCATACACAGGACACATGTTATCGGAACATGCAATCCAACTTTTTTCCGAATAGACAACCCATAAAAAGGGAATATAACATTGTATGTAATTTCTGTGGACGAAATAATCACACAGAGAACGAGTGTAGATACAAGATATCTAGGAATGGAGCGCCTTCAACAAATTACCAACAAGGTACAACAACGCGTAACCCATTCCGAAATAATCCTACAAACTCTGAAAACCGTTTTGGTGAAAATTCTAGGAGCACCAATAGACAAAACGATAGACAAAATGTTCACTTTTCTCGGGTGCAAGAGTCGGAAAACGAGGCCTGACGCCAACCAAAATTTATGGAAGACAGACCAAAGTTTTCTATTTACAGCATTAGATCTTTGGAAATAGATAACGGCCATTTTAATGAAGCTCCTAGCCAAATTTACCCTGAGCCCACATACTCCTATAAACCAAGCCATATAAACGAAGATAACCCTGTCCCTAATATAAAGACTCCGATTCATACTCCCATTCTGGAAAACAATTCAGCAACACAGACTGAAAATCCGAAATTTTCAGCAGTATTAAAGACTGAAATCGCTAATATCTCAGATATCCCTATTGACAACGCAGACACTTCAGCAACCAAGACTGAAAACTCAGCAGTATTAAAGACTGAAAATTCGGATCCTGCACAAAATATACAAACAGAAACCCCTAATATTCCGGCTATCCCAATAGACAACCACGGCACTTCAGCAACAAAGACTGAAAATTCAGCAGTGTTAAAGACTGAAGACCCAATAGTTGCAATAAAATTCGAAACCCAAGTCAGTTCAGCAGCTAATACTGATGAACAAATCTTTTCAGCAGCAAAGACTGACGGATTAAATGTTTCTACAGCAGATATAACTGAAGAAATAGTTCAAACAGCAAATAGGACTGGGAACCAAGATGTTCTAACAGCTAATAAGTCTGAAGAACTATTCGAATCAGTAAATGAGACTGAGAAACTAAACGATCCATCAGCAGTGAGTAAGACTGAAAAGGTAGACGTTCCGACAGCAGTTAAAGCTATGGACAATGACAACACTAAGCCGAAAACAATAAATATTTTAAACAACGAAAACAAACACAAACACTTACTCAAACACGAAATAATAAAAAATGAAAATAATAAATTAACTAAAATAGGTATTGTAAAGAGTAACTATATAAATACATTACAAGTCTTTTTTTTCAACAAAAAAAATTTATTCCAATGCAAAATACAAAAAAATAAAAGGTTACACCGTCATTTAAATTATTTAAGATCATTTTTCAAGAAGATTTTTGGTAATAATCATCTTTATTCAATCATCATAGTAATAGGCCCAGGAAGGTTTTGGAAACTTTTCCATAAATTTAAGGAAAAGATAAACACATAACAAATGGCCTTTGTTTTATTATTCAATATATATGAAATAATCTAACAATTGTAGGAAATGACGGAAATGAAAAAAAAAAAAAAAAAAAAAAAATTTTTATGAGGGGGACGAAAGAAAGAAAATTTTAGAGGTAATATATATTGGAAATTTTAGAATTAATATATATTCGAACGGAAAAAGAAAGAAAGAAAATTTTATTGGTAATATATATATTAGAAATTTTGGAATTAATATATATACGGAAATGAGAATTTTGAAACAATAATATTAATATTATATATTTAATATGATAAGTAATAATGATTTTTAGATAAGAAAAGAAAAGGTTCCAAGGAGAAATATTTAAATTTAGTTAATGTTGTATTCCAGAATACTACCCTTATTAAATTTAACACTGAATCTCCTAACACATCCTTAAAAACTTCACTTAACATATATTACATTCTCACTTAATACATACCATTCATAAACATTCACAATATTACCAGTTACAGCACACTTAATAACCTGCACCTTTTTTATTTATTCAAAACAAAGCAACTTGGATTTTCGTTCAAATGAGTTGTTGTTAAAAGTCAGAGAGAAAAAAAATAGAATAGAAAAAGTTCAGAGGAGATTTGGAAGTGAGGACTGTCAAAGAAAAATTTATTGATAGCTGTGAACACAATTTCCGTTGATTTATTATTAATTCAAATATACATTAACAAGTCGATGATTTCAAATCGATGGTTCTGTCTATAACGAATTTTTGGATATCGGTGATAGAGGAATGTCTAATACCGAAAAGAAAGGTTTTACAAAATTAAGCAATTAAAAATAAAAGGTCCCCGCTCTTCCCTCAACCGAGGAAGCACGGCAGCGGACATTCAACATTAATATATAATGTAAATAGACTATTTTGGACTATTTTTCTAGTGTTAAGAACTTTTTGAGTATTGGAAAAATTTAGTTAATATATAATGTAAATAGATTAATTTTCTAGTATTAAGAACTTTTTGATTATTGTAACCTTTGGTGAAAGATTAATTTTGAAAACCTTTGTAATGTAATTGAACGAAAATCCAAGTTTTTAATTAATCTTAATTTAATATATAGTTAGTAGAAAATTATTCTCTTCAAGGATAATTTTCTTTCTCGAAGAAGGGTGGGATGTTGTATTCCAGAATACTACCCTTATTAAATTTAACACTGAATCTCCTAACACATCCTTAAAAACTTCACTTAACATATATTACATTCTCACTTAATACATACCATTCATAAACATTCACAATATTACCAGTTACAGCACACTTAATAACCTGCACCTTTTTATTTATTCAAAACAAAGCAACTTGGATTTTCGTCCAAATGAATTGAATGTGAAAAGTCACAGAAGAGAGAAAAAATAAATAGAATAGAAAAAGTTCAGAGGAGATTTGGAAGTGAGGACTGTCAAAGAAAAATTTATTGATAGCTGTGAACACAATTTCCGTTGATTTTTTATTAATTCAAATATACATTAACAAGTCGATGATTTCAAATCGATGGTTCTGTCTATAACGAATTTTTGGATATCGGTGATAGAGGAATGTCTAATACCGAAAAAAAAGGTTTTACAAAATTAAGCAATTAAAAATAAAAGGTCCCCGCTCTTCCCTCAACCGAGGAAGCACGGCGTCCGGACCTCAACAGCAAGATGATAATTAATGTTTCCAAGTATGACCGCTCGAAGGAGGGCTTGGAACGGCCCAGAAAAAGGTAAGCTGCGTAGAACAGGTACTGTAAGCTGTCTATGGGGTATTTGCAGGTTATATCGGGTTGGGGCGATGCGTGGCCCTTCGGGGCCTTGAAGAACCCCACATGTCTTCCAAATTATCTGTTTTTATATGGTGTCTTTTGTAGTTATTTCTGTGTTTAAACTTGTTTCGGTTGTGAATTCTATGTAGATTTGATTGTTATACCAATTGACTGCTTCAGCTAAGCTTTTTATTTTGTCTTCTGGGGAGCTACTGATTGAGTGTGCACTGTCTAAGGTAGATGTATTAAATTTCTGACGACTAAGAGCCTCGACGACCATCTTTGGTTTGGCAGGTTTATATGTAATACCGCCCCATATTCGTCTATGATGTTTTTCCAATTTTGAATTTTGCTATTTATGTTTTTTTTCTGATAGTGCATAAATCAATGACTAATGATCTGTATAGACCGTTATTTCAGAGACTCCTTGGATATACAGTCTAAGTTTCTGTAGCGCGAATATAATCGCGAGTAATTCCCTCTCATTCGTGGCGTAATTTTGTTCTGTAGATGTTAAACTTCGTGAGACGAAGGTAATGGGCATATTTTCTTGTGACAGAACTGTGCCAATTGCTATGTTCGAAGCGTCGGTTGTCAATTCAAAGGGTTTACTGTAGTCTGGTTGTGTTAATTCCATTCATTCTTCGAAATTGATTTTTAGTATTTCAAAACTCTCTCTCTGTTTTTTTATTTAGCGTTATCTTGTATTTCTCACTTTTCCATTTTGTTACTAGTTCTTCTGTTTTTAGTAGTTCTGTTAAAAGCCGAGCCAAAGTTGCATAACTTTTGACAAATTTTCTATAAAAGCCTGCTAATCCGAGAAATGCGCGTAATTCTTTTAAGTTACTAGGTTCTGGGTATTTTTTTATAATTTGTACTTTGTCAGGGTCTGTCTTTACTGTTTTATGACTGATTATGTATCCTAAGAACTTAACATATGTTTTAAAAAAAATAGATTGTGTTACGTACGTCGGCCACCACCATCATTTAATAATTTACATTTAATAATAATAATAATAATTGAATTTAATACTTTGTTTCAACATAGTATGATGGTAAGGTGGTGGAAGAATTGCATGATCCTGAAGTGAGTTTCTGAACCCACCCTGATTCGGGTGTGGATCGTGCAGTTCTTCGAGTTCGAATTTGTTTTTCGAAGTGGACGTGAATGGAGAGCGAAATGAGAGAGACAGGAGGATGTTGAGTTCGGTTTGTTTTGGTTCCGTTGTTGACTGTTCTTTTTGGATACCGTTTTTTTTGCAACTCAGACCCCGTTGATCGATTTTTTGGGAAGAAGAGAAGAAGCCCGTGCCTAGTTTGGTTAAGATTCAAAGTAAAGTAAAAGAATTGAAAATAATAAATAATCATTTTTGTAACGTGATGTAAGAAGAAGCCCGTGCCTAGTTTGGTTAAGATTCAAAGTAAAGTAAAAGAATTGAAAATAATAAATAATCATTTTTGTAACGTGAATTGGTCTATAATTTGACTGCGGAACTTCGGGGATATCTGAGTGGAGTGTGCACAGTTTCCAGAACCAAGGGTCGCCTGGTACCAGGCCTGGGTAATTTCCTCGAGCAGGAACCACGACCGCCTGCTGATCCGGAGTACGAGGAGTTGAGGACCAGCGCTGGGAGAGCTGCTGAGCGAGTTCACCAAAACTACAGGTATCAATTGATTTACTATTAATTTTCTGTGGCAAAAAGAAAGAAAAACCAAATGTCACTACACTGGCGCTGCGGACAGGATTTGAGGAAGCCTGAGTCAAACTCGTAAGTGCTTGAAAAGCCCAAATCCAGGAGAAACCTGTGCATCTCAAGTCGCAGGACACATCACAAACTGACTGGACAGACCTTCCGGACGGACCGCGGCAGGTTTGCTGCTTTGGCTTAGCGGCTCAGTGAGGCGATCGGAGTTGTGTGTCTGCACAGAATAGTCGATACAGGTGCATATAGAAAAATATTGAGCTGCGAGGTCGCTGTGGATGAAGAGTGCGTCTCCAAAGGTTATGGTTTTGTTCATTTTCGAAACGGAAGAGACAGCCAACGTATCAACTGGAGTGAAATTGCGGAGTTGCAGACAGAGCTGAAACCTATTTGTATATATATGTAGTTAAGTTTTTTCTCTCTTTTCTTTATTCTTGAAAATTGATTGGTGCTTTTATTTATTTATTTATTTATTTATTTATTTATTTATATATGTGATAACCATTTATTTGTAGCACTGGCTTAATCTGGGATATTTTTTTTTTTTGAAATTGTGATTAAGCTTTCCTTCCTTCTTTTTGGACTGCGCGTTTAGATTTTGTTCTTATACGCGACAAGAGACACGTTTGATTTTTTTTTTCTTCTCTTCTTGTGCCTAAATTTTATTTCCTTCCCCCTTTCTCTCTCTCTCTTCTCGGTGAGTGTGGTTGCTGTTTGTGTTGTGAGGTTCTTTGCGCGGTCTGTAGTTTTGTGGCTGCGAGAGGAGTGGTTGTCCCCTTTAGGAGTGGTTGTTTGCCTGTTCTAGAAGTCGTATTCCTTGTTGTTTTTCGCGCCCCCTCGACTCGTGTGCGATCTTTAACAGTCGGAAAATATCGAAATAGAACGTTGTTCGGAACAGACGTTGTGGGCTTGTATCCGATATACAGCCGGCTCGTGTGCGGATTGGTTCTGTCGCGTTCGGGTTGGTTCTCTCGTTGGACGAGTTGTGTTTGTTGTTGTGTTTTTGTTGGACCGTTGTTTTTCCCGGGTTTACTGTTGGCCACAGGGCTTGTCGAGGTTACGAGTTCGGTTCTTAGTATCGTGAGATTTTAGGTTTAGTTAGACGGCCGGCAGATGCAAACAAGGCAGCGTCAAAGAGATGTCCGAGAGGGCACCCCTGCCCGGGCACGACCCGAGGCATTTCCCGAGCCGCCGGTTGACGAGGTGGATCCGGAGGCGTTCCATGATTCGAGGGACGAATTTGTGGACGACCGATCGCCAACACGCCCCCCTCCCACTGTCGGTAGGCAGCCTGTCGGGAGCATGGAGGACACGCCGATGCCCTCGTATTTTAAACTGGGCCCACAACCATGTCCTGTACGGACCATGCTGGGCACAGATAGGGTTTTCGACCTTGTGTCGAAGGCAGTCCCCATGTTTTCGGGACAGGAAGGACCGGATACGGCCGAGAGACTCTCTTCGTTTCTCAAGGGCTGTAGAAGGACCTTGGATGGGCTGGCGGTGGAGGAGGAACATACCTTCCTCCGGTGGCTGCCCTCTAGGCTGAGCGGCGAGGCCTATCGGATGTTCGAGGAGAGACCACCCACGACATTCCTTGAAGCGGAACAGCGTCTTAGAGAGGCCTACGAACCCCGGGTGTCGTATGAGGAGTTGTGTGCGCAACTTTCCAAAATGCGACAACTTCCTTCCGAGGATGCCACAGGCTTCGTTTCCCGAGTGAAGCGGGCCGTGGTACGGTGCGAGGAGGCAGCTGAGCGCTTTTATGGTCGCCAGGGTAGGTCCGTCTTCGCCAGCCAGCTTGAGGGCATGGCCAAACCGGTGTTGGTAAGGGGTCTGGGGGAGGAAGGACTAAAGCACTTCCTCCTCACTTTGGGTAATGTCCCTTTTCGTAGCCTGGTGGACCACCTGACCGGGTTTGAGCGAGCTCGAAGGGAAATGCTGAGGCAGGACGACCTGTTTGTGGATGCGCGGCCGACAGCGTCAGAAACATTAGAGATAGGACCGGGAAGTTGCTCGACCCTTTTGGAAAGTTCATCCTCCACTTCTAGGGATTACGCCGCGGCGCCGGCGCCGGTTTTATCGAACTTAAATCCCCGGGCGGTGTCATTCGTGTTGCCGGCCGAAGAGCCTGATAGTCGTCGACGGGGGGAGGATGGTTTCGTTCGGGAGCAGTCGTGCGGACCTCTCAATTATCGACGGGATGCTGGTGCCTATGCTCCGGCCTCCTCTGGCGAGGGAGCGTGGTCAAATACCATGCCAAGCCAGAGTGGAGAGTCGCAGAGCTTGGCTCAGGGGACGTATGTGCCACAGGATCGATCGGGTCGGGACAATCCGTTCAGGGATCCGGTTGGTCGATCGGCGCACCCCCTGGAATCCCAGACAATATGCAATTTTTGCCATCTGAGGGGTCACGCGTACGACGAGTGTCTACAAAGACGAAACACTCCCTTCTGTCGCGAGTGTTGGCGGTATGGCCACGATATAGTGGACTGCCCGGATCGCCCGACGAGGACGCGCGGACCCCAGACCACATACAGGGGTAGAGGTCAGCAGGGCGGATTCGCACGACAAGAACCGCCTTATCAGCGACCACAGTATCAGCGGAGAGCCCTACCAGAGCCGCAGCCCCCGTCTACGGGCGGCGGGCCGGCGACATCAGGCCCCAGAGTATTCAGCGTCCGGTGCTGTTGCGAGTTTTGTGGCCGACAGGGTCATAGCTTGCGCGGGTGCGAATACAGGCAAAGGTGGGAAAAACAACAGCATTCCCAGGGTTCTCCCCATAAGCGGCACGCCGGAACAGCACCTGTTGCGAGCCGAGAACAAGACACCCGTGTGGAGACTGGGGCAAGCGCGAGAAATAGGCGCAGGGGGCGTCGGAGGCAGCGTCGGCGAAATCGAGGCGCCGGTAATGATAGCGCGAAAAGTAGGGATTCTCGGAAGGTGGATGGAGATGATGGGCGACGGTCGTCCGTGTCGAGCGGTGGCGGTAAGCGACCCGACTCCATGGACTCAAAATCCTCTAAGACGGGTGCGAGACATGATGCCGCATCAGGCAGCGCGGGGAGCCGGGAATGGCAGCCCCGGCGCATTGGGCCCAAAGTGGGCAGAAAGAATAGCTCCAGTTCCGCTAGTTCGGAGTCCAGTGGGACTCCCGAGCGGAATATTCCTGAACGGAGGAGCGGAACATTGTGCGAGTTTTGCGGTCGACACACTCACAAGGCGGCAGAGTGTCGACATAAGGCGAAATGGGAGAGTTCGGGAAACTCCCCAAGGTCGGGTCGGCAAGATCCTACCCGACCGCACTAGAAACGAAAACCAGCTCCAGCTGTTCTCAGTTTTCGCCGACTCGAGTCCCGATTGTCGCTCTCCCTCTAGACATTGGCCGTAGGAACCCTACGCGCCTAATCGTGGACACCGGCGCTGAGATCAGCCTGTTGAAGCTAAAGGCACTCCATCCTAGATTTGGCATGGATGTGCATAAATCTACAACGCGCCAAGCGCTGTTTGTCAAAGGCAAGTCGAGGGGATGCTGCACTGGGAATTTCAAGTTACACCATGAGATTCCCTGCAGTTTCCAAATAGTAGACTCCTTGCCGGGTTTGGAGGAAGACGGATTGTTGGGGTACGACTTCCTGTCTCGGAATTGTAAGGTAGACGGGCCGGGTGGTTGTTTGGTTTTTCCCCGAACGACCGTAAATCCCGTGCCATTCTCCATTCAATTTGTCAACTATGGGACGGGAAGGGTTGAGCGTGTGGCAGCCAAACGGGGAGACGTGCCAAAGGGACCTGTTAAGGTCGATACTGCGGCAGGTACTCGCCCGGAGACCCTACCCATACAGGGGAGGGCTGCGAAAAGGTGTTCAACCACGTGCTACCCACGGGGTCATCCGGATGAACCCCGAACAGCGGACGTTGGTAGTATAGTTATAGACAACGTTCTATATAAACGAACAAATAAGGGAAGGATAAGCCTTCCTATAACTTGGAGCCCCTGATCCTAGCTGGCCAGACTCTGGTTACCCTCCGGAATCTTCGTCCTTGTAAAGGACCTTCGTCGAGGGATACCATCTTGAGAGTCTGACGAAAAGTCTTTAAGGCCAGGCCCAATGCTGCAGGCGCAGTCCCAGCGAAGACTGCAGAGGCAAACCCCAGTGCTGGGGGTTGGATCGCATATATGAAAGTGCGAAAGCGCACTATAATGTCGGGTGATGGGAGGTTTTGCCGTCGAAACGGGACAAACCCCCCGATCTACCAACCCATGGACCGAGGCAAGTACCGAGTCCAAAAACAGGAGAATTAAAGTAAATATATAAGAGCGGGACGTTTTCGCCGGCCGGGTGACATTTTGGAGTGGTTGAACGAGAGGGGATCACCTCGCCTTGGCGGGGGAGTCCTAACCGGATCGTGTGGGCGGTCGAGCTTTTGGTCGGACCATCGGATTGGGTGTCGGACCCGCCGCGGACGTTTGTGTTGTCCTTGGTTTAGTGAAGTGCTTGTCTATTGTTCCCCCTCTTACATTAATACCTACTAGTTAATTTATTTATTTATTTATTTATTTTTACTAACCCTAGTATATAGGTAGCCTAAAACGTACTAACATTAACCTCTAAGCATGTAGACTAATTTATTTATTTAGTTATTTATTTATTTGTTGATTGGTCTGCTGATTGTTTGTTTGTTTGCTCTCCGCCGTCCACTCTCCGGCGTGACATTCCTCTCCTAAGAATGGCACGCAGTCTTGTGCGGGGGGGGAGGTGTGTTACGTACGTCGGCCACCACCATCATTTAATAATTTACATTTAATAATAATAATAATAATTGAATTTAATACTTTGTTTCAACATAGTATGATGGTAAGGTGGTGGAAGAATTGCATGATCCTGAAGTGAGTTTCTGAACCCACCCTGATTCGGGTGTGGATCGTGCAGTTCTTCGAGTTCGAATTTGTTTTTCGAAGTGGACGTGAATGGAGAGCGAAATGAGAGAGACAGGAGGATGTTGAGTTTGGTTTGTTTTGGTTCCGTTGTTGACTGTTCTTTTTGGATACAGTTTTTTTTGCAACTCAGACCCCGTTGATCGATTTTTTGGGAAGAAGAGAAGAAGCCCGTGCCTAGTTTGGTTAAGATTCAAAGTAAAGTAAAAGAATTGAAAATAATAAATAATCATTTTTGTAACGTGATGTAAGAAGAAGCCCGTGCCTAGTTTGGTTAAGATTCAAAGTAAAGTAAAAGAATTGAAAATAATAAATAATCATTTTTGTAACGTGAATTGGTCTATAATTTGACTGCGGAACTTCGGGGATATCTGAGTGGAGTGTGCACAGTTTCCAGAACCAAGGGTCGCCTGGTACCAGCCCTGGGTAATTTCCTCGAGCAGGAACCACGACCGCCTGCTGATCCGGAGTACGAGGAGTTGAGGACCAGCGCTGGGAGAGCTGCTGAGCGAGTTCACCAAAACTACAGGTATCAATTGATTTACTATTAATTTTCTGTGGCAAAAAGAAAGAAAAACCAAATGTCACTACATTGTCAGTCTAGCGTCTGTTAGTGCTTTTATTATACTCCTCAAATGTTCGATATGCTCTTCTTCGTTTTGGAAAACACGATTACATTGTCTATATAGACGTATGCAAATTTGGCTAGGTAGGGACGTAGTATATCGTGCGCACAGCGTTGGAAGATCGCGGGGGCAATTTTTAATCCAAATGGCATTCTATTAAATTCATAGAGAGCACCGTTACCAGGGAATGCTGTTGTTTCCCTATCTTTTTCGTTCATTAAAATTTGATGAAATCCGGATTCTAAATCTATCGTCGAAAACAATTTCGCTTCTCCTAAATTCTGAATTGTGTGTTGAATATTTGGCATTGGGTATCTATCTGGAATTGTATTGTTGTTTAATTTCCTAAAATCTATCACAAATCGTCGTTTTGGTTTTCCATTTCATCTACACTATCCAAATTGGGCTGCAATAAGCCGACTGCGAGGGTCGTATTATTCCTTTGTCCAGCAGGTTTCCAATTTCTGGGTTTACAAACCCATACTCAGAGATACAATCAGGATACTGTTTTGACCATACAGGGTCATTATCTTTCTAATTAACCGATATTAATTATATAACAGTCATATTCCGATTAGTTCTGTCTCCCTTGTCTGATTCCTTTAAGCTGTTCCTGTAGGACATACAATGGCCTTATATCAACATATACGTAGTTTTTATTTATTAGTAAGGATTTATTATGGCGTAAAAGTTAAACACCAAAAGTATGTGACCAAACGGTTTGAGGCTGCTCCTTGCGTTTTTCCTCTGAGTAATGAAAGGTATGTCTAATATTGTGTTGTGCCTTGGAATTCCTTTCTGACTCACCTAGATATATCGCTGCATTTTTTGCTGCTCTTGAGGTTCGTCTTGGTTTTTTTGTTTTGGTCCGTCTGTGTGGGAGTTCCTTATTGGTTTCCAGTCCTCCTTTGAATATTACTGCGACAATTTTGGAGCCTTTCATTGTATTTCCTTTTTTTGGTGGATCTTCAGATGTTATGTAATTTGTCCTGGTGCCCACAGTGCTTCTGGTTCCCCAGGAAGAGTGGGCTACCCTTTTGTTTTTATTCAAATTCAATTTTTAAATTTTAATTTATTTATTTTATTTAAGACATTTTACTATTAATTTTGGTAGACGGCACTAGGCCGAAATCACGAACACGTCTGCAGTCGCACAACACCAAATCGAAACTGTCTCAATTGCCAGCCGCCATTCAATTGTTTTTGTTTAACTTTTGGAAATTTGGAAATAGGATAACAAAAAGGAAAAGAAAGTAAGAAAGGCCATAAATGCACTTCGGCAGGAAACAATAGATAAAGGACAAACAAATTCTTAGAGGATCATCAAATTGCAGACGCGCATTTTATGATTCTCAATAATATTTGTTCGAAAATGGGACACCTGGTCCGCACATTTAGGATTAGGGATTTTGGATATCTATAATTGAATATACAGTGCATATGATTTAAGATTTGAAGGATTTCTGGGAATTGATTCAATGCGACAATTGAACGTTTGTTTCAATTTGTTCAACATTGGATTCAATGTTGATTTGGGGATATGGATGGAGTTATGGGAGAAGGTTCAAAATGTATGGGGGAGGGAAATGGTAGGGCTTCGTGGAGCACTACATCCTCCTCTCCTTCAAGAAAGAAAATTAATCTGTAAGAGATTCATTTTCGGGAAGTGGAGCGATAAAAGGCAAAGGGCGATGTCGTCGTGATTTCGTTACATAAAGTGGAATTTTTACATATTTGTATATAATAGTGTGCTCTTAATGTTTTATTCTGTCACTGTTTTTTTTCTTGTTTGTTCTGGTTTTCATATAAAAAGTTTTAATTCGCATATTCATTATGATATATAGAAATAAATTTTAGGTTTTCAGTCTTGAGATAATTATATAAACATAGATAACATTTACAGTTTCATATCATTTTTTTTTCTTCTTAATATTAATATATTGCTAATGATTGTTTTATATTTTTCGTTACTTTTATACAAATAATATATCTATAATCATTGGTAAAGTAAGTCTTTTGTCATTTTGTATTGTAATATGTACTGATAGTTTTGGAAGCTACGGCAGTGTTGTTTGAATTAATTTTGTATTCTGTATAATGTAAAAACATATTTCCATATTTTTGAAACAAAGTATTTGATTCCCGTATTCTATTGTTTCGCTTGCTATGTTGGCAATTTTATAATGTGATGGTTTTTTAGCTTGGTTTCTATCATTAGCGAAAGCTGATATAATGGCCCGTTTAAAACAATAACCATCGTTGTTTTGAACATTGATACAAGCGGTTTTGTTTAATATTTGTTTGGGCAAATATTAAAATAATTAAGGGGGTATTCTGGTCTAGACGCACGAATCTAACGCAATTTTTGAAGTGCTGCTCCTCGATAGTATAGTGGTTTGTATACCCGCCTGTGACGTGGGAGACCAGGGTTCGATTCCCCGTCGGGGAGCCTCTGCCGCAAGACTAATGACCTTGCCTGGAAAAAACAAATCATAACGGAGAATTTAACAAGCCTCGGGACTTGCTAAATAAGGCCAGGACCGGCTTCCAGTTGTAGTGCCAATGATGATGATGATAATGTAAAAAAGGCATTTGTTATAGATAATTTCTATTTTAATGCTAATCATATGGTTATATAATGTATTTTATTTTTAATTCATTTTCTGCTGAAATATATGGACGGATTATAGGACGACAATAACATTATTTTGTATTACAATTTGTGTATTACATGAGAATTTACGTTATGTATTGTATGCAATTTACAAAGTATTTATCGGTTTTATTTCTTTGAGGACTTTTCATTGTCCCGATTTATCGTGTATTTTTAAAAACATGTATTAATTTTATTATGTTTTCCTTATATTTACTTCAAATTATTTATATTATCATTTATTATTAATGTAATTTTATTCGTTTTTATTTAAAGTTTTGTTTGTTACATGAATTATCTTCATTGAAGGGGTTAATGTTCATCATATTTTGTTAATAGTACAATTTTGGGGATAATTTTTTTTTTATATAGATACATGTGGTTTAAAGAGTTCTTTACTAAATCATTTTTCTTCTTTTAATTGTTTTTAATATTGCAGTGTTGGCAATTTTCTGTTTAGTTCATATTTTCATATATTATACATATATTTTGGTAACGTTTTTGTCGAATGGGAAAAATCCACTTGTCATATGTTAAGTTTTTCTTTAAACTTGTGAAATATTTTCCAACCTCCTCCTGGGTTTGCCCATTTAATATCTTTCCAAATTTGGGCAATAATACCATCGAGAAAAGACATTTTAAGGCTGAGAGCTTTGAGAGTAATTTCGAGGATTCGTAGTTTATTATAGTTGTTAAAGGGGCTTTGGCGGATTTTTTACTTTTCTCGAATGTTTGATGATGACGGTGAAGTGTTCCGCCGAACACTGTTCACACGGATGCACAACGGAGCGAAACGGCACTTTAATAAAACACACGGCGAAAGGTTTGTTCATATTTTTCTTTATTTTATTGTTGGTAATCCAGGATTCACTACACTGAAACGCGCGTGACGATTTTACAAAAGGTACTCTTCTATAAAAGGTATAATATAACACTTAATTACTCGCCGACACACTCGCAACCTTCGGTGGTTGGTTCACTTTTCTTGCGGTTTTGTTCGTTGTCCTCCATCCGTGGGCGTCGTGTTGAGTCCTTGTATCCTGTCCGAACGTGAGCTGCGTCAGGTGGTGTCGTCAGCTGTGGTGATTTTCATCTTCACTTTCCACTGGTTTAGTGTTCTGTTATTGTTTTAGATGTTCATTTGCACTGGCACTGTCACTGCTACTGTTTTGTTTATGTTTCGTCACTGTTTTGATATTTTTTTGTGTCTTTGTTGCTTTTAACGAGCGTGTCGCGCTATAGTTTTACGTTCGTTTATGTTTGTGCTCAACAACTTTGTGTGTTTACTTTTGTTTTATTTCTATTTCTTTTTTTTACGATTCGGTTCGTTACTGTCTGCGTTTGTGTTGTTCACTTTCGCGTGTTCGCTTTCTATAGTTTTTCACCGCGCGTGTTCACTTGTTATTTATCTGCACGTGTTCACTTTTTTATCGACTCGTGTTTCGAGGTCACCAATTTGGCGGATGGTGTGATCACGTGGAATGTTTGATGATGACGGTGAAGTGTTCCGCCGAACACTGTTCACACGAATGCGCAACGGAGCGAAACCGCACTTTAATAAAAACACAGCGAAAGGTTTGTTTATATTTTTCTTTATTTTATTGTTGGTAATCCAGGATTCACTACACTGGAACGCGCGTGGGGATTTTACAAAAGGTACTCTTATATAAAAGGTATAATATAACACTTAATTACTCGCCGACACACTCGCAACCTTTGGTGATTGTTGCACTTTTCTCTTAACTCCCTCGTTGGGAATCTGTATTTCGACTGCGACGACACACGAACGACTCTCGTGGGAATGGAGGATCTGACCTCCGTGAATGCTACTCGATGACTGCGTATCGCGATGGTTGCGTGGCGTGGATCCTGAATCTCGAATGTTTTCTCTGGTCATGTCAAAAGGGACTGAGAAGAGAGAAAGGAACAAATGGGCATCACAGGATCATTGTGTAGCTGCTTAATATCCTGCAACGCAGGAGAATGGTGCTTTAAGGGATTTGTGCCCCGTATCTTAACTGGCGGCAAGGATTATATTTGCACGTTTGCAGGTAACGCTGGCTAACAGGGGCGCCGATCAGGTTTTCGAATTTACGATGCCTGAATGATGTACATAATTATTTTCAGGAAATTGGGATGATATGTTAAATGTCCTTGGTAAGGCTATGTTTGTCCGTTTGTTGTGTCCTTCGATCGCCGTGCAGGCGTAGGACGATTGGTCGGACTTGTGACCCACGTGTCTGTGGGCACGTGGGGTAGTTGCCCCCCAGATGTATGTTAACTTCGTTTCAGGTATGGTGGAGGACTTTTAAGGACACGTGTCTGTGGGCAAGTTTAATTTACCTATAGGTTAGTGTGTACCTTTGCGGAACGACGACATCTCGACCAATAGTGGATTGTGTGGTTCGTAGAATCGCCACAGGGCTTTTATTATTTGGTATTTTTTTAGATTTTATTTGTAGAACCCATTTTAAAATTTGAAAAATGAGGGAAACGAGGGAGACGGTGCGGACAAACAAGCAATTTAAAAGGGGTAATTTGATACAGCTGTTCTTTACAGGCTTATATTCTGCTGTGACTTCTTGTTCCACAGTCTTACCCTTAGCTGGGCATCTTTGTTCCTCGGGCTTATTGGATGCTGGGAATTCTTGTTCATCGGGCTTACAGTTTGCTGGGAGTTCTTGCTCCTCAGGCTCACACTTTGCCGGGATTGTTTGTTTGTGCGGTACGATATTGAACATTTTGCTGCTAGAAGTCGGAGGATTTAAGAATTTGAAAGGAGAAGGGTGTGTTAGGATAGTATGTTCAGGGGTCTTTGTCGACTCATCAGATCCGGCCCGTAGACAAACGGATTCAGATGTTGACTGTTGGATATGATCTTTGGTCACTACTTCCTCTATTTCAGGAGCAGTTAGATCATCCTGCCTCTGATTTATGTCCTTATTATCTCTAATGCCAATTTCATCCGTAGACGACACCTTGTAAGGTGAGGCATTTTCTACGTTCCCATTTGTATCCATAGCTTTTAACAACGATTGTTTAGATCTTTGTGTGTTCAATTTTATAAATTGTACCTTGTTTGTTTTATTTATTACTCCACTACTCGAGATGTTATAGTTTTCATGAGAAAATGAACTCTTGGACGTCTTTGTTTGAGTAGAAGTGGGCTGAGTTTTAGAAACGTTTTTATTTAACGGTGAGCTAGTTTGATTATTTGGTTGGAATAGTTCCTTTTTACATTCCGCCTGGGAATGGTTAAAAGTATTACAATAACTGCATTGGATGCGTTCGACATCTGCTTTAATTTCGGGGATAGAATGTGGAGGTTTACTATAGCGGCGACATTCCGCGGAGATATGTGCAGACCTATTGCACGATTGGCATCTTATAGAGAAATTTTTGAGAGTACTCTAGGTAAGAAAAAAAAAGTCCAACAATAAACAGGCAAAGTCAATCCAATAAACGATGCTACAGGCAGAGTTAAGAGTTTCAAAGTTCCCTGCCTAAGCTTACCCTATGAGTATGAAAACCATTCCCAAGTTATTTAAAAGAATTTTCTTAAGATTACGCTTCGAGGTTTCTTATTAATCTCAAATTATATGTACATATGTTTGTGTGTATTTATATTTATATTGTATTTATAAATATAGAAAATTAAAATTTAAGTTTTTGGGATGTTTGTAACCCCTAAGTATATATGTTTATTAGCTTTAACATTTTTTGTTTTTTACATTCAGTTTAATCAGGATTTTCTTTTTATTCCTTTCGATAATATATACAAAAATTCAACTGCTTTTATTTCCCTTAAAATGTGTGCGTTCTTTTTCGTTTATTTTATTCTACGAAGTTATATTAAAAATAAAATTTTCACTTTGTCCTCTTTGAAACAAATTTGATTCACTCTTAATTTAAATTCAATTTGGTCTATTTTTATTATATTTTTTATTAGTTTGGGGGGTTTATTGTCCTTAATGTAAAAATTACAATTTATCAAAATTCCAATTACAATTAATTTTTTTCATTTGTCCCCTTTGGATTAAAGGAGGCTCCTCGACGTGACAGCAAAATGCCAACTCCATTAGTTAGTTTGGGAACAGCAATCCATTTTTTCACAACGATTGTGTCAAAAGAAAACTTGTAATTATTTTAATTTACAATAAGTTGCTTTATTTTACTATATTTAATAATTGCCACTTAACATGATCACTTTAAACAATCCAGACACTAAAAAACGATGATAACGAATTACATAGCACCGTATATACTACGGCACCGCACCAGTAACTTCCAAAACAAACTGTCCACGAAAAACAGTAAAACCAGCGCTGTGTGAAAACAGTACCACAGAAAACGTCACATGCATAGACCATTTTGCTTTTGTCTACTCAGCAATAGGTGGCGCTCCGTGTGGTATGTATTTTCCGACTGGTATAAGATAGAATGTATATGTTGCGGAACTGCAACATCTTCCCGGGCCGCGACGATGGATCCAGTAGTCCTCCTTAGTTGGCGTCACCACCTGGTGTCAGCGCCGTGGGAAGTGGCGGTTGGTATTTCGTTGAGCTCAGAGCCCTTAATGCTCGTGTTGCTCATAAAACGGTACGGTGCAGTGGTAGGGTGGCAATAATTAATTATGTTGACTAGAACTAACTATTAATTGAATTCATTTGTTATAAAATATACTTAGTTATTGTTTCAATTCCTAGTCAATTATCAGTGTCAGTGTGTGTGTGTGTGTGTGTGTATGTGTGTGTATGTGTGTGGCCGAAGATCCTGTTGGCCATTGATTACTAACGTTGTAGCTTGTGATAAGGCCGTCGTTGTTTATTGTTTATAGTTGGTTGGATCGTACATCCCTGGTGTCATCGATGATCTTCTTGGACGTAGTCCTCCCCTTGGATCGTGGATCCTTCTGTGTCATCGATGACCTTCTTTGACGTAGTCCTCTCTTTGGATCGTGAATCCATTTGTATGTAAAATTTCAATACGTTGGACGTAGTCCCAAGTCGGATCGTAAATCCGTAAGTTTAGTTTATATAGTTTGGACGTAGTCCTATGTTGGATCGTGGATCCATGAATGGTCATTGAGCGATGTAATCGTCAACATGTTGAAGGTGATGGGTTGTAATTCCACCATCTTCTAAGTATGTCCAGCCTGTGCCGCTGCCAGAAATGTTAGGTATCCCGCCAACCGCATAGAATCATCTGCGACTCGAATCCAATTTGATTGCTCTGGCTGATGCTGTTGCAGTTGGGGATATGTCCCATCTACGCCGCTAAACCAATGCTCGGCGTTGGGCGAGTTTCTTGATGGGAACTGAAGCCTCTGTCGGCAGCGTTACCTTTGGTCGTATTTGATGAACTGATAGAATGATGGTGCTGGACATGGTGTCTTTTTCCATTTGGAATGTTGTGGTTGAATCCTTGCGGCATATTTTGTTGAATTATACTGGCACTTGATTGAGCCAGAGAGGTTGCGCATCCAAGTTGCTATTTAGAAGATTACTCTGCTGATTATTAAAAGCTTACGTTCTATTGAGCCACATGATGAAATAATCCTAAAGCCAGGTACTTTCTTCTTTGACTGGTGGCTGGACCATGTGTTCACTGTTCGCCGTCCGTTGGTTGGATTTCCCGAAGGGTGCCGGCATCTTTCCTATTCTTCTCCTTTTATATTCCCTAATCTTTGCACCGAAAGTCTATCTTAGACACCGACTCCGTTGGAGTGGTGCCCCCGTGGCAGCTATGTGCAATGGGCGGTGTTAAGAGGGTGCCCCCAAAGCATTTCGTCCAGGCGGCGAAAGGTGAAGAACCCCAGACACGTGACAGCGATGTGGCTGAGTGGCGAGAGCGGCAAAATCAGGAATGCGTGAACGATGCGCCCAGATTTCGAGGAGCGGTGCCCCAGGAACGGATGTAAATGTAGCGATGAAGATCGCAATTCCCGGGGTCCTTGGATTTATTTATCTGCAATTCGATGTTTGGATTGATATTGCAGGTATAGGACTGGAAGTGCCTTTGTTGACAAAACTTTCTTGGTACTGACCGCTTCGATTTCATTGCATTGTCCTCTTCACTGTTTTGTCCAATGGGTCATCGTCCTCTTCTTGAGGTTCCTTTAATTTACGCGGGGCGTATCTGAGTTCTGTAGCGTGGTCGTGCCAAGTACCTGAAACTTCATTAAAAGAGGAGCCGAATGATGTCCTCAACCTGGTACTGGGAACGATCAGAATGTTCTTTGATTTACCCGCTGTGACCTGCAGAATTAAATAAATGAAACAACCTTGGATCTTGCAAAGTGGACTGTAATTTGGCTTTGTTAAAGTTGATTGTTATTTAAATTGCTAAATAACAGTAGTTTGTTAAAATTACTACCTTTTCGGTTACTAATATTGTTATTTAGGTTATTGTTCGACCTATGTGTTAAAGTTGGAGTAATGTTTGATGGATCGTAAATCCATCTATGTCATCGATGGCTACTCGGACGTAGTCCTCTTTTGGATCGTGAATCCTTCTATGTCTTCGATGACCCTTGAACGTAGTTCTAATTTGGATCGTAAATCCATATGCGTTCCACTCGTAAGAACGCAAAACATGTTTATTCTATTTATATTGGAGGTTTATAATATTGGTAAAATAGGAAATATCTATTAATTCATTCTATTTACCGTCGATTGCAATAGAAAAATTATTAAAATAAATAAGCAGGTGTTAGTTTGTTTTGCAAACCAATACGGCTGGTATATGTCAGTCCGATTTGAAACTCTGGCAATAGATATGTGGTAAGCATATTCCACTTGACCACGGTATATTCGTTTTTCAGAATCACATTTGCCAGAGTTCCAACCCTTTTGAATACATTCAGCGTTTGGTGATGTAATACCCTGCTTCATGCTTCCCATTGTTTTCGGTAGAATTCCTTTCTGCGTTCTACCTGATGTTGGAATATTTGTGTTGCAGAAACTGGACAATTAAAATCTGCACAAAGGTCAAATGTTGAAATTGACTGAATACATTCTTGTGGGTCGCTTTCCCAGAGGTCTTGGTCAGTTCTGTGAAGGAAGTTATTAGAAATATAACATCTTCAATATTGCAACCATGTGACGTTTAATTAACTTCTAGGAATAGACATGAACCACCGCATTTTTTTTAGGTACATTGAGAATGTGTTAAGACTCGTTGTGACAAAGCTCCGTGCTTGCGAGTTTGGTCGAAATCCTTGAGTGAAATCGAGAACATTTGACGTGAACACAAGAAGATACTACTTCGCAAATCTCCGATAATTATTATCAACGGTTTCGGGACTTCTGTATCTTCCAAATATGCGTACGATTATGTCAGGAACATGCACAATTGCATCCACAATATTGTTCCGAATCACTGCACAGCGCTGTTCATTAATTGAGAAGGTGATTGTTTCGCCAGGTTTGTCTCCTTGTCGTACCAGCAGGACGAAGTGAGCTTCTTGAGGTAGATAGCTCCAGCTTGTCTAGCTGGTAGTTTTACATTGTTCTTCATAGCCTGTAGAATAGTTGGAGAAATTCTATGACTGGGATAGTTGTTTTTCGACGAACTCTCGTTGTTCAGGAACAACAGCTATTGTGGCACGTATCAATTCCTTCCGTTTGTTCAGGTTCATTTTTAATCGTTGTTGTCAGGTTCCAATTGAATAGCTTCGTATAAGCGTCTATGGCTTCATCGTACTTTCCTGTATTGAGATATACATCTCCCATTTGGCCATATGCTTGCTGTAATCTGGATTGTCGAACAACGCAGATTCGCAGTCTTTAATCGCACAATCATTTTCTGCTACACGGATATATGCTACAGCCCGATTACAGTAGAATATTGGGTTTTTTCGGATCGAACTGATGGCCCGGTTGATTAAAGCACCACTTCTTGATGTTTGCATTCCTTCATCGGGCGGTTGCCTTCATTCTTAATCCGTTCGGCTGTTTCAAGGGATTGCGGATTGCGTTCGATAACATTGATTGACACTTCGAATATATCTAACTTTGCGGCCTTGTTTGTAATTGCCATTATTGATTCCAAATCAATGTCTTCACTCAGTTCACTTAGAAACCAGAACTGTCTCGAACAAATATCACTCCAATATTATTAATGTTAATTAAAGGAATGACAATTGCTACCCAGCGGTAGAATGTCGATGAAATTGAACACTTCGATGAACACACCACACAACACTTTGTAGTTAAGATCCATTCGGATCGCTAATTAATTTATGTATTAAATTATATGAATTGCCACCTACCTGGTTTCGGTGATATTTCCTTGTTGTAGTTTTCCAATTTTTAACGTTGTCCCTCGGATCGTAAGTCCAGCACGCTGCACGGGGAGTGCACCTTCGTTGTTTGATGTGGACTGTAAATGTTTCTTGAATTTTCATTTAATTGGACGTAATCCAGGGGTTGTGGCGCCGACTTCTTGCACGGATGTTGGACATCCGGCTCGAAGGACCATAATGTACAGCGTCGAGGAGGCTCCTCGACGTGACAGCAAAATGCCAACTCCATTAGTTAGTTTGGGAACAGCAATCCATTTTTTCACAACGATTGTGTCAAAAGAAAACTTGTAATTATTTTAATTTACAATAAGTTGCTTTATTTTACTATATTTAATAATTGCCACTTAACATGATCACTTTAAACAATCCAGACACTAAAAAACGATGATAACGAATTACATAGCACCGTATATACTACGGCACCGCACCAGTAACTTCCAAAACAAACTGTCCACGAAAAACAGTAAAACCAGCGCTGTGTGAAAACAGTACCACAGAAAACGTCACATGCATAGACCATTTTGCTTTTGTCTACTCAGCAATAGGTGGCGCTCCGTGTGGTATGTATTTTCCGACTGGTATAAGATAGAATGTATATGTTGCGGAACTGCAACAGTGTGTATTTATATTTATATTGTATTTATAAATATAGAAAATTAAAATTTAAGTTTTTGGGATGTTTGTAACCCCTAAGTATATATGTTTATTAGCTTTAACATTTTTTGTTTTTTACATTCAGTTTAATCAGGATTTTCTTTTTATTCCTTTCGATAATATATACAAAAATTCAACTGCTTTTATTTCCCTTAAAATGTGTGCGTTCTTTTTCGTTTATTTTATTCTACGAAGTTATATTAAAAATAAAATTTTCACTTTGTCCTCTTTGAAACAAATTTGATTCACTCTTAATTTAAATTCAATTTGGTCTATTTTTATTATATTTTTTATTAGTTTGGGGGGTTTATTGTCCTTAATGTAAAAATTACAATTTATCAAAATTCCAATTACAATTAATTTTTTTCATTTGTCCCCTTTGGATTAAAGAATAATATAAAAAATGTTAAATACCTTGGGCTATTGCTGCATCTTTTGTTGGCTGTGGTATCGCTGTGGCTTGGGGAGATGTCCGTGAATGCTGTTGATGTTGTTGATGTTGTCGGTGGTTGCACTTGTTGCTGGTGAGGAATCGATTGCTGTCGGATGTTGTTTGCATTTGTTGCGTCTAACGTAGATATTTGGACAGAATCACTTTGCCAGCAATTCCCCGGCCCACACAGTGCTGATAGCTGTCATCTTTTCCACATTAGAACTAATATTTTTCATAAGTTATCACTATATTTCATATCCAAGATGTTGGCAGTGTGAATTAGATGAATTTTATCCAATTCCAAATCCGATACGACGTTGCGCCTCACAAATTCTAGCCTCATTGTCATTGTTTTGATTTATTAGTTCGAGTTGTGGTTGATTGGACTGTGCTAACAGTAGAGCATTGCCACGTTTATAAGCCAAGTTCGCACCATGATTTTTTTTTTTCGAACAATGTGATTTTTAATTTCGAATCGCGCACACCATTACAAAATGTTGTTTCTTTCTGTATGCAGTCACTATTTACTTGTTGACGTAAATTTATTGTGACATTTTTATAAGATTTTTTCACAATTTTTGAAAAGTTTACAGATCTTCGCTACACACATGTTTTTTTTTTTGTTTTTTTTTTTTAATAGTAGGGGATTTTGGGATTTCACCGCTGCCACCATTTTTATATAATATTTTTTGATGCACCACTGTGCTTCCGGTTTCCCGGGAAGAGTGGGATACCGTTGTTGTCCTCTTTGGGTATGTGTCGAACCCGTAACTACACTTTCCGCGCATTATCGACCATGTTGCCGCACGACTACACCGATGTGTCTAAAAGAAATGTCACCAAAGAGTTTGCTGCTGAGCAGACATAAAAACAAACACTTCCGCTTCTTTTAAAAACCGATTTTATTTTACGTTTTAGAACTGATTTTAGTTTACATTAAACCTATATTATTTTTGAGGAGGTCTTCTCCGCACGCGCGCTACACACTGACTGCACCAAAATTCGAATCCTCGAATATCTTTATGTTCTTTCGAAGGTCAAGACGCATCGCCCTTATCGTTTCACCCTTTCTTGGTTTTTTTTTTATGTTAGCCATTTGGCCACAAGATCTGTGGGAATTGGTTGGTAGTTTAGGATCTGGGAATCCGTGTCTATTAGCAAATCATAAAACATCTGGTATGCGTTTAGATGTTTTATGATTGTCTATTACTTATAGAGGTATAAGGCCTCTTTTGACCTTCCTCTTTTGATTATAAGTACTCCTATCTGACAAAAGGGCGTCAGGGCATATAAACCCGTAACGTGATTGTTTTATTTTTGATCAGGGCACATAAACCCGATACCCAATTTATTATTATTTATTTTAAGTTTTCGTCAAGGCACATAAACCCGTGACGTAATTTTTGTTTATTGGCGCCTAGGCTCTTTTACCTATGCGTCCTAAGATTAGTTGGTGATCGAACAACAACCGAGTTTACAACGTTGAGGCTGAAAATCATGATTCAAACCAAATCCCGTTGACGCTCAACTCTCGACCCGTGAAAGTAGAATCACGTTTATTCTAAAGATATTTCGCCTTATATACAAAATCTAAGAATAACTTACTACCTAATAATTCTGGTACAGTTGGAAAACAAGATTTTTTCCAATGTAGCTACAATAAAAATATAAACCAGTCATATAATCATATGGCGACGACCAAATAACAAAGATACACATTTTCTTAATTACCTAAGTCCCTTTTTCATTTCGTGTATCAATACAAACTGATACCGCCGCGGCTGCATCTGGGAAAACCCTTTGCCTGCGTCTTAAAAAATGTGCGCATCGTGGTCGTTTCATGAGACAGGAATTATCTGCTAAGATAATTGCCGTAGAAAAGGGAACCGTCATAAAAATTGGTATTCTGTGAAAAGATACTTGGACAACTCAAAAAATAAGTTTGTAATCACGTGGTGATGTACGATGTTTGTAATGACACACGAAATGAAACTTATCCTATGACTCGATAAACAAAATGATGCAAGTACTTAAATTAACAGATAATACAAATACTTAAATTAACAATGATTGCAAGAATTGTGTGCCGGCGTATCGAATAGATATGCCTTTGTGCACTTTTAGGTTTTGGATATTGTAGGTTTTTTAGGTGCTAATTGCTTTTAGCGTACATGGGAAAATAATCCATTATGCTGTTTGATTTTAGGACTTAGAATCGAACAAATGCATTGAATTGAATAAATGAATTGGAATTGGGGATATGAAATGGGATTTTCTTATAGGTGGGAGGAAAATGTAATATGGGAGAAAAATGGTAGGGCTTCTTGGAGCACTACACAGACACGGTGGGCAGGATCGCCAGTCATTCTTCTTGTCGCCACAGAAAGGAAAAAAATATTTGTTTACTTTGTCAAGAAGAGGTTTAATTCTTGCTTGACGGTATCTTTTTTTTTCCTTGACTTATATGACTATTAAACAAAAAGACTTTTGAGAACAATGTCCGAACCTATGATCGTGACTTAGAGTAATTCTATTTTTTTTTTTGTAACATTTCGTTTATATACATTTTCTGTTATGTAGATAAGGATGCTAGTGTAGATAAGAGATACTAATGAGAAATATTAGTGAGTCATCTGTAATGTTTCATTATGTAGATTGTGGATTGATTCAATGTTGATAAAGAGGGTTTTGGGTGTTAACTCACTCAATATCCCTTGTATTAAGATCTTTCTTGTGAGCCCGCGCATTATTTGTCTGATCCCTGTGTATTTTACGTTGGATCGGCAACCATCTGGAATCCCTTAAGTATTACCTGGGATTTCTCACAGTGCCCAGACTTGGCAATTTCTTTTTTAGTGAACATCGGAGCCAAAGATATTTTTGTATCTTATGGGTATTGTTGTTCAGCGAGTGCTTTTACGAACTGCGTGCTTTGTTCCGTATAGGAAATGTTTCCTTGAATAGTATTTAAGGGACGGTGTTGCCGTGCATTTTATGCTTTTTCCCAACTTTTTTTGAGAGTTGGTCATCTGGTCCACAGATTTGGAACCAGGGGGATTTACGTGCTGAACATCTGGTTCGTATATTACGTTTTGGATTTATATTGAATTCAATATGGACAAATTGAACGTTTAGTTCATTCAGTCACGCTTCTCACGTTGCCTTAGTTCCTTATGGTTATGATATTAGTTTAATCCCAGCTACTTTTTGACCAATGGGTGTTCTATATGATGACGCGCTCCGAAATCTTGTACCGACGAAATGTAGATGAAGAAGCCAAGGGAATTTGGGAACCATCCGATGATACGGAAACATAATTGATTTGTGAGTACACTTATTTTTATTTATTTAGTGTTACTTTGATCAATAATGGTTGGTGACAATTTATTTTTAATTACAATTAATGATGAGTGATTGTTAATTAACACAAACAGTCCCCGGACACAACACGGCCGATAATTAGGGACATGGGGCACAACAGTGTTGTAGCGTTACTTGGGACGATATTGTTTTTGCTCTTACGAACAAGATCGCTTTATAGATCCCACAAGTTTGTTCGTTAACCGGGAAGAGTAGCTACCGATCATACGTGTAGCTACCGAAATACTAGTTCAGGAATATCATCCCTGCGCCGACCAACTCAGCGGTTTTCGTGGGACAGTTGATTCTCGGAAACGGCTAAGCTGGAAGAACGTTTTGTGGGTATACCACGGCTTGCGTTGGAGAAACTGAACTTTTAAAAATAAACGGACTATTTAAAATAACTGCTTTTATTAGATTACAGAATTGCTCTCCTGGGGTAGTACCTTCGGGGATACTAGTTCTTGAGAGACATCGCGGATGAATCGTAAGCAAAATCTCGGAAAAGTACTTGTCGAGTAGTGGCGAGTTGTGTAGGAATTCAGCTATACGAATTCCTGGAAGTTTGGGACATGCAGGGCATATGAAGATATGCACTGGGACTAGGGTATCGTGATTGAACATCTGGTTCAACTTCAAATGCGTTTGTTTTAAATTGGGGATTATAAGGAATTGGGTGAATGGGCGATAAACGCACATTTAATTAGTGTATCAGAAATTTTACTAGATTGGGAGAATGGTTAATGCATGTATGGGGGAAAGAGGTGGTAGGGCTTCTCAGAACACTACAACAGACTGGATACAAGAGTTAATTAGTTGGTGGAATTCTCTACTTATTTATATTTTCTAAATCATAATTTAACACGCGAGAGGCTTTACATTTAACATCCACTCTAGGACGTATTTGGAAATCTGTCTTTCAAAATAATGACCCATTTTGGTCTAGCGCTCGAACTCTATTCCCTCTTTTTTCTTATTGCCCGATCGAAAGAAGCATCCCCCCTTCGATCGTGCAGATCGAAGGATACATCCTTTGCATTCACTATGCCTTAGCCACCCGCCATTCATTTTCTTTATCCTTTCCGCATTGGGAACCTAAAAGGGGTAATAAAAGGTAACAATAAACAGGATCTTGCGGTGTGCATTTACGACCCTAGATGTTTGCGACGCGTATAATCAACACGTGGTTCGTTTTACGGCGCAATTTGTTTCTATTGAAATAGGTTTTGAAAAATGATGTTGGTTTGTGGGAAGGAATTTGCGTGAATAAATTCTTAGAGGATCATAAAATTGCAGACGCTCATTTTATGATTCTCAATAATATTTGTTTTGCGAGTTGGACATCTGGTCTGCTGTTACGTCTCCAGCGCCGTGCTTCCTCTTTCGAAGGAAGAGCGTGGAGGTTTTAATATATGCGTCTGGACTCTGTACTTTGCTCAAAACTCAAACTCATTGACTTCGAACTCGAACATATAACTTTATTTAAAAACTTCAAACGCACAACTTAAACTTATTACTTCAATTTAAAACGCCTCTTCACTTAGAACTCAACTGTATTTGAACTGAAACTCAACTAACTCAAAAGTGACTTTACAATTCAATGTTTCCTCTTTTTATAGAACCTTGTGTTCTAATTTACTGTAACTTATAATATGAACAAAATCAAAGTATTCCTTTTAGTCTCTGTGACTTTTAAATTTTGAATAAATTTTGAACGCAAATTAAAGAGCCATGTTTCAAATGAAAAAGGTGCATGTTATGAAAAGGGGTGTTGAGGTATGACCGGAAACATTATAAAGCTTGGATGGCTTACCTTTTGGGGTGGACGTCTTCTGGACCTTGGACTGCTTTTGGGTAGGGGGGGCCGTCTGTCGCTCCGGCGGCCCTCGGATGGTGGTGGTTTTTGGGCAGGAGGGGCAGTTCACTTTCTGAGCCGCGCACTGAATAGTGGTGGCGTGTCGGATTAGGCCACAGACGAGTTCGCACATCCACTGTCGTTCACCCAGCACTGCAACACTTCGTTCGACCCGAGGAATATTATTTGTATGAGTTTTTATCATTTGATGTCGCTGATACATGGTTGATTAATTACACAACTCTCTGTAAAAACTGTTAAAACCCCGAAATCAAGCTATTCTCGGAAACTGCGACCGAATGAGGAAGACACCGAAACGAAAAGACAACTTTGCCTTGTTAAGAGGTGCTTATTTTATTTTCGGGAACTTGGTTTTATAATTGCATTATGAGCGCGGCCAGGGGTTCGGTCTCTGAACTTTAACTGATCACGAAATTCAAATTTACCGCCCTTTTATAAATTTTCTAGTTGAGAATTGTCAACAAATTTTTGTTGAAATTCCCAGAAGCACACATAACGACTTAGTGCGTTTCAATTTGAGTTGTGTTCTAGGAATTTGTTAGAAGCTTTAGTTGGATGGGTTCTAGGAAGGGAAATCATGAAATCCGTTTTGAATTTAGCATTTCATGATGTCAGGGTTTTAGGAATTGAGTCAATGTGTTACGTATCGCCACCCCACAAATTAACTGTATTTAATATAATTTGTTTTAATGTAGTTTGATGGTAAGGTGGTGGAAGAATTGCACGATTCAGTTGTTAGTGTTCGAACACGTCCCGATTCGAGTGTGGATCGTGGGCGGTTTCGAGTTTGATTTTTAGAGATTGAGAGAGAGAGAGAGTTTTTCGAAAGAGTCTGGTTCGAGAAGTGAAGCAGTAGAGTTGTGGTCGAGAAACGTCCCCGTTGTTAAACAAAAAAAGATTAAAAAAAAAAAGATTTAAAAAGGGAAGAACCTTGGTTTTGAGTTTCACGATGCGAGAAGTAGAATTAAACCAGTTGTAACGCGAACCCATTACTGTGATAACTTATGAAAACTGTGACCTGAGCATGTTGTAAAATCAAATAAAAATGTACTGAAGAAAAATCAGCAACCTGAACTGGCGTGACGTGTTTTGCTGTTCTGTATTGTGGATTGACCAACTGTTTAGAGCAGCTAACGGGAGGATCACTCCCTAAAGAAAATAAAAGGAAAGGTAACCTGTGCGTTTGAGTAATGTTCTGTTTCGCAGGGGGTAGATGGTCGGCCGATAACTGCGGGAGCTTGTGACAGCAAAGACTACCGTTGACTGTGTCCACCAACAACAGGAAAAAAGAAAGAAAGAAGAGAACAGCAACTTAACGGGCTGAAGGCAACAGTTCATCATCCTGAAAAGAAGAGCGATAAACCAATTTCTTGGGACGCACACATTTAGAGCACCGTTGCTTCCACCCCCCACCCCCCCCCCCTCGTTTGCACCGCGCCTCGCCAAGTGATTACCGAATAAAAAGGTAAAACATAGGCAACTATTCCACCAAGTGGCACAGGCTCAGCGTTGACTGGCGACGGCATCAACATAAGGCACCTTTATGAATACACAACAAATGGCGCAGCCGGAGCTCACCACCTGACGAATTACCATGGTGTATTATTTGGTGGTACTTAACCAGTGGTGAGGGAAGTATTTCTGTACGCACCCGTGTTCCCACGGCGGTGACGTTGCGGAAGCAGTGAAAACAGCGGTTGGCGGTGTTCCTGGACAGACCCCCGGGTTGGTGAAGTTGCTTGGGTATTTATTATTTGTTTATTTATTTATTTACTTATTCTTCCTCTTATGTTGGAATGCCAATGTTAATAGTATTGTCGTAAATTTTCAAAATTTTAAAAAATTGTTATTTATTAAGTTAAATACTTCCTTATAATTGTAGTTTCTAGTTTGTAAGTTAATGGTTATTGTGTTGGATAGGATTAAGTTTTCTTTTTCAAAGTACCGATTGATTTAAGCTACTATTTTGTTTTTGGCCAGGAAAGATAGGAGTGATTTTTCTTGCAAAGGTGTATTGTGATCTCGCGTCGTGGAACCTTCTAATGTTGTTGCGAGTCGCGTGTAAAAAATTATTTTTCTTTGTCAGTTACGGGTTGATTCGGGATTCACTGTCTCTCTATCTCCCCGACTCTCTTCCAACTGTGAGTAGTTGCGTTTTTCCTGATTTCACTGCGAGCTTATTTGTTTGGATCTTGTTGTAATTGTGTGATTGCGTTGGCGGCCCATCCTGTGTCCCCATTGAATATTGGTGAATTTTGTTCTTGGTGTTTCGACTGACGTTTTGTTTGGAATTGAGTGTGAATTGGGCGTTTTGTTTTCGGGGTGTTGTTTGCCGGCTGATCTTCTCTGTTGTTCGGGGTTTCCTTGTTACACATTGGGCCCCTATAGTGATTGCGAGAGAGGAGGGTTCGTCGGCCGGCGTCTTGTTGTATATTGGGAGCGTGTTTGGTTTTGTTTTTCGCACCCTTTCTGTTGGTTGGTACTGTCGGCGACGGAGTTGCTTTTTCTTCGCGAGATCCCGGGTGTCGTTTTGTAGCGAGAAATTTTGAGTTTTGTTAGACGGCCTGCAGATGCAAACAAGGCAGCGGCAAAGAGATGTCCGAGAGGGCACCCCTGCCCGGGCGCGGCCCGAGGCATTTCCCGAGCCGCCGGTTGACGAGGTGGATCCGGAGGCATTTTACGATTCGCGGGACGAATTTGTGGACGAGCAATCGCCAACGGCCCCCTCCCACCGTCAGTAAACAGCCCGTTGAGAGCATGGAGGACACGCCGATGCCCTCGTATTTTAAACTGTACCCGCAGCCATGTCCTGTACGGACTATGTTGGGCATGGAGAGGGTTTTCGGCCTTGTGTCGAAGGCGGTCCCCATGTTTTCGGGACAGGAGGGTCCGGATACGGCCGAGAAACGTTCGTTGTTTCTCAAGGGCTGCAGAAGGACCTTGGATGGTCTGGCGGTGGAAGAGGAACATTCCTTCCTCCGGCGGCTGCCCTCTAGGCTGAGCGGCGAGGCTTATCGAATGTTCGAGGAGAGGCCACCCACGACCTTCCGCGAAGCGGAACAGCGCCTCAGAGGGGCCCACGAACCCCGGGTGTCGTACGAGGAGCTGTGCGCGCAACTCTCCAAAATGCGACAACTTCCTCCCGAGGATGCCACGAGTTTCGTTTCCCGAGTGAAGCGGGCCGTGGTACGGCGCGAGTAAGCCGCTGAGCGTTATTATGGTCGCCAGGGTAGGTCCGTCTTCGCAAGCCAGCTTGAGGGCATGGCCGAGCCGGTGCTGGTGAGGGGTCTGGGGGAGGAAGGACTAAGGCACTTCTCCTCACGTTGGGTAATGTCCCATTTCGAAGGCTGGTGGACCACCTAACCGGATTCGAGCGAGCTCGAAGGGAAATGTTGAGGCAGGACGACTTGTTTGTGGATGCGTGGCCCGGAATCGCCGATTGAGGGTCAGAATCGTTAGATGTAGGACCGGGAATCTCCTCAACGTTTTTAGAGAACCCATCCTCCACTTTTAGGGATTACCCCGCGGCGGAATCTGGAATCTAGGGTGAACAACAGGGCGGAATCGCGCAGCATAGGCCGCACCATCAGCAGCCGCAAACTCAGCGGCGAGTACTGCCGGAGCCGCAAGCCCCCTCAGCGGGTGGCAGGCCGGCAACATCAGGTCCAAGAGTATTCAGCGCCCGATGCTGCTGCGAGTTTTTCGGCCGCCAAGGTCATAACTTGCGCTGGTGCGAGTATAAGCCGAATTGGGAACAGCAAAAGGGTTCTCAAGTTTCTCCCCGCGAGCGACGCACCGGAGCAGCACCTGCTGCGGGCCAAAAGCAAGACACCGAGGTGGGGACTGGGGCGGGCGGTAGTAATAGGCGCAGGGGGCGTAGGAGACAGCCCTGGCGCAACCGTTGGGTCGGTAGTAGTCGGAGGCGTTGGACTCCCGAGATGGGGGTAAAAATAGTAGGCGAGGATCGTCCGTGTCGGGCGGTGGCGGAAGGCGGGCCGACTCCGTGGACTCGGAGCCCTCGAAGGCGGGTGCGAGGCGTGGCGCCTCACCAAGGGATGCAGGAAATAGGAAAGATCGACCTCAGCACCGTGGGTCCAGGTTGGGCCAAGGCCATTCCAGTCTCGCTAGTTCGGAGTCTAATGAGGCTCCCAGGCGGGATAGTCCTGAACGGAGGGACAAGGCACGGTGCGAATCTTGCAGCCGACGCACTTATGCGGCGACGGTGCGTCGGCGGGAGAAATCTGATGAGAGGTCGGAAAACTCCCAGAGGTCGGGTCGGGAAACCGCAGCCCGATCGCGCTGAATACGCTAATTGGCCAAAATTGTCCTCAGCTTTTACCAGTAGAGGTCCCCGTGGTCCAGCTCCCTTTGGACATTGGCCGTAGAAACACTACGCGTCTCATGGTGGACACTGGCGCTGAGGTCAGTCTTTTGAAGCGGAGGGCCCTTCACCGGGGCCAGGCGGTGGACGTTTGGCAATCCACACCATTGCAAACCATATTTGGCAACGGAAAGTCGAGTGGGTCCTGCCATGGGAGTCTCAAGTTGCACCATGAGATTCCCTGCAGTTTCATTGTTGTAGACTCCATGTCAGGGTTAGAAGCAGACGGCTTGTTGGGCAATGACTTCCTGTCCAGGACCCCACCCACACGGGGAACGGATACGAAAAAAATGCTCAGCCAGGTCACCCCAGTGAGAGGAAACATCGTGGATGGATGAACGTGCACCGCCCATGATCGAGATAGCCCTGAGTAGGCCGGTGGCAGTGCCGGCACGCTCCCAAATGGAGATGGCTATCCCCATTGACATTCGGGAAAAAACCATTCTGGTGCCGCAGGACACGCGAGGAAACATTTTATTCTCGCACTGCGTATCTACTAGGGCAAGGAGTGCCAGGTTAGTGGCACTTAATGCCCAGAATAGGTCTCAAAAGCTCGATCAGCTTACGGTGAAGGTATACCCCACCAAGGAATATAACACCATCTCCTTGGTGAAGCGTAAAGTGACGTCGTCGGGACCTGACTCTGACGACGAGTCAAGCAGGCCCGCGCCCGAGAACCAATCTTCGGAGGGATAATCCGCCCACTTCATTCGACACCTGTTCTCGGATGGTCAGTCGCCTGATGAACCCGATTTGAGCTCCAGGTTGGCACAACTGCACGGAGAACTTCGTTTAGGGGATAACCCGAACACACCCGAGTGCCAATCGATAACGGAGTTTTGTCGAAAGGACTAGCGAACTATTACCGGAAATTTGTGCCATAGTTTTCCTGGATAGTGCGCCCCTTAACCAACTTATTACGGAAGGACGTGAAGTTCACGTGGTCGTCCAAATGTTAACAGGCATTTGAAGAGATAAAGGGGAAGTTAATTTCGCCACCATTATTGGTTTACCCAGACTTCACAAAACCCTTTAATCTAACCACGGATGCGAGTAATAAGGCACTGGGAGCGGTGTTGTCCCAAGGTGAGATAGGCAAAGACCAGCCTATCGCCTATGCCAGCCGCATCCTGAATGGGGCCGAACGTAACTATAGCACAATCGAGAAGGAGCTGCTGGCCATTGTATGGGCGGCAACAAATTTTCGTTGCTATTTGTTGGATAGACGCTTCACCGTGTACACGGGCCACAAGCCGTTGAAGGAAGTGTTCGGCGAGAAAGAACCCACCTCACGCATAACCAGATTTCGTCATAAGTTATCGAAGTTTGATTACTCAATCGAGTAGAAACCCGGTAAATATAACACCAACGCGGATGCGCTAAGTCGTATTCCCCAATCTGTAGACGAAACCCCTCACCACCGCGGTGCTTTGTAGTGACTCGCGCCCAGGCCAAGAAGCAACGGGAAAGCGAGGGATCCCCGGGACGTCCCAGTGACGACGAGTCACCTCCAGAAGAGGACACCATTCCTTCCTGCGCGGAAAAAGGAATGGAAATAACTAATCCCGAGGAGATCCAACACTTATTACGGGATTACCATGATCACCCTTTAGGTGGACACCAAGCGGTGATCAAGACGTATAAGAAGATACGCAGGCACTACTGGTGGAAGAATATGATGCGCGATATCAAGCATTATATTAAAGTATGTAAAATCTGTCAGCGCATGAAGTCTTCCCCAAATTTACGAATGCCGATGGTAATCACCGACATTGCCAAGAGGCCCTTCGAAAAAGTTTATTTAGATATCGTGGGCCCCCTGGACCGTACTCCTGAAGGCAATCTATACATACTTACGTTCCAGGATAATTTATCTAAGTATATAGATTGCTATGCCCTGCCCAATGCAGAGGCAGAGACGGTGGCTTCGGTCTTTTTCGACCAAATAGTTGCAAGGTATGGTGTACCGACGCAACTAGTCCCCGATTAGGGCAGCAATTTCCTGAGCAGCCTGTTTAAAAGCGTGTGCAGGCTGCTCAGCATCAAAAAACTGCAAACCTCAGCGTACCATCCACAATCGAATGGTGCCTTGGAACGAGCCCATCGACCGCTGGTAGAGTACCTACGGAGCATTGTTGACATAAGTCCCTAAAACTGGGATCAGTACCTGATGGCGGCCACTTTCGTGTACAACACCAGCGTGCACGAGGGTACCCGATTGACGCCGATGGACTGTCTCTTTGGTTTTACTCCGGAGGTTCCCACGACCATCAAATTACCTCCGGAACCGGTTTACAACCATGAGAGCTTCCATAAGCTATTGAGGTACAAGCTTCAGAAAACGTACGAAATAGCTAGACGCAATCTGTTGATCTCTAAAAAGAGGTCCAAAGGGTATCATGACCACCAGTTACGGCCGTTCACCTTCCATGTGGGCGATAAAGTCTTGATGCGGGAAGAAAACAAGAAAGGAAAATTTCGCCGCCGGGTGACATTTCAGTTGGACGAGGGGGGATCACCTCGCCTTGGCGGGGGGGTCCTAACGGATCGTGTGGGCGGTCGAGCTTTCGGTCGGACTATCGGTGTGTGTTGTGTTGCTGTGTTGCTGTGTTGCTGTGTTGCTGTTTGTGTCCTTGTCTTCGAGGAATTCATGTGGTATTTACCTATGTAATTACTGTTATTTATTTGCCACTAACACTAGTACATAGGTATTATTTATTTACTAATATTAACATTTAAGTACTATTTATTATCCCACTAACACTAATATATAGATAGCCTAAAACGTACTAACGTTAGCACTTCAGCATTACTTTTTTTGTTTTTACTAACCCTAATATATAAGTAGTACTAAATATATAGAAAATCCTTACTAACCCTAACACCTAAGCATGTTTATTAATTTATTTATTTATATTGTTGATATTGTTAATTATGTGTTTGTTTGCTCTCCGCCATCCGCTCTCTGGTGTGACATTCCTCTCCTAAGAATGCCACGCAGTCTTGTGGGGGGAGGTATGTTACGTGCGGCTCCCGCCACCCCATCAATTAATTGTATTTACTATAATTTGTTTTAATGTAGTTTGGTGCTAAGGTGGTGGAAGAATTGCACGATCCACTTGTGAGTTTTGGGTTTGGGTTTCACGATGCGAGAAGTAGAATTAAACCAGTTGTAACGCGAACCCATTACTGTGATAACTTATGAAAACTGTGACCTGAGCATGTTGTAAAATCAAATAAAAATGTACTGAAGAAAAATCAGCAACCTGAACTGACGTGACGTGTTTTGCTGTTCTGTATTGTGGATTGACCAACTGTTTGGAGCCGCTAATGGGAGGATCACTCCCTAAAGAAAATAAAAGGAAAGGTAACCTGTGCGTTTGAGTAATGTTCTGTTTCGCAGGGGGTAGATGGCCGGCCGATGACTGCGGGAGCTTGTGACAGCAAAGACTACCGTTGACTGTGTCCACCAACTACAGGAAAAAAGAAAGAAAGAAGAGAACAGCAACTTAACAGGCTGAAGGCAACAGTTCATCATCCTAAAAAAAAGAGCGATAAACCATTTTCTTGGGACGCACACATTTCGACCACCGTTGCTTACCCCCCCCCCCCCCCCCCCCCTCGTTTGCACCGCGCCTCGCCGAGTGATTACCGAATAAAAAGGTAAAACATAGGCAACTATTCCACCAAGTGGCACAGCCTCAGCGTTGACAAGCGGCGGCATCAACATAAGGCACCTTTATGAATACACAAGAAATTGATGAATTAACTTTTGGTTAAATTCGTTGTACAAGTGACTCAATATGGGATTTGAATATGAAGCAATGGAAGATTTGGGATTTGGGTTTATTATGTGGAATTGAATCAATGAGCCATAAGTTAGCTATGGGTTAATTTATTGCTCATATGATTCTATATGAAATTAGGAAATTTAGCCTTTGGATTATGATTTAATACTATTGGGGATTTGGATAGGAGTAGCGATTTAGGATCGCTACAGGGGCATGTTATTAAATGTGCTGTAACTGGCTTAATATAGAATATTGTGTATGTTTATTTATGAAATGTGTTAAATGAGAATGTTAG
>CAWVOU010000054.1:0-54000 GCA_963931805.1 Microdon myrmicae
TTTATTTAGCCTTTGAGGAAAAATACAGTTTCGAGTGACGACCTAATTTAATGAATTGTTGTTAAAAAAAGTAGTAATTATGGAAATTAACATAAAAAAAGTGAAGAATCATTTTTCGCTTCGAGGTTGCTAGTCAATTTTCTACCATATTTGCCAAGTGTCTCGAGGATTAGGATCGGAGTAAAAATTCATTAGCTTGTTTTGTTGGAAGATGTCTTCAAAAAAGACAATTAACGACTTCAGTCAAATTGTACAAAACCCCCCTTAGCCGATGGCACGTGCCCTAAATGCAAGAATGAAAAAACCGTAAAAAGTGTGAGAGAAGAAAAGAAAGTTAAATGTCACCTTCGCAGATTTCAATGGACTAATTAGCTAATTAACTAGAATCTGGTATGAATCTGATAATAGCACGCTCACATCGCTGGTGGCAGATGAATATGTTTTCAATGTCTGACAAATTTGCCGCTAATTGAATTTGAAGTGCAACTTAATTGGGTATAGAAATATCATACCGACATTGTTTGATGGATCATCTGAGTTTGCGACATTTTGCTTTTTCCGTTTTGTTCTCATTGTCAAAGAAGGTGTATCTGCACCAGATTTCCGATAATTAAACCCTAATTATGATCAAATATTTGCGTTTAAGTGATAACAACGTATTAATGAATTTATAATATGACTCATGGGTTATGTACCTCGTGGAATATTAATTGTGGTTGGTATGTGGTAATTGTATATCTCCGGTGGTTTACCTTTCCACTCTTTCTTTACTTTACCCCAGTCCCAATCGACTAATCGCACAACTCTGGTACGTACGATGCGCTCCAAGAGAAATGAAAAGCGCGGTCCAATCACGTCTTTAACCTTATTGTCCTTCAATTGACTCCATTTATTAAACAAAATATTTACAAAAGGGTTCATTCACATATTAATTTTTGTTGTTAAAATGAAAAATTAATGTGACGAAATTTTCTCTTACGAACAATTCACTTATTAATTTTTGTTGTTGAAAATGAAAAATTAATGTGACTTAATGTTCCCTTGCTGTACAATTCACTTATTAATTTTTGTTGTTAAAAATGAAACATTTCCAGGTTCGGGCAACCGACCGATCGTTTTGGCAACTTTTACTCGACACTCTAAACTTCGTCCAACAAATCCATGGCCCTACATCCGGATACCAGAAACACACACACCATCGTTGACCCGACCATGGAAAAAAACCAAGATACGTGGCACTCATCTGCGCCGTCTGCGATCTTCAGCAGATCGCCATATCCGAGGATACTTTACTTTTTTCCTCTCTTTCCGATAACCGAAAGGGAAGGTTATACGGGGCAAAACAGACGATGGATATTTATACGATCGTCGCCACACACAGCATCACCGTTGATCGTATATCACTCTAAGGGTGATTGGTGCAGATGGTGGTGCTTTAGTCTGCTTTTAAATGTGTACGCAAGCATAGTCCCGGCATTATGTGTAGATTGGTCCTGCGACCGAAATGCTCATTTGCTGCGAGACGGTAACTGGACGCAGCTCGTATATGTGGTGGCGGTACCGGCCCGAAGATATGGGTGTCTGGCATATTCTGATTTTGCTCGGCCGGTCGAAGATGCGACCGTTTCTTCCAGACGAGCAGATGGCGCATGCTGGTGGAAACCTAATGGTTGGGATATTTCTGTTGGCTTTTGCCGCCGGTGGCATTCCTTGGTGTGCGTTGCATGTTGAGCTATCCCTATCGAGACTCATGTTATGCAACGCACAGACTAGTGATTCGTCGCTATTAGGAGATTTTGCTTTTGTCTACCAGAAATGTGATGCAATGCAAAGGCCAGATTTTTGCTTGCTTTTGTTGCCACTGGTGATGACATGAAATCTATGTTCTTAGGTGCCTTTTCCGCATACGTGATGGATTCAGACCATGCCCGTTACCTTGGTTATGCTTTTCTTTTTGGGGTGTTACCGACCATAGGTGTAACGGGGCAGTGCCGTTAGTTGAAACCGCCACAGGTATATAAAAGCCGAACACCTTAATTTAGTTCACACTAAGATGTAATTGAAAGATCATCATCATCATCATCATCATCATCGGCACTACAACCGGGAACCGGTCTTGGCCTTATTTAGCAAGTCCTGAGGCTTGTTAAATTTTCCAAAATGATTTATTTTGTCTGGGCAAGGTCATTAGTCTTGCGCCAGGGGCTCCCCGACGGGGAATCGAACCCCGGTCTCCCGGGTGACAGGCGGGTATACTAACCACTATACTATCGAGGAGCCCCTTGCAATATTGCATGTGCAATATTGAGTCAAACTCAATATTGCACATGCAAATTTACCTGTACTCTAAGCAGACGCATCATTCAGTGCTGCATTCAAACGGAACACATCCGCCCATGCCGAGAGATGGCTCTACTCCGGTGGTGACTGTCCGGTGATTTGCTCCAGCTAGCACACCTATTGCCCAAGTTCATCTAGCATAAACGATGGAAGATTCAGCGATCTCCAACAGAAGAGCCTCAGCACCCAACGTCTATATTATCGAAAACAGTAAGGTCCAAATTGTTCTTCTGGGTGCAGCTCTAGTTAAGGTGTATGTTACACAACTACGGTACAGCCTTTGATCCTGTGATTTCTGCTGGATCCTGAATCGGAGGCCCCCTTCATAACTGAGTTGTTGTTGGCATCACAAATTTTGAAGCTCAAAAGGGACAAAGACCTCGTATCTATATGATACGGACAGTTACTCCGGGAGGAGTAATAGAAGACATGCTGAGTTCCAAACAGGCATGGTCCGTAACAAATGTTATTCTCTGTGAAATAATGCAGCCGTTGCGACGCAACAAGCGCAGTAACAGGTAAACTCCGTCCCGCCCCGCGATGGAATATCTAGAAGAAAGTTACGCGGGTATCAACGGGAATATGCGCCTGGCGGGAGGTGGTTTTAGTCGGTAAAAGACCGGCATGCCGCTGGATCGGTCCAGAGGTATCTTTTGAAGATTTACACCTTCCTACCGAAACCAAAAAAAAATAAAAAATAAAAAATCAGGAACGTGTTCTTTGCCGTTCTTATGTTACACCTCGCTTTGCAACCCCTCTCAAACCATGTAACAATCATTTTGCACGCGATGCAATACCCGACTTTTACCCACGGTCGAATGATACGATTTGCACACGGGCCAATGCACTATAGTTGGTTCGCTATATGAAAGCAATTAAGTAATTGCTCAATCCAAAACCGCTGCATTTTTAGCAAAGAAATTAAGCGGTAACCGAGTATTGGGAAATACAAATGACTCGTGCAAAATGGGTCACACATTCTGGTTGAGTTAAACGCGTCGTCTGCATTTCCTCACCAATAATTTTGGTGTAAAAAGAGTAGTTTCGAATGGGCAAAGCGGCCAGTGGTGAACTAATCAATCAAACAAGAGGTCGTGGCCTTCGCATAAGTACAGCGGGCCTGTTGTTTTGATTGCATTAGACAGTGAACTATCCAAGCAAGAAGGTTTCCGCCTGTGGGGAGGAAGTCGCGGCACCGGCATGGGTGCGAGTTCTACTTCCTCCTCCATCATAATTAATAATTCCACCGAACACTAAACGATTACGAGGAAGCACTGGAAACACCAACGAATGCAAAACACACGGCTATTGAATACGATTTTTATTGTTCGGCTACTAAATTCTTTTACAGCTTGTTCTTATTACAAACTTATAAAACATTTACGGACGCGTACAAAAAAAGAAGAAAAAAAAACGTTCCCAGAAAAACAAAAAAAAACTCGACTCGCGTAAGGGAGTTTAAGATGAACTCTACGGTGTGAACATCCCCCGTACGTACGTTACACTCGACTCGACGGTTGTAATTAGACTCAGCGATAATTATCTCGTGCAGAGATCACTCGATAATCCTGATCATGGTGGTATGTGTGAATGGTCCATTCATGGATGAAAAACGAACCTAGAACAAGGAAAGGGAATAAAGTGCATTCATGGGATACGATTTCGGTGAAGCAAACAAAACCGAAATCGTCAGATGCATGGGCGTCGCAGCTAAACAAAGAGACAACGATACGATGTGGAAATGTGCTAATTGGTTTTAGCTAGGTTACTGGGAAATGGCGTTTATGGCATCGCTAGTAAGGGTACGTATTGAATTCCTATTTGCATTTGTTTATGCTGTAGAATTTAATTGATGCCAAGACACGCGGAATGCGTAGTTGCATTTGCGAGTTAGAAAATTTTATTGCTGGGAGAAATGGGTCCCCAGCCAAATATGAAAAGTACACATGACGCGGCTCGGAAAATAGACGGAGCAATATTTATGGTCCCTGTCATGACAGTTACATTGAATGCAATCCGAAGAAGTTTAAGATGGGCTCTAGGGTGTGAACATCCCCCATACTTACGTTACGGGGGATAATCGCGACTTTTTCGGTTCCCGCCAGGCTCATATTCCCGTTGATCCCCGCGGAACTATCTTTTAGATATTCCATCGCGGGGCGGGACGGAGTTTACCTGTTACTTCGCTCGTCACGTCGCAACTGCTGCATCATTTCACAGAGAATACCATTTGTTACGGAGCATGCCTGTTTTGAACTAAGCATGTATTCTATTACTCCTCCCGGAGTAACTGTCCGTTTCATATGTCTCTCCAAAATCGTTCGTGCGGTCTCGAATCTCACGCACTCTGTGAGTACGTGTTCCGCATTTTCTATTTTGCCTTCACAATACAAGCAGTACGGGTGATTCACATGCTTATACTTGTGCAAGTATTGCCGAAAACATCCATGTCCTGCTATTAGCTGAGTCAGGTGGTAATTCAGCTCGCCATGTTTTCTTTTCACCCATGTTTCTATATCGGGTATCATGGTGTGGGTCCATCTTCCTTTGGTGGAAGAATCCTACCTTCGTTGCCATTCTCTTAGGCCTGAGAGCTCTAATTGTGACCGAATTCTCCGACGATTCTCTTGAGAGACCTTATGCAATGCAGCGTTTTTTTTTTGTCCAGGTAAGTGGACCGTGGGGTTTGGCGGAACCGCCACAGCCCCAGTGCGTGAAAACAGTGGGCCTTCTGGCTGTTAAAGTAAAAGTTACAAAACTAAACTCTACAGATGTGTTACACAGTTACATGTTAAAGTAAAAGTTACAAAGCTAAACTCTGCAGCAAATTTACACAGTTACATGTTAAAGTAAAAGTTACAAAGCTAAACTCTGCAGCAAAGTTACACAGTTACATATTAAATAAAAAGTCAATGAAGTAAACTGAAGATTTTTTTTTTTCTACAACTGAGGGAAGCGATCCAGCTCGACGAAGCCGCATTAAGGAACAAGAAGAAGACCGTAGCACGTGAAAGCCGCATTAAAGCCTAGGTTACAAATCTGATGTTACATTTTTGCGCCCAACGTGGGGCCAGGGATGCCCAAGTTTAACTGGTGTTAACTTGTATGTGCTTGAAAATCCCTGGTTCTCTAAAATAACAATAATCCGAACGTACTGGGCAAGACACGCTTACCCTGCGTCCGGAGCTGAGTCTGGCTTCGGAGGTACGTATCGTAAAAAATAATAAGAAGAAAAATCAACACACACCAAAACCAGCTTGCGAAACGCAAATCTCCGAACAACATATGAACCCTGCAGATTGCCGCTTAGATGACCAGAGGCCCCTACTCCCACGACAGCTACATGTCAACCAATTGTTGGCAGCACATCCGAGGCAGCTGTGGGGATGCAGCCCAAAGCCCACAATAAAGTAAAAAAAAAAACAAACAAAAGCAACACACAGGGAAAAAGTATATAATACCAACGCCAACAGTCCGACACAGCAGAAACCAAATAACAGCGGCTATCCACCACCACATCAACAGAAAGGAGTAACAAAACAGCAGAATCAACAGCAGAAAATATTTTTAAGATAAGTAACCATTTTTTATTTATTTTTTCTTTGGAATCTGTATAATACCCTGACTCAAAATTATAATCTTAAAAACTAATTAGTCCTAAGTTACCGATAAAATATAATTTATCCCCCTCTGTAAACCAAAACCAAACACATTTGAATTCTGTCGTCTCCATACTCGTATCTGTCAATATTGTGTCCACCAATCTTTGGGAAGCATTTTCACAGCGTAAACCATAAAATTAACATAACAATCGCGTTCGGGATAGCAAATGTTTTAAATTCCACCTTTTTTATTACCACTACGACCTCGTCTGCCACCAGTACTCCCGCCATTGTTACTTGACCGCTTCCTATCGTACTTCCAAACCCAAACAAAACCGACTGTTGAACTTTGTGTCTCCGTATTCGCTCATATCGTGTGTCCACCAATCCTAGGGAAGGACTTCCACCCCTAAATATAAACGACGGTAATTAAATTAACGTAACAACCGCCTCCGGGATAGCAATCGTCTTGAAAACCAATAAACCACCGTCCGTCCCATTTACTATTAACAGCACTCCTTACTAGCGTATAACCACTTGACCGTTCCACTATCATATTTTCTTGACCAATATCATGTCTGTTGATTTCTGTAAAATCAATCGCCAAGCTCACCTCCTGGCTTGTGCCGATATTTTCCGGCGGGCAAGACCCCCTGGTAGGAAGTGAGCTGCATGCGTTTCTGTAATGCTGCAGGAAGGTACTCGAATGCCTGCCTGCAGACCAGCATTACGCATTTTTGACACTATTCCTCACGCGAGTACGAGGTGAGGCATATGTACTAATTGCCCCAAACTCGCCGAAAACTTTCGAGGAAGCTGAAAGACTCCTCAACCAAGCGTACATCCCCAAGGAGACTTACCAATAGTTGGTAAGCAAATTAATAACGATCAGGCAGTAGCCCTTGGAGGCTCTCATCGCTTTTACCGCAAGGATACAGCAGATGCTGATGCCATGCAGGGAGGCTGCTGATCACAAGTATGGCACAAAGGCAACCCCAGTTGTGAAAGTACAACTTGAGGACTTTGCCAAAAGCTCATTAAAAGGCGGTGTCAGTAATCCCCACCATTGCCAATACTTGCTAACTCTAGATGATAACACGTTAGACGAACTAACACAAAAGGCTTTAGATATGGAAAAACTACAACAAGTCGCGTTCCAAACTCAACATTATAGCCCCATGTCAAGGTCTACTCAACCCCCTCTAATTTTCTGACTTTTAACAATCTTGCGTTCTTACAAAATCAACCAAACACACGAGCCGTACCGCTCAGCCCAAATGTTCCACAAACCTCGGGCCTCCCCAACACAAATATCCCACAGCAATACAGAGTCAACGACACTTCAACACAGGCTAAACGAGCCTTTTACAAGTACGAAACAGTTTCACTTAATTACCTCTAAAATAACATGCAGTTTCTGCCACAAAAAGGGGCATACCTATAGCGACTGCCTCACATGGAAAAACACTCCGCCGTATAACCATGACATTGGGAACTGGCAGAGATCAGAAAACCACACCAATGTCACTAACTTAAACCATTTAAGGGAACGAAATCGCCACAGGGCCACCCCTTTGAATTCCCCTAAAGACCTAGGGTTTACAATGTAACAATAACGTGCGATTTTTGTGATCGCGTTTTAGAATGCCGTCAAAAGGCTAAATGGGAATCCCAGAATCGGAGAAATGTACCCGGTTCCACAATTTCAAGAAACAATCACAATATAGGGTGCTCTCCGCCGCCACAAACTCCTGCGCCCACAGTTATCCTCCCTTTAGATATAGGTCTAAAAAACCAACTAGTGGTAGACACCGGCGCTGAGGTGAGCATCATCACTGAGCCAGCACTCAAAGATATCAATATCAGCAAAGGTGATACATGCGTCCTGAAATCTCCATATGGAACAAGAAGATCCCTAGGGAGTTGCCAGGGAAACTTCAACCTAAAAACTAAAATCCCCTGCAACTTCCAAGTCGTGCGCAATATGCACGGATTGACCGAGGGCGTACTACTAGGGAACGACTTCCTTTCCGAAAATTTTACTATAGATGGTCCAAATCAGCAACTCAGGTTCCCCCGTACCAAACGAAAACTTGAAGAGTTTTGTATTCCAATAAATCCTAAAATCAAGCACCTACGCCACAAAAGGGCAGCGGAAGTGAGGAAAGTTATAGATAAAGCGGGACCCAAAGCGGTCGTTTATACCGCCTGTAACACCCCTCAAGGATTCTTCCAAACAAGAATCGGGCCGCGAAACCCCAGTGACGGCGGAAAATTTTCAACCAGCGAACCTAAACAACCAACAATTGAACTTACCGCGGCGGAACAAAATTCAGAAGAATTTAGTATGCCCCTGAAATTTAAAACCGAAAGCCCCAATCACACATGGACAGCTGATGTGAGGCAAGTTACAGTCACAGCGGGAGCCGAAGAGGTCAGAAATACCGCCTGTAACCCCTCCAAGGGTTCTCTTACCCGAAAAGCTGGCTGCAAAACCTCAGCGATAGGGATACACCACCGACCAGTGGAGGTAGTTTTAGGAGGGACTGTTTGCGTGCCCGTGCAGTCCCAACCGACCTGAGCTATTCCAGTGGAACCAAAGTAAGAAACGCTCTGTCTGAATCAGAAATCAAGCGATGGAGCCTTCCTATCGGACCCCTTACCGCCAGTAAGTATTTGGCGGTTCCGCCAAACCCCACGGCCCACTTACCTGAAAAACTCCCCATATCCACAATCCAACTCCCATTGTGCCCCGCCAATGCAATCGCATGGACACCTGGAAATATTTCCTTTTCCAAGGACAATTAATGCATAGAAGCATTACGTAACATTCCCAAAAAGAATTTTTTTCTAGAAGGGCATTCATACATGTGTCAATGCGTCTTTGCATAAGCCACCAAAAACCGAATTTCCAATTAGTGTAGATTTTCACTTCGACACTTGCGTCACCATAGATACCATGTTCCATTGACACATATGGTATACACAAACCGTCATTGTATAACCATCTAATCTGCCTTGCAATGACTTGCAAGTATCGATACAGCTGCAAGCACTTTACCCAGAATTGCTTCTTTGTTTGAATCTCCAAACAAGCATCGACTTCGCGGATTGAATTCAAAGCATAAACAATGCAAATAGAGAATCTGTTTCCCACAAACGACTTTCCCTGCATATACAAAGCCAATGGCTATTCGTATATTTACACAAGGGCATTACTCATTTAAGACTTTTATGATGCCCTCGCCCCATCTTTTCTTTCACCACATTTCTTCGCTGTATCGTCGTCTATTTATTTAGACGCGATGCACTCCATAGACAAACGATCTTTTCGATCCTTTTGTCCTTATCGCCTGTCTGCTTCGTTTACCCATTGCCCTCGAGCACGTGTAAACCACACAGATCTGAACGTTCGCACATGTACCACCATGACCTTCATCACAAGATCTGGTTTGCTATTCCACCAAGAGAGACTTTACGTTTCTCTGGTGGTAGGTAAAAACGATATCCTTAGTGGAGAGGATATCTACCACAAGACCACAACTCACCCCATAAGCGAATCATCTCTGCACGAGATGATTATCGCTGAGTTGAATTTCATCCGTTGACCACGCTGGTCACTTCACTCCCGCTCCCCGTTTCGCACCACGGCGGCGCGTACATAACCGGAGTCGTGTTTTCATCATCAATTAAGTCGAGCGGTGGTTTGTCGCTTTTTTTTCTACAGTTAATTGAACAGTCGGAATTATAGTGCGAAGTGTTAAGATAATATGTGGATTGTTAACGTTTGAACAATGGCCATGAGAAGGCTTAAATTAATATTCGTAAGGCTCCAGATGACATCTAATACACGTGTTCGTAATTAAATAAAGAGAACGTTTCAGTAGTGTGAATAGGATGGTTCCAACTCAATTTTTTGGGGATTCTGCGGCACTTGTGACGTCATCAATGAGTAATGCTATCATGAAAGCTCTCATGTGATCTTTGGGATATGTTTTATTTTAGAGTATACTTCTGGGCTGAAAAATCGTTTGTATTGTGTGTATTGTGGGTTTATTTTAGAGTATACTTTTAGAGGTGCAACTTTTGGGTGTTGGGATTTTGCTGTTTCTATTGTATGTTGTTAGGATTATAACTTTTCCCAGATCAATTTTTAATTGTATAAATGAGTCATTGAGTGATTAAGTGATTTTCATCATATTGGGTAATTGTGGCATCAAGAAAAACAACTCAATTTGTTGGTGTTTTAATGAGTCATTGAGTGATTATGTGAATTTCATCATATTGGGTAATTGTGTCATCAAGAAAAACAAGTCAATTTGTTAGTGTTTTCATGAGACATTGAGTGATTATGTGAATTTCATCATATTGCGTAATTGCGGCGTCAGCAGAAAAACAACTCAATTTCTAAGTTGTAAACTTTCGATTGAATAGAAACACCTCCGAACACGTCTGCCGCTCATATATGACTTCATTAAAATTATGCTTGCGGAGATAGAGAGAGAGAGAAAGAGAGAGAGAGAGAAAGAGGAAGAGAGAGCAAGAAAGAGAGAAAGAGAGAGAGAGATAGAGAGACAAAGAGAGAAAGAGAAGGAGAGAGAAAGAGAGAGAGAGAGATAGTGAGAAAGAGAGAGAGAGATAGTGAGAAAGAGAGAGAGAGATAGTGAGAAAGAGAGAGAGAGAGAGGGGGGATGAATGTGCAGGAGTTAGAGTTGGTTAGCTGGGTGGTATATAAATGAGGTGCACCCATCACACTTCATCATTTAATTTTAAGATTTCAAATCGGTAAGTTATTATTATTATTTTTTCCCCCAATTATTAATATCATTTTCATTAATTCATATTTAATACTTTTTATATAATTTAGATATTCTCACGACAGCAACAACACAACAATGGATCCTGAAGCCAAATTATATCAATTCGAAGCCTCAATTTTTAGGAACACAATTAAATTTCCAAATTTGACCCTCGGCGCACCATATGATTGTTATGCTCTTGGTTTCAGGAAGCGTGTTTCTTAATCCTTAAAAGGACTAAGTGATCTCTTAATTAAATAGCTTCTGAAAACCTTCCGCACAACAGGGTTCGTTGTCGTGCTTCCTCTGAGTGCAAAGGGAAGAGCAACGTCTTTGGATTTGGGCTTCGTCCTTAGTCTTCAGTGGGGGCCAGGTGTTGGATAAAATTAAAAGTTCGTTTTTGTTTTCTTTGATATGTGTTTATTACTTTACTCAAGATTATTCAAAGATTTTCCTGGGGTACTTCCTCCAGGGACAATAGACGATATTATACTGCTGCCCGGAGATCACTAAACCATTCCTTTATAAAGGAAAAGGAATCGAAAATTGTATCCCAAAGATACACATTTTCGTGCAACAATCTCGATCTTTTGGATATTTCGAGCGAGATGTGTTTACACAAGATAAGAAATCAATTTCTTGAATTCTTACGAAACTATTACGCAGATGTGTGAATGTACCTGCTTTTGAGTTTTTGTTTGTTTAACTCAATGGAATTTTTGGGATAGAGATAACGATCTCTGAATTTTGGATTTGGGTGATGCTGTGGAGCAAATATAGAACAATAAACGAATATTGGATTCGTTTATTGTGAATTTTAATTTTAATTTTGATTTTGGATTTAATTATGCCGTGGGGGCAAATGTTATGCGATAAACGAATGTTTGATTCGTTTATTGCGAATTTTGGATTATGTTTGGGTTTTTTCAGGTTTTGATGTGATTTTGGGTTTTAGGGTAATATTGCTGGGATTTTGGATTAGGAATGGGAGAAAAAGATGGTAGGGCTTTTTTGGAGCACTACATCCTCCCTTAAACAAGCCTCAGGACTTGCTAAATAAGGCCAAGACCGGTTTCCGGTTGTAGTGCCGATGATAATGATGATGACATCCTCCCCTCCTTGAAAAAAAGAAAATTGATCTTTATGAGATTAATTTTCTGGAAAATTGTGTGATTGGGAATAAGGATGATAGTCTCGTGATTCCGTTACATAGCCCTAATCTTTTTTTTTTTTTTTTTTTTTTTTTTTACATAGTAGCTTTAGGTATACAATATTATTATAAATGTGTAATTTTTGTTCTTTGTTTTTTCTTAATATTAATGTATTCGTATTTATGGTCGTGTATCCAAGTTTCCACGATGGTTATTTATATAATAAAAATATTTTCTTTTGAAATTTTGTACAAATACAATTTTGTTTTTAAGGTTTGAATTTTCTTAGTATAGGTGTGTTTAACAGTAATTGTTGGTTATCCAAAATAAAGTTTTCTTATATAAAGTATTTTATTTTGAGTTAAGGGTATATTCATTAAGTTTGGTTTTGGTTATATGTACAATAGACATTTGGTTTTAAAATTTCATATAATTTGTTTTTTTTTCATGTTGGTTAAACATTGTATTAGAAAGAAACATTTGATTCTAAAAATTTTCGTTTTGATTTAAAGTAAATATTTTCTTATTTTCTGAGTGTAAGTTTAATTGTAGAATGTTTTATAATTACATAAGTATTTGAATTCATTATATTAAATTTAACTTTGGGGGTTTTTTTTTTTGTTTTTATTTTTATAAAGTACTATTTGTAAAAAGATACATAGATAAGTATGGTTTTTATGGTTTATTCTTACAATTTGTGTATTACATAGAATTTTCATTGTTTATATACTCGTATAAATTTTCATTATTTACATATATTAATTTTGTTTTTTTTTTTTGAGGATTTTTCATTGTCCTTATTAGTCGTGCGTTTATTTATTTATATAATTTTTTCCATGTATTTGAACGTACAATTTAATTCTATAACTATTCCTTTTTTTTTTGTTATATAAAAATTTTCTTACTTTCTTAGTATTTCTTAGTTGAAAACTGTTTTGTATTTATATAAATATTAGAAGTTCTTATTTTAACACTGTTTTGTAAGTTTTGTTTTGTATTTTCGTTTTTTTTCATATATATATAATGTGTTTTTTCTTATAACTTAAGATTATTTATTATTATTACAAAATTTTTCCATTTAAGTCAGTGGCAGTTGATTAACTTATTTTATTAAGTGAGTTAGTATGTCTTCATATATGAATTTTTGTTTTGTTTGTTTTCTTTTACATTTATTCGTGTACAAGTATTTGAATTGAAAAATTTGTTTTTTTTTTTTTGCAAATTTTAAATACATTGTCGTAGTGTTATTATTTTTTTTTTTTTTGGAAGTTTATCTATACATATATACATTTTTTCTTCAACTTTTATTTTTTCTTTGGAGTTTCCTATTCGTGATTGCCTAATCCACAAATAGTTTTATATTATTGTTGTGGACTATTCGAGTTCCTTTTCCTATTTTGAGGATTGAATTTTCTTCGGATAGGATCTTTACAATTTCATAGGGGCCTTTCCACAGGGAGGTTAGTTTGTTAGGTCTTGAGTGATTCCTTAATAGAACCTTGTCGCCAACATTAAATTTCTTACGGCCTACTTTTTGGTCGTAGTATGCCTTAGATTTTTGTTTTTTCTCTATCAGTATTCCCTTAGCTGTACGATAACCATGTTGTAATCGCATTTTTAATTCATTTGCGTAATGGTCGTAGTTATAAGTGCTTTCGGGGTTTTGTCTGAGAGAACTGGGTATTTCGGCTGGGAAACCATATAGTAATTCATGCGGCGTGTAGACTGTATTACTGTGGGGTGTAGTATTGTACGCAAACATTGCGTAAGGTATCCAGGTGTCCCAAGTGAGAGGATCCTGGTTTACATAGTGGCGGAGGTATTTCACCAGAGTTCTATGGCTCCGTTCTAGTGCTCCATTCGTTTGTGGAGGGTAGGGTGCTGTGTTTAGTTTTCTCATTTTAAGTAAGGAACAAATGTCCTTAAAAAGTGCGCTGAGAAAATTTCCACCTCGGTCAGTTAATAGAGAAGATGGTATGCCGTGCTGGCAGACGATATTTTCAACAAAAATCCTGGCCACGTCCTTGGTTTCGGCGCTGGCCAGTGCGTAAGCTCCTGAAAACTTAGTCAAATCGTCTTGAAACGTTAGTAGGTATTTATTTCCATTATAGCTGACTGGTAATGGTCCTACTATATCTAAAGCAATTCTTTCGAAAGGTTTTGAGCTTTGGCAGGGAGCACATTTTCGAATATACGCCGCGACGTCAGCGGTCATTGTGCGCCAGTAATATTTTTGCTTCAATCTATTGATTGTTCGGGTGGCTCCTTGGTGTCCTCCGAAAGGTGAGTTATGGTATTCCGCGAGTAACTTTTGTATTTCGTTAGGATCTGTTAAAAGCTTCTTTTTATTGGAGAAAACGTACATTGTCACGTTGAGGTGAGCAAAAGTTTCTTTTAGCAAGTTATTGAGTGCTACTTTTGATTCGTTTTCTATGAAGGGCACTAAAATTCCAATGGAATTGAAATTCCGGTCTTCGCAAATCTTCTTCAGATCAATAAGGGAACTCTTAGCGGTTTCCTGGTCGCTTAGGTTTCTGAAAGGCAATGGCAATGTGATGGCGCATAACCCATCTTGCTCATGAAACGTAATTTTACCTACGTCTGGCTTGGTGAAGTTTGGGATTCTTCCTGCCAGGTTTTCTTCCTCAGCAGAGTCTATCAATGGGAGGATTATAATACGTAGTCCAAGTTTCTTCTTGGTATAGATGGACCCTGTTTGTTCTTGCCATACAAGATTGGTAGTATCTTTGTATGATTATGCAGCCACATCTTCTTCGAGTTTGGCTTTACTTCTTGTGGTGACGAGGATATTATTTTTGATAGGATTGACTGGGGTAGTCATTGTTATGCGGCTGAGAACATCAGCATTTGCATTTTGCTTCCCTTTTCTATGGACGATTGTGTGCTCATACTCTTCGAGGAGAATTCTCCATCGCATAAGTCTGGATGTAGGATCTTTTCGTCATATAAGCCACTGTAGGGAGCTATGGTCAGTTACTATTGTGAATTTTCGTCCGTAGACATATGGTCGGAACTGGGCTAGTGCAAAAACGATTGCTAGTAATTCCTTTTCAGACGTTGTATACCGTGTTTCGGCGTCGTTTAGGGTTCGGCTAGTGAAAGCAATAGGTTTATCTTGTCCTATTGTACCTTGAGATAGGACTGCTCCTAACGCAACATTGCTAGCATCCGTGGTTATTATAAACTCCCGGTTAAAGTCTGGATATGCCAATATTGGTGGGGTTATAACCTTTCTTTTTAGAGTTGTGAATGCCTCGTCACAAAAGGCATCCCAATAAAATGGAACATTCTTCCGAAGTAATCTGCTTAAAGGTTTTGGCAGTTCGGCGAAATTTGGAATAAATTTTCTGTAGTAGCCTACAAAACCGAGAAAAGATTTTACGTCTTTTTGTTTCTTGGGCGTTGGGAACGTTTTTACCGCTTTAGTTTTTTCTTGATCTGGTTTTATACCTTCCTTTGAAATAACATGCCCCAAGTAGGTGAGCTCCTTCCTTATGAAGTGACACTTTTCTGGTTGTACTTTCAGATTGTGCCTTTGTAATCGCTCGAAAACTCTGGTAAGTTGGGAATTGTGATCGTTCAGATCGTATCCGTAAATTACAATACCATCTACATAGACGAAACATTCTATTCCTTGGAGACCCATGAGTACATTATTCATAAGCCTTTGGAATGTGGCGGGTGCGTTTTTAAGTCCGAAGGGCATTCGATTATATTCGTAATGTCCGAAGGGTGTGCTAAACGCTGTTTTTGCCTTGTCTCTATTGTCCATGCGTATTTGGTGGAAACCATTTGCTAAGTCTAAAGTGCTAAAATATTTAGCTTTGCCTAGCTGGTCCAAGATATCAATAATATTGGGCAATGGAAATGCATCTCCGACTGTTATTTTATTTAAGGCTCTAAAGTCGACAACCACTCTCCACCGTTTTGTCCCATCAGGTCCTGCCTTCTTGGGTACTAGTAAGGGAGGGGAATTCCAAGGACTGAAACTTGGTTGTACCACGCCATCCTGAAGCATTTCATTCACTTGTTTGTGGATTTCTTGCTTCGAGCTATCTGGGAGGCGATATGGTTTTATATAAAGTGGGGGCTTTCCTCCTTCCGTGATGATCTGATGCTCTATGGCGTCAGTGTGTGTGAGATGGTCGCCCTCTAAGTAAAAGAGATCCTTAAATCTGCGGCAGATGTCTAGGATAGATATCCTTTCCTCCTGGTTACAATGACGCAACTCTAGGAGTGATTCTAGCCGTTCAAGCCTATTTTTTAGAAAGTTCTTAGTTTCATCCGCCTGTAACACATTGTAGTCATCCACATCTTCCCATTCGACTTCTATGTCGTTGGTGCGTACTTCTTGATCGGTGTCTAATGTGTTCATTAGTAATACCTTTATTTTGTTGTCCTGTGGTGTTGTCAAACTATTACCCAGATATATCCCTGGCATGATCTCGGATTTTTTAATAATCAGTTCTTGACTGAATTATTCTTTAAAGGGAATCTCCATTATTTATTGAGATCGTGAATGCAATTTTATGTAGTTGACCGTGGTGTTTTGTTTTATTTTTACTGAGGATATTTGAGTTCCAGGTTCATGTTTTCCTGAACTCAGTTTTTCGGCAGTTTCCTTACCTTTTCTGTTACCACAAACTTTATTTAAATGGGGAGAGGAAGATTCAAGGGTGGTTGGTTTCGTTGTATTTGTCACAGCATCAGATCCGGCCCGTAGACAAACGGATTCGGATGTTGACTCACGAACGGTGTTATCCAATTTTTCAAGAATGCCTGTATTATCCGTGGAAGACACCTCGTAAGGCGTGGCATTCTGAATATTTTCCTTGACCTCATTTTTGTTCCCTAAAGGCTGCTCGAGTTCTACCGTAGTTCTCTTCTTTACAGCGAATTTAAGGAATCCCTTTTCAAAGTTAATGTGGCACTGGTGCTTCGTAAGGGAATCGCTTCCCAGTATGCCATCGTGTTGGAAGTCTACGTTGCTTCCCACTACAAATAGATTATGCTTAAAGGGTATGGAGTGCCTATCAGTTCTGAATTCGAACTCCCCCAATACCTTTCCGCATGTGCTGACCGTTTTCCCAGCAATGGTGGATATAGTCACTGGGTCTGAATTGTCTACAGATTGTTCAATATAAGGATTATCTAATTTGATCAGGCTGATGTCGGCGCCTGTATCGATAAGGAAAGTCGAGTATTGTTTATCCGATGGATTAAATTTTACACGTATTACTGGCTCCTTAAATTCAGGGCAGAAAAATATGCGCATTTGAAAATTTACATCGGGATGGGGTGTATATCGGCGATTGTCTGCACTCGAGAAGGATTGCCGTTGCTCGCTGCCCGAGTGAGTTCGTTTCCCTGTTGTGAATTGGATACCCTGTTAATATTTTGATTTTGTCGGGTATTTCGATTTTCAATGCGGGGCGAGTTTGTTATTGTCCTATTTTGAGATTGATTGGGCTGAGTTCTGAAAGGATTTCGACTCGTTGAAGGTTGGTCCTGGTTTCGCATATGAGCTTGTCCTCGTGCACTTGTTCAATTATTTATGCGGTGAATGTGCGCACCGAGTTTTAAATTTTACCGAAATGTTTGCTCCTTAGATATAACATATGAACAGCATCACCGTTTGTATCTGATTAATCATTTATTCAGTGAATGTGCCAACCGAATTCCAAACAATAAAAGTCATTAATAAACAACACCTAACCTATGTGTTTTTATCATGGATATCTTCGGTGAACAACTTCCCTACTTTGGACAGCTTGCGGTGAACGGTGTTTTTCTTTCGGTCTGCGACAGACACTTTTCGAACTGGTGGAGACGAGGTAGAACTCTCGCCCATGCTGGCGTCGCGACCTCCTCCCCACATTGGTGACCCGCGACGGTTTTTTTTTTTATTAATATAAAAAAACTAGGACACGCAACCGGATTAATGTGATCGACGCACGTAATCTGTTGTGCAGTCACAGTGCCAGAACAGATCCGTGAGCAATTGTGGCGGCAATTGCCGTAAGACAGTGGTGATCTCTAGTGAATTGTTTAAACGCAACCTTCCGGTCAAGGAATAGGTGACACACAAATAAAAACAGTGACAATCAGTGGGCAATTGTGGCGGCAATTGCCAGAAGTCATGAACGGGCAAACATCGCCCCAACGCCAGCCTAACAACAGCACCTGGCGAAACATCACCGGGAGCAGCCGATTGGATATCCAGCACGAGGAACAACACCATCTCCGGACCAACTTCACCAGGAAACGCAAACACCAGCACCAGGCAGCCGATCTACAATCGAACATCAGGTATTCCTTAAAACTTTTTAATTTTTTTTTCTCTCCTTTCCTTTTTTGTATTGTCCTTATGTAAGCTCCTTCCGGGCGTAACTTAAAATTTGTTACCTAAAAAAAAAAAAACATTGGTGTGCAGTGACATTTGTTATGCAGAAATTAATTTGTGATGTGAAGTGCAAATTTCCACGCACAGTTCTAATTTTCGAAAACGATTCTCTAGTGTAAACTTAGACAACTGGTTAGAGGCAGTAATTCTACCAGTGTAAGAAAGGAGTATAACTGAGTTAACTATTAAAAAGCTATTCAAATTCAAATTCCGAAACATTGTTTTCAATCATTAAAATTCACCAGTATACATAAAAGATATTGACATTTATATGGATGGATATATGTCCGGAAATATATACATTTATATAGGTGCGTTTCTTTTTTGTTTTGTAACCTATTAACGTACGAAAAAGTCATAATACTTTTATATTAAATGTTACACATACTCAGTTTAGCTATTTCTTTTCTTTCAAATTCATACAAAAACATGGTTAACACAATTGGAAATAAATAAATAAATAAACCAAAACAAAACCCTTTAACGAAATAAAGAAAATGATTTCATAGAAAAGCTAAGAACGTGCGGTAGTAATGTTTTGTTTATTGTCGTTTTTGTTTTCTTTTCTCTTTTACCATTATATATTGTGTTCGTGAAAAAGGAAATCAAGTTTAATTATATTAAAAATACGAGGATATGAATACATATTAATGTATTGTTTTCGCCTTTTTTTTACTATGCCTCTTTGTTGTACGTATGATTAAATAAAATATTTCATATCCCCAAAAAGCAAACTTTAATCTCTTTTGCTTTTCCTTAGCTATTAAAGTTAAATGAGCAATAATAATAATTGTTTGTGTTCTCACTAAATTGTTTCATTATTTTGAATATCCTCATAAATTTTATGTATATCAAATGTGTAAAAAATATTTTCATTGTTTCCCTAGTTTATTGCTTTTAAATATTATTTTAACTGCTTCTCCTTCTTTTTATTCATGTTTGTTTCAAATTAATATAAATATATACACACCACAGATAAATTCTAACCAAATTAATGGAAAGCAGTCTTCAATTTTTACTTTATCCTTTAGTTTGTGTTTAAATCTTATGTTAAGACGAATCCAAATAACAAGAACCATTTTGAATTTTAATCCTTATAAGCAAACAAAGACAAATATCTCTAAATACACAAGAAATTGTAAAACATTTAATATATATATTCAATTCAACAATTATATTACTCTCGCTCTCTCTCTCTCTCTCTACATATATATATTCATATATTATAAGCAATCTCGTTTTTTTTTCTCTTAGTCTTTATTAAAATGTTTAAAGCATATAATTAACATTATTTGTTTTAAGAAAAATTAAAATTCCCAAAATTGATAAGTAGGTTATATCCAGACATGGAATCATGGAATTACTTATTAAAGCTGACATTTTCACACACAGTTCTAACTTAACGAGTTCCTATTGTAAAACTATACCCCATATCGGCTCAGCTCGTCAGCAATTATAATCGATAAACACTCGCTGGCCAGCGTAATTGTTGACATAGCTGTAGCCGATATTAATACAATATACTTTTACAGTCGCATTGTCTAATCAATTTACTAGCTGTTAACCTTACACTTAGTCCTTTTGACCTATCCAACGTTTAAACATAATGCATAAAATAAAATAAAGCAGGAAAAACAATAAAAGACTTCAAAAGAGAAATAAAATCTACAAAAATATCACTTTGCAGAGTGATCGGTTTATTGATGAATATATTGATTAATACTAATCTAAACGAAAATAATAATTTAAACTATCCAAAACGATTTAACAATAAACGTTGATACATAATAATTTTAAAGCAAACTACATCATATCTGTTTGAATAGAAACGGTTGCTGCAATTTTTTTTTTTAAAACAAATAATAAATATTGTAAGCCTCTTCAGGGTATTTAGCAGTGCACAACCGTTTTTACAAGATGCACAGCACTGTTGACACCACACAATTTCACATGACTCAATTCGACTACACACGACTCCGCTTACTACCTTTCTCGACTCTTTTTCGACTTCACATGACTTCACGTCACCCACGTTTGACGTCTTTTGACTCCGCTCAATTCCATTATTCGACTCCTCCTTTTCGCATTTTTCGGCTACACGCCATCCACACTCAACTCCACTTCACTCCCTGGGACACTTCCAACCTTTTCGACTCCGTCGACATCGCCCAACATTATGCGACCCTTTTTAGACTCCATTTCTACACTCTTCCCAAGATATTAGCGCATAAGCCATCACAAACACCCGACTTCACCTTAGACTCCATACAACTGTTTCGGCATTTTTCACCCCACAGACCCCATTGGCATCATTTTCAAGCCTTTTGACTTCACTCGGCTCCTTAAGTAACAACAGCTACTTCACGTAGCATATAATCTATAGGACGCCCGGTTTTGTCTCGCGTGAAACACCCTCACCCTTTTCTGTCTCTGTCCAAATATTGGCGTCCATGCACGCCTAAAACAGTTATCACGCGACACCGTTCATCAATGCTCGACCTTTCTACCCGATTTCATCAAGCCAGCTCCCCCCGTTACCACAGCTACTACGCGTAGCAACAACCGGCAGGACACCTGGTTTTGCCTCTATATTTAAACGTCAGGACCTTCGTCCTGAGATCTTTTAACGTCTCCCAAATGTCTCAGCAACACCGGTCCACAAATCAAACCGATACCACCGGACTGAGACAACATACCTAGTTCCCCAATCTTTAGCCACCATGGCTCCCCTTTAGCGGCAACTAAAGACTATACACGCCCCTCTACGCCGCCTCAAATACCTAGGTGCATAATACTTCGGAGCGCACAGCTAATAACCCTAGGGCGCCCTGGGGTTGGACACAATCAACCACCCACCAGGAGCCCCCTAACCAAAATACCCTATTTTTTTTTTTTTTTTTTTTTTTAACAAGCGCGACGGCCGGCACCTCACAGCAAGTTTCCATTCGATCGAGGTCAATGGCACCAATGTACCGGTCTTCCCTCGATAGGTAAAACGTGCAATTGAGTGCCCGCCCTCCTCTACCAGTCCCAGTGGCAAACAAGTCGACATACACACGTATGGAGAAAAGACACCGGCTCTGGACTTGGTACCTTTCCATTCCGCACACGGCAACCCGTCACTGCGGATGGGAATTACCCTGGAATAAGTTCCCCTCCATCTCGCACACGCTATTTCGTCACTGCGGATGTGAGCGGATTTCCGATGGGTTCCGACCTATTCGGGCGATAAGCCTGTTGGTCCATGAGACCCATAACAGGCCTATGGACCACGCCGCACACCTTTGCCCTTGATGGCATCAAGCGGTAACAACTGTGTCCGTCTTATCGATAAAGGCCCAAACAATAACCAGGAACTGGTCACCACGACAGTCCCTTAACATTACCACAGCGCATTCCGAAGCAACCTCCCTATCATCACAGCATCCACCATCGAGCATTCCTTCGCCCCTACCTTTTTTTCGCGACTACGTCACTGGGAGGGGAGAACTGTGGCGGTTCCGCCAGATCCCACGGCTCGCCTTCCTGAAAAAAACCCCATAACCACAATCCGGTCTGCACCAGCTTTCGCTAATGCAATTCACATTAGCATCTTAAATGCTTCACGCATCAAACAGACCCAATTATTATAACCCTAAAATCCCTATAAAGAAAACTTACCTTTTCATTGCATCCCTTTGCATACAATTTTCTGTAAGAATTCTTCTTGACCTTTTTAGGAATTCCATAACTCCCATTGTTTCCCGCCAATGCATTTGCATTTGCCCCAGAAAACATTTGCTTTTCCAAGGACATGTAATACTTTCAAGCATTATCCGATATTCCTAAAATTGATCCGTAATGTGCATATGCACCATAAATACCAAACATTCGATACCCTTTGTCTGAGTTAAAATACTATGTCGTCAGCTTGTTTTTACAGCTGCAACACTAGCGATTCAATAGACAAACAATGATGCATTTCTTTCGTCGCCACCACTAATTGCTTGGCATACCTAAATGCAAGCAAGGGATGCGTATCGGCAATTAACCCAAGATACGATAAACAATTTCCATGGTATAAAGTATCGTATCCCATTAACACCTTTTTTCCAACGTCCGTCATAGCGACGTTGTATAAACATGACCCTCATTAAAGAGCGAACCATTTGGTCGCCTTTTCTTTTGTGTTTGCCGCCTGCCTGTTTCGTTGTTCCACTGCACGTGTGAATAGCATTGATCTCAACGATCCCACACATACCACCATGACCTTTATTACAAGATCTGGTTTCCTATACCACCAAGAGAGACTTTACGTTTCCCTGGTGGTAGGTAAAAAAAAAAAAAACGATATCCTTATTGGAGAGGATATCGTTGGAGTCCTTTACCACCCTTTGACCACGCTGGTCACATCACTCCCGCTGTCTGTAGCGCTGCAGACACGCGATATACCCAAAGTCGATTAATTGTACGATAGTTTCAGAGAAGTGTACAAATACGTATCGCTAGTTTTACCCGGTCCTCGTGCACTTGTTCAATTATTTATGCGGTGAATGTGCGCACCGAGTTTTAAATTTTACCGAAATGTTTGCTCCTTAGATATAACATATGAACAGCATCACCGTTTGTATCTGATTAATCAACCAATTCCAAACAATAAAAGTCATTAATAAACAACACCTAACCTATGTGTTTTTATCATGGATATCTTCGGTCAACAACTTCCCTACTTTGGAGAGCTTGCGGTGAACGGTGTTTTTCTTTCGGTCTGCGGCAGACACTTTTCGAACTGGTGGAGACGAGGTAGAACTCTCGCCCATGCTGGCGTCGCGACCTCCTCCCCACAAGCTAACCTGGTTCTGCACTCTGCCTGAGTGTGATTATACTTCCGACAGTATGTGCATTGGAGACGTTCAACCTCTGTCTTAATGCGTTGGGGGACGAAATTTGGAAAATTTGTGTTGCGATAACAAGTCGCAGAAGTATGTCCCCTCTTGTTGCATGTTTGGCAAACAATTAGTTGGTTTCTCCTAAAATTGTTACTGCAAGTTTGCATTGAGTTATCGCTGTTCAATCTTTGAGATTGTTCCAAAGCGTAGCTAATGGCTGTTTTGAGATTTGAAGCCCTATGCGCTTTTACTAAGATTTTGAGGCTGGAATTTCGTATCCCATCCTCAAACGTATTCAACGCGAGTCTCTGATTCTCAGCCAGAAGATAAGTTCTGACTGCAGGATCAGGTGAACTAGCGTATGTGGCACTGTCCAATTCATGCAGGTAGTGTGTTAGTCTAGTTGGAAATTCTTTCACACCCTCCTTGCTATCCTGTTTTGTTGCCACTAAGTTATTTTGGGCAGCAGACGTAGAGATGAGAGGTTTAAATTCTCCCTCTAATTCTGAAACAAGATCTTGCCAGGTAGAAATGATTTTATGCCGGATACAATCATGCGCCGGTCCCTGCAATCTGGTCTTTACCACCCTTAGAATAAAGGATTTCTGATCGTCTTCTTCTGCTTGTGAGAACAAAATGTCTCCACAAGAGACGAAACCCTCTAATTCATCAGGATTACCGTTAAATACAGGCACGAATCCCAGTACGTCGCTTAATCCTATAGGAAAATTCATTCTAGAACTCTGTTCGCGTGCTTCCGTACGCACGGTTTTCGACGTTTCGTCCTCACGATTTTGTGTGAGCTCGGGCTCAGGTCTCTGCGAACGCGTTCCCGGTTTATTTTTGTCGCTCACGACGTATTTGTGAAACAGACCTTCCCAAATGATGGTGAAAAGGGGTAGAGAACAAAGAGATGAGATCTTCATCGTTCCTAGCAAGAAGAAAACACAAGACGAAAAAGCTTCTGCAAACTCGTTTAAATTCGATCCTATATGAGGATGTTTGTTCTGTTCAAAGTGAGAGAAATCAACCCTTTCGCCCTATGGAAAAAGTGTCTAAACTGTCGAGAGAAAAATATCCCAGAATAGATTTTCAAAAGTCGCAGATGATTCAGAGGAAAAATTCGACCCAAAGAAAACTTTCCAAAAAGGACGCTAAGGAGAATTTAAATTTTGTTCGTTATTGTTCAGCTTATCACGTAAGAAAACTCTTCCCCAAAAAGTTGAAATAATTTCAGGAAATGTATATATATATGTATGTGTATAGTAAATTCAAATATATCAAAAAATCAAAAAATAAAAATCTAATTTGTAGTTTATTTTTGTATGGGGTTTTTATTTTTTAGTCCCCCTTTCGAAGAGTAAAATATAGGAAAGCCAGATAAGTGAAGTTTAAGGGTTTTTAGTAGTCCCCGTTTAGATAAATAAAATGCTGTAAAAAATTTTAATTTATTTGGTTTTGGGGATTTTATTTGTCCCCGTTTGTATATATTTAAAAATGTAATTTCTTTAGAATGGCAAAATGTTTCGAAAATATTTGATAAAAACAATTTTTTGTTAACTCTTAGGGGTTTTCTTTGACTATTTAGTAATATAACGGTTCTTTTTTTATCTCTATGTAAAAAGGAAAAATATTTAAGAATTTTCTTTTGTAAATGAAAAAACAATTTTTAATTCACTTTAGGGGTTTTCTTTTCCCCGTGAAATATATATATATACGTTTTAAAATTGTTTCCACTTTAATTTTCACAAGTTCACTTTAGTCTTAAATGTCACTAGTTAATTAAATAGAACAAAAAGTCATACCTTATGCTTATGCTGGAGCTTGTTGATGTTGATCCTGGTATTGTTTGGGCTGCTGTCGTCAAAAGAAATTTCCTGCTGCTGCTGCTGTTCGGCATCGATCGTCCTTCGGCTTCTGGTTGCAGCTGTTCTTATTTTTTTTCACTCTTGCCGGTGTTTAGCCCCAGGCACGCTGTTGTTATCAAAATGTTTGGTTTTTATTTAATTATTCACTTACTCCTGGTGTCTAACCCCAGGGAGCGCTTTAAAAAGTTTTCAGTTTAAATTACTTTCCGGTGTTGTAGCCCGGAATACGCTTTAAAATGTACGTATCGTTGATGTGTCCACGAACTTCGTATTCGTGTTTGGCAGCAGATTTCGTGTCGCACTGGGCACGAATTTAGACAGATGATGTTTAGTGAACCGGCTGAGAGTACGTTCAGCAGAACAACACGTTTGCTTTTGTGTCGTCCAACAGTGTTCCTTTGGTAGGGGATTGTTGGATAATCCCACGCCGCTTCTTCTTCTGTGGTAGATTGTTCGAAAATCCACGACCGCTGGAGCCAAAATTGTTCAATTCCACTGCTGGCACCAAAATTTTTTGTTATGCTCTTGGTTTCAGGAAGCGTGTTTCTTAATCCTTAAAAGGACTAAGTGATCTCTTAATTAAATAGCTTCTGAAAACCTTTCGCACAACAGGGTTCGTTGCCGTGCTTCCTCTGAGTCCAAAGGGAAGAGCAACGTCTTTGGATTTGGGCTTCGTCCTTAGTCTTCAGTGGGGGCCAGGTGTTGGATAAAATTAAAAGTTCGTTTTTGTTTTCTTTGATATGTGTTTATTACTTTACTCAAGATTATTCAAAGATTTTCCTGGGGTACTTCCTCCAGGGACAATAGACGATATTATACTGCTGCCCGGAGATCACTAAACCATTCCTTTATAAAGGAAAAGGAATCGAAAATTGTATCCCAAAGATACACATTTTCGTGCAACAATCTCGATCTTTTGGATATTTCGAGCGAGATGTGTTTACACAAGATAAGAAATCAATTTCTTGAATTCTTACGAAACTATTACGCAGATGTGTGAATGTACCTGCTTTTGAGTTTTTGTTTGTTTAACTCAATGGAATTTTTGGGATAGAGATCACGATCTCTGAATTTTGGATTTGGGTGATGCTGTGGAGCAAATATAGAACAATAAACGAATATTGGATTCGTTTATTGTGAATTTTAATTTTAATTTTGATTTTGGATTTAATTATGCCGAGGGGGCAAATGTTATGCGATAAACGAATGTTGGATTCGTTTATTGCCAATTTTGATTTATGATTATCTTGGGTTTTAGGGTAATATTGCTGGGATTTTGGATTAGGAATGGGAGAAAAAGATGGTAGGGCTTTTTTGGAGCACTACATGATATTCAAAAATCAAAAATTTGCTAAACCATATATGGAAACGCCATTCTATGCGGTCTGGGCGACTTTCAAGTAAGTAATCCATTAAAAATAAGAATAGGATATATGTTAATAATTGTTGTTTTCTTGCACCCTCCCCAGGTTTTCCTTCCATCACGATATGCTCAAATATCAGAGGCAACAATGCAAGCAATCAACGAGAAAGGATATACGCTGACATAGCATGGACCCCTAAATAAAACTGTTCATCTGGAAATATCTAAGAAAAAAAATTTTGTAGGTAATCAATAAAGAGAAAACATTATTATATAATTTGAAAAGACGTTTTTTTATTCATATTCTATTAGTTTGTTTACAGGGACAACATGTCTTATTAACAATGAATTTTCTATTGCACAGATTCCGCTCTGCTGCTGTTGTTGTTGTTGTTGATGAAGATGATGATGATGATATAATCTTGAATATTGGGGATTGTCTCGCCGAAGATAGCTAAAGCTGCTGATGCATCCATAATCTTCGATATTGTAGACTTGTTGATTTGTAGCTTCGCCAATGATGGTAGAGATCCATTTCGTATTTTCAATTCCTTTTGTGAAAATTCTATCGTCAGATTTTATGTTTTGTCTTAGAAAATTTTGTATGCTCTTGTAGTGCATATTGCCGAGATTCCAAGAAAGATTATGATGATTTTTGGTTAGCCAATTCACTTGTCTCTGATCTTTAGATGATAATTTATTAAAGGCATAGGGCGATTTAACGAGAAAATGATGATATTGATGGAAACTAAAAGTGACGGCTATTTCTTTCAAAATGAATATGTTGTTTTTCACTTTAAATCCTTGCACGTCTATAGTTATAAAATGTTGCTCCATAATTCTTCTTTTCTTTGGCGGGGGGAGGAGTGAGGCGTGCGAGCCCTTCCTAATTTGATCATCGACTAAACAACTCTTCTAATCTCGCCCGTAAGTGGTGTATATTCTACAACTCGATCATGTATGAGAACGCAATACGCGGTTGTGTTTGGTGGTAAATTTGTATTAGTAGTAAGCTCCACTTTGATATCAATAGGTCCCATTTTAGTAGTTTCGTTTTGATGCGTTACGTCGACCACAATAATTGGAGCTACTTTTGCAAATTCGTCTCGTGATAGCAGAGAATGGGGTTCTCGTATGTAATAGCTCTGTTGAAATTTGGAATACATCTCATAAAAAAGAGCATAACGATTTCGACTAAAGTTGATTTTTAGGTCATCATATGGATATGTGTCAGAGTTTAGATGTACTTTTACGTCTGATAAATCACAATGTTGCAAGCCAGTTGTTGGATTTTGAAAAACAGTTAATATAAATCGCAGTCTTTCGGTTTGCGGAGAAAGTTTCACCATCCACAAGTTATGCATTCCCTGTGATAGGCCCGGATTAAAATGACAATCCCAACTTCGAAATGCCATTTTTGAACTCTGTCCAGTGTTTATTGTTTTGAGAATTCCCAATTTTGAGAAATCAGCCAACTGTACGTGCGGAACCTTCCATGTGATATTCAAGATGTTTAGTTAAACTTTTTCCCCTGCTTCAGTCGAGTAGACAGCATTTGAATCAGATTTTGAGCGTAGTAGTATGAGCTCATGCTTAGAGTTAAAAATTATTTTATTAAAGTCTTCGGCAAATCCTAAAAGCATTTTAAGTGGAACACAAAAATTTAAATAACCACTTTCAATAAGATGATCCTCCTCTGTAGCAAACCATCCGGCATTGTTCAACATTGTGCTCTCGTTATGATTCAATGAGACAAAATTTTTAATCATCGATGTTATTCCTGTATATCGGGTGCGATCTATCTCAGCTCCATTGATTTCATAGCGAATTTCCTCAAAACAAGAACGCCATGCAATTGTTTTTTAGTTTAATATTATTCGATTTTATTCCATTGTCCAAAGTTACGAATCCTTGAATATAAATGTAACTCTCACAAGGCAGCAGATAGAGATCTTGATTCTGAATCGATATTCTAATTTCATCGTTATTTTTATAGGCTTGTAAGTAGGGTATATAGCTATGATATTCTTTTTTTTTTTAATGCTTTCATCGTAGATGGGTTTCTGCGAAACATTTAAAACCGGATTCATGGTTTGATCTGAAATTTTAGCGATTTTAAATATTTTTTGTTGATTGCACTCAGTTTTTTTCTATTCCTTTTTTCGCTTCGTTTATGTTGTTGTTGAAGACGATGAGATGGTGGTTTCCCTCTCTATAATGTTTCTCCTTTGAATGACAACGAAGAAGTGGTGAGAGGTTCGAATTTTCTATTGCTTATATTGTTATTATAGATAATCATTGCGTTTTTTGCGGTCTTAAATGCAATCTGAGAGTAATTGTTTCTCCGCGAAAATTAATAAGATTACCGCTCTGATCGACGACTTTAACTGTAATTGATGCTATCCGTCTGACGGTCATAGGGAAATAAATAACATTTTTAGGAACTTCATCTAATTATGTCCTGGACTAACATTTAACGAAAATTCATGAAGCGTATGTGCGGGCGAGTCATTAATATATGATCCGGTTACAATGTTACATTCCACACGTATTGCATTGACATTTGTAATATGAATAGGCAAGTCTGATTCATAGTCGGTTTTTGTTTTTAATATTTTCTTGCTAAAACCAAACACTGAACCAATACTTCGGCCTCGACTAAAATCAATAGTATCACTAGAATAAATTTCTGTTTTGAACGTGTTGTAATTGGCGTCAATGTAAAGTTCTCCAGATTTGTTTACGCTCTCATATTTTCTTTGTAAATACTCAACGATATCTTGGAATTCATATGATCCCACGGGAATTTCAATTATTTTAACACTTATATGAAATAAATTATTTTCCAAATCAATGTTGGGCACCGAATTATATGTGTGAAAATCTATTAGTCCACACTCGTAATCCCTGTCCTTATCTACCGATCATGGGATTTGGGCACTAATATGATTGACGTTAGATAATCATAACCCAAATCATGCTAACGATGCTCCGGCCTGTAAAACAAACAAAAGCTACCATAGCCTAGGTCATAGGCGAGCAAACCATCGGTTTGCTTATCGCCACGAAAACTCTATACCCTACAATGGCATTAGCATGAACGCCTAAGTAAACACGATGTGCATATCATCGTGACCCTTGAAATAGCGTTTTTGTGTATCTTGAAGCAAAAACCTATTTCTTTCTCAGGCGCAGGTCATCAAAGATTTATGGCCCTCGAAATAGCGTTTCTGTTTATTTAAGACACAGAAACCTATTTCTCCCTTCGGCGATTTTTCGCCATCGTATATCTCTATAATACCAATTCATTGCACCAGCCCATGTTTATTTAGGTGCATTTTCGTCGTTGTCGATATACAGGCTGAAGGGCAACGTACATGTCCCATACGGACACATATAGAATCCTCCCACACCAATGTAATCCACACCGTGAATCTGGCAGATATGGATGATTTCTGAGAGTCAGATTTCTATCGCCACAGCGGACAGTCGCACCCGCTTGTAGTAGTAGCCAATTTCGTTTTCCACCGATATACGGAAGTGAGTCGGAGTTAAGTGACTTTTTGTCTCGTACGTGTACTAAACAATGTCGAGCGAGTGTCGTGTTACTCCCTATTTTGCGCGAGTCCTTTAATATAGCGGCATATTTGCCAGCGATTGAGAGAGACACAGTGTTAATGTAAATTCAACCTAACTGTAGTTCACCAGAATTAATTATTAATATTAAAAGACACGGTGTAACGTGGAATTGAATTAAATGAATATTGTGTAACTAAAACAATCGACTAGTTTTATTAATTGACTTTCACAGGTGCTCAGTGTTAAACTCCGGCGTCTTACTGGTTTTTTCCTCCTCGGCGAACAATTTAAATTGAATTACCGGGGTGCTTTTATTCGTTTGGTCGTTTGGTGGAACAATTCGTGGTGTGTATGTGAAACAGTGTCCGTGTTGACATACCTACGTACCAACCCCACAGAGATAATTATTTGTATGTTGTGTTTTCATCAGTTCATACTCATAGAATACTCCTCGTATTGTATTTCCCTGATAGTCCTCTATTATGTTTGTAGCCGGATTCGTATGCTTAATTGTTTTGATTTTGAAAATTTCTGTTGTCCAATTTGGTGTATAGCCTTTCTCAAAAACATGTTTATATGTACTGATTCGCACGTGATCACCAACGAGAAATGCTGGTTTGTCATATATTTTCACATTGTTATAGGCCGACTTTAATATTAGCTTTTCATTTGAATAGTTTACTTTACTTGGACACATTCCGATAGTTCGATGTTTTGTGTTATTATATTTCATAATCAAGTTGTTGTAAATATACAACCACTCGCATGATCCATTATAGCTGAATTCCTTCCACATTAGACTCTTAAGGGTTCTATTGAATCGTTCGATTATTGATGCCTTTACAACGCTATACGTTGAATAATGATTAACACCATGCTTTCTCATTAGATTTTGGAAAACTTTGTTGAAGAACTTCTTTCCATGATCGGTTTGTAAATTTTTTGGTGATCGTTCCTCTCCGACAAGTATACTTTTCATGGCCTTTGTAACGTCGAAAGCATTTTTAGTTTTAAGCGGCACAGCCCAAGCAAATTTTGAAAAAGTATCTATGATTCTTAAGAGAAAACGATAACTTCGGTTAAATTTTGAATATGCACCCATCTCAACTAAGTCCGCTTGCCAGAGATCATCTATTCCTTTTGTGATTACTCGCCGCCTTTTGAAATTTCTACGAGCCTGTCTATGAAGTTCATTCATAATACTTCTCTTTTCATCATCATCAACATTGCGAGTATTCACATCTTATCAAACGTTTTATTTTTTTTTCTTCTTCTTATTATTATTATTTTTGGTGCTCTTCAACAATTCTGGAGGATTTTTGCTCGATAAATTTTCGGAACAAGTAATCTTCAAACCCTCCGAATCTATCTTCAATATGGGTTAGGTTTGATTCTAAAGCCTTTTTAGTTTCCTCCTTTAACGCGTTAATCGATTTCGTATGGGCTTCTCTATCGCTTTGAAGATTTGATGCTATATTTTTAATTTCCAGAGCAATTTTATTGTTTAATTGTGTGTTGTCTTTTTGAGCTTTAAAAACGTTTGATTCACTTTATCAACAACAAATACTTTGGATACTGCATCATCGTCGTCAACGGGTAAACTTAAATTTGTCAACCGTTTAAAATGAAGATTGATATTCTTATCGCGATCCAAATTAAAGCCTAAGACTTTTCTCAAATGCTTATCCCGATGATGTGATGAACTACCGAACTTGTCAACACTCATTTTTGGTATGGCTATGTAAATTTAGATTTTACACAATTATATATATTGCTCTCCCTCAATTCTTCTTCTTCTTCTTCTTCAATGATTGATATATACTTTCATTGTTATGACTCGTGTGATCAGCTGATTGTGATGAAATCAAATGTCTTAATCTATCATTTTTCTTTATAAAATACCAATAAAGTATTTATTCGTTTCTCGAGTATATCGATGTTAATATATAATATCTGCTTCGCGAAGTTCCTCAATGATGGATATAATTTCATTGTTATGGTTCGTGTGACCAGCTGATTGTGATGAAACCAAAAGTCTTAATCTGTCAACTAATTCATTAGGATCATCCCAATATATATAATTCGGTTTGTGGATATTTACTCTCATTAAACCAGACCCTTTTTTCTCATTCTGGAATAATGATTTTATAATCGTTTTTGTACTTGATTGCTTTAGTTGCTTTGATTTGTTCGTTTTTATCATGTCTACGCTTATGAGCATTTGCTTCATTTAAAACTTCCTTATATTCTCGCAAGTCATCTTCGTTATAGTGCTTAGGTTTTTGTAGAGCAACAATTCAATAAGACCCGGTGTAATAGACCAGTTATTGCCATTAATGGTGATCTCATTGGCGCCCAATTGAAATTCTGCATTACCCATTCTCCATTTATCATTTAAATCTTTATATGGACCATAAACTTTATCTAATTTCTTATCTCGCTCCAACTCTGTCAGATACAATGACATTGTGCTGTTGTTGTTATTATTGATGTTGTTGTTGCTCCTACTGCTTCTAATGTCGTTGTTGTCGCTTTCATTTCGCTGTGTATAGAAAGTGTATTCCTTACTCGTATCGAGAGTATTTTGTTTATTTGTTTTTCCTCGTTTGCTTGTTTTCGGAGTGCTTGTATTAATTTTTGGAGGATTCCTCTTTAGAAATTCGCTGTCAAATTCTATTTTCGCTTCATTATCATCATCATCATCATGAGTATGTTTCTTAACACCGTCGACTAGTTTCTTCAGAGGTTTAGTGATGGGCTTCAAAACATCTTCCAATAGGTCGTCTGTCATTAAACCTCGATTTTTGATACTATTAAAGTTTTTCCTCAACACCCTCCTAGTGTTTATAAGATCTGCTAGCACTTGTTCTTTTTTTATTTTCTCACCCATTATGAATTTATTTTTATATTTCTATATTGAGGATGAGAGTGTGATCAGCTGCGCATATATATTTATACTAACTACAAATGTTTTGATGTGTAAAGGTTTTGTAGCGGTTCCGCCAAACACTACGGTCCACTTACCTAAAAACCCCCATAATTACTACCCAACGTCCTTAAGTTCGCTAATGCAACGGTATTAGTACCTGTAAATGCTTCACGCATTATATAGATCACCATCTGTAATCATAAAATCCCTATAAAGAAAACTTACCTTCATGCATCCCTTCGCATACAATTTTCCTTAATATATCTTTGTTTGCTTATTTGGTATTCTAAACCAATTCGGTACCAGACAAATTCCTGAAAAGAAAAACCCTCGGTTCACATATCATGTAACCATTCCAGCCAGGGATAATTATCATTGCGTCGCCTATTCCCAGCTTCATTCATATATACGATCAATTTCTTTATGTATACATTTAGCTGGCGACGTTTTTCTCCCAACAATAAAATTCCCTAACTCGCACAATGTGCAACCCAAAGCAAATACGCATTCCGCGTCCGTTGGCATCAATTGAAATCCAAGCATAAACAATACAAATGGATATTCAATACGTACCCTAACTAGCGATGCCATAAACACCATTTCCCAGTAACCTAGCTAAAACCAATTAGCACATTTTCACATCGGATCATTGTCTCTTTGTTTAGCCGCACATGTTCCAGCAAAGATTCCATTGGCATCCGACGATTTCGGTTTTATTTGCTTTACCGAAATCGTATCCTAGGAATGCACTTTATGTCTTTCATTGTTCTAGGCACAAATACCACCATGATCACGATGAACGAGTGAGCTCTGAACGAGCAAGATATCGTGAAGTCGTAATTCAATCTCCGTGGGGGTCGGAACGCCTGCCGTCCACCGTACCGGCACGGTACGGTGGGTTTTCTAGAAGTCTTTTATTCCTTCGCTCCCCGGTGTAGTGTGTACGTTCGAACGTTTCAACGAGGCATATTAAAAAGCGCGAATTTATATTCCAAACAAACTTGTACAATCAGTTTAAGTATTTTGAACAACTTGAATTAGTATTTTTGACAATTGTTTTAGCCTTAGTGTTAATTAATAAAAAAACATCATCATTATAAATTACACTCAGCGTGTTCAATTAATTCCTCCTGTGTTGGACGTTTTTCCCTTGGCGAACATTTTACTGCGCTGTTCAGTGTGTTATCCTTTTTTTTTACGTACCCTGTGTTGGTCTTTGGTGTTTCCTTCTGTGTCGGCGGAACAACGGACGAACCTTCGCGCGTGAACAAATTATGATGGAGGAGGAAGTGAACCAAGTACCCATGCTGGTACAAACTTCCTCCCCACAGTTTTATAGTTGAATGAAAATATCAAATCCTCCTCTATAACGTCCATTATCTATAGGATCATCTTTGTTGATGACAAGAAATCCGTAGCGATCTTTCCAACACTCACGGCAGATATTGAGAAATTCTTTGAAATTCATATCCGTTCCCACATGATCATTGTATACATGTATTCACTTCGTCTTGTTTGAACATTATAATCATATTTGCATTTTCGCGTATTAAATGCTTCGGAATGCGTGTATAAGACTGACATAAATGCTTTTATGGCGTCCCATACAAAAATATAATCTGATATTATTTTGTTTCTCACACGCAACATGGTCGAAAATTCTAATAGAGTCGGTTTTTGCTGCAGCCGGCGTTAGCACATCATCATTTTCAGAGAATGAATAACATCCCATGCCCTTTATGGGCTGTATTAATTTTTCCAAGTACTTATATTTGGGTTGATATAGCGATTTCGAATAAATATAAATATTTTTAAATTTTAATCCGTTTGGGCTCTCTATTAAACTCAACATGACATTTGTTTTGCCACAATTTGATGGACCAACCATTAGAGCTCTAATTGTATTTGGTAAAATGGGACTATGTCTGCGTTCTTTTGGTGTATCACAACTATTGGTTGTAAAATCGATATTTCGCACCACCAAATCTTTGTGTTGCTTCACAAAACGCATATTTGCGACTAATTAAAACATCTTTAGCACGCTATCTCATATATATATGCGTTTTTTTTATTAATTTGCTTCAGTTCATGTTATGATATTTAGAAAAATGGGTGTGCATTACAGAAAAGCAATCAGTCGTAATAGAACCGTCTATGGAAGAGGTCTGTTAGATAAAGTAATCAATTCTTTACCAATAGAACTTCATCTGCCTGGCTATCAATTTTGCGGACCGGGTACTAAACTAAATAAACGTTTAGCCAGAGGCGATAAAGGAATTAATCCATTGGACGCCGCATGTAAACAACACGACATTGCGTATTCTCAAACAAAGGATATTAATAAAAGACACGAAGCCGATCAAATATTAGCCAACAACGCGTGGGCAAGAGTCAAATCTAAAGACAGTAGTTTGGGAGAACGCATAAACGCCTGGTTTGTGACTAATGCAATGAAAACTAAAACAGCATTCGGTATGGGTAATATTAATAACAATAATAATAAAATGAGCAAAATGAGGAAATCACCGACTAAAACGAAAAAGAATGGGAAGAAAAGAAGCAAATGTGGAAAGAATCTCTTCAATGAAGCTATAAGAAAAACGAAAAAGATTTTACGTGGAGCGAAACCAGAAGATCTCCAAAGTGCGATAAGAATTGCCCGAAAGACGGTGAATAATGTATTTAGGAGAAAGAAGTCATCAGTGCAAATTCCACGTGTAATACCAATTCCAAAGATCGGAGGCTTTCTCCCTCTCCTACCAGTTTTGTCCGCCCTCGGAGCAGTTGGAGCTTTAGCAACGGGTGGAAGTTCTATTTTCAAGGCATTCAATGAAGCTAGATCTGCTAAAAACCACTTGAAGAAGCAAATCGTCATAATAAAACAATGGAAGCCATTGCTATTGGTAAAGGGTTATACCTTAAGTCATACAAAAAAGGTAATGGTTTGTTTTGTAGTCCGACGGAAACAAAAAACTATTAAAGAAGCTACCCAGACGAGCTCTTAGCGATCGAGATTTGATGAAATACTCCAAGTACTTACCACATTTCAGAGACGTTTTTATGCTTGATCATCATCATCATCATCGGCACTACAACCTGGAACCGGTCTTGGCCTTATTTAGCAAGTCCTGAGGCTTGTTAAATTTTCCATAATGATTTGTTTTTTCCGGGCAAGGTCATTAGTCTTGCGCCAGAGGGTCCCCGACGGGGAATCGAACCCCGGTCTCCCGCGTGACAGGCGGGTATACTAACCAGTATACTATTGAGGAGCTCTTTATGCTTGATACTCTGCCGAAACGAGCATATCAACGGGAATGCGGCATTGTTAATCTGGATTCTTCTCGCGGTTCGGGAACACATTGGGTGGCGTATAATATCAACAAAAATCACAAAGAATATTTCGATAGTTTTGGCAATCTTCAACCGCCGAGAGAGATTATCAAATACCTAGGTGGAAAAAACATTCAATATAACTATAAACAACATCAAAACTTTAACTCCTTCAATTGCGGTCATCTATGCCTGAAATTTCTATACAACATAAATGAAAAAATAACGCAGAATTTTTTAGAATAAATAAAAATGTTTATTATAATTAAAACATATACATTTTTGATTTTTTTCTTTTAAACTTTTTATAAAATGTATTCGCCATTGTTGTTGTTGTTGTTGCTGAAGATGATTTTGCCTCTGATTTCAGCGGATTTATTAAACGTCCATACAGCAACATTAATTTCTTTGTGCGTCTTATCATGCTTTCCATCATATAACATGCGCAAGTATCCAGCTTATCCTGGGTGATGTCTAAACACGTTCGGCATGCGCTACGTTTTTGTTGTTCCTTTTCGGGTGCTGCGATGGTGGTGGTGGTATACATTTCGCTGAATTATATTATTTTGGAATAACATCTTGTTAACTCCTCTAAATGTTCGTCCAATAAATTTTCCTCGTGTTCTATCAGAGATTTTTTGATTTGTTTTAAAAACTCTGAGCAATCTATTTTTTCCATCTCTTATATCGTTTTATTTTTTCTATTTTAGAGAGCTGTCTATTCAATCAATGTTAACGAGACACTAATTTCTATCTAGCGAAACTTCATATTCCCTACCTATCATGAACATATCCATTAAAATTGTGTGTATGCGAATAGAGAGAGGGAGAGAGAGAGAGAGCGAGAGAGAAAACAATAATTCTTTTTATAACAATATCATTTATTACTTATTTCAAAACAAATATTCCCTCACTCAACACAGAATCCATTTACTCTAACATACGTAAGCAACACGTCCGGTTGTTTGTTGAAAAGTTTTCCCCAGATATCCTCTTCCTTTCAGAGACCTGGCTCAAACCTAATTCCCGAGTTTCAATTCCCAATTACACTTTAGTTTCTAACCCCAGAACTAATGGATCTCATGGAGGTACCGGCATATTAATTCACAAAAAATTTCAATTCAGTGAAATTAGATTCACCTGTGTATCCAGCATTGAATACACAGCAGTAAAACTTTTCTGTGAGAACAATAAAGTGCTCGTCTTAGCATCCATTTATATTCACCCTTCACGACAACCAGATTTCCCAGATACTGACATTTCGCAGATTATCCAACAGTCCGTTCCCGCTCCATTTATAATCGGAGGAGACTGGAATGCTCGTCACACAGCATTCAATGATAATAAATGCAACAAATATGGTCGCCAATTGCTAGCCCTCCTCCAGTCTTATCCATATACATACATTGACTCCCCATTACAGCCAACTCGTGTCTCTAGCTCAGCCAGGTCAACAATCGACTTCTTCCTCAAGTCCGACGATGTTTATTCAGCGGGTCCACCTTCAGTCTCCTTTATATTTTCTTCTGATCATGGTTCCGTTCACACCACGATCCAAATCCCCTCTTTCGATCCACTATATTCATCAAACCCTGTCCCAAACTTCACCAAAACAAATTGGAGAAAAGTCAATAGGGACATAGCGATAAGTTTCTCTGACTTGGATATCCCTGAAGCATCTAACTTACTCCCCACTGAAATCGATCAAGCATCTTTAAGAATAGAGCAAATTCTTAAGGAGGCTCTCAGCAAAAACACCCCGACAACCATTCCTCATAACAATTTAGGAAAGCCTTTGCCCAGCATCCTAACCAAATTATTGCGTCTTAAAAAGCAGCTCCGCCGTAAACTTCATACAAGATACTGCCCCTTTATTAAAAGCCAAATCCAACTCCTATCCACTCTGATAAATGAGCAGTTGAAAAAATTCGCAGATGAAAACTACATCTCCACACTTAAAAATATCAAACCAAATCGGGATCTTTTCAAAAACATCAACCAATTAACTGGTCGTAAATATAAACCCCGAATTGACCATCTCATTAACCCGATCAGCAATAATATTGCCCAGTCCGATACGGACATAGCCAATTGCCTCGTAGAACACTTTGCAAAGATTCATCAGCAAAATAATTCTCTCTCAACTCCTGGCTTCGAGAACATAGTAAACGAATATATCTCTAACAGATTATTCCCATCTTTTACTCCTTTCATCGGTGAATTTAACAACACAAACATAGCTTCACACCCCTTAGACACTACAAATTTTCTAACTGCGGACGAATTATCCGAGATCGTAAGATCAGGAAATAACAAAAAGTCAACTGGATTAGATGGAATCCCACGTCTTCTATTTAAAAGGCTGCGCCCACCGAATCTACTTCCCATCATCATTCTTCTTAATCATATAATTAATGCATCGCACTTCCCAGAGAACTGGAAAACTGCGGTAGTAATTCCTATTAAGAAGCCCGGTAGTAGTAATAGCCCTTGCAATTATCGTCCAATAGCCCTATTAAGTACACTAAGTAAAATACTGGAACGCAAGATCTACCAAAATCTTCTCTCATTTGCCAATGAGAATGCCCTCATCCCTAACTGTCAGTTCGGATTTCGTAAGCGACAATCCACATGTCATGCTCTACTAAAACTCACACACGATGTTACAACTGGTCTCCAAAACCAAATCCCTACTGTGTGTATATCTCTCGATATTTCTAAGGCGTTTGATTGCGTCTGGATCTCAGGGCTTCTGTACAAACTGCACTCCATATTTAATCTAAACTCTCACACAACAAAGCTCTTAGCCTCATATCTTTCTGCCAGAAAATTCGTTGTGAGAATAAATTCTTCTGTCTCAGAAACCCACACCATAACCGCGGGTGTTCCCCAAGGCTCCATTTAAGGGCCAATTTTATATCTGTTATATACCTCAGATATTCCTCAACCCGTATCTCCTAATGTTGTGATGCTGAATTATGCTGATGATACATTAATTTACTCTAGTAGCAAATTTGTTAAGGCTGCAAGAAACCGCATTAACAACTTCCTCCCTAACCTATCAACATACTTTAATAAGTGGAAAATCCACCTTAATCCAAATAAAACGCAGCTCATAGTGTTCAAGGGCAAAAACGAGCACTGTACAAAGAACACTAGATGCTGCCACAACAAAATTAAGATTCAGCTGAACAACACTCTGATAAAACCCTCCAAAACCCTAAAATATCTGGGAATCACTTTTTCTAATAACTGGTCTTTTTCCTCCCACATTAAAAATTCCCTTCAAAAAGCCACAATTCAGCTTAATCTCTGTAGAAGAGTAATGTGGAAACCTAATAGTCTCTCTCACAAAGTCAAACTGCTCAGTTACAAACAAATTATCAGACCCACACTCTCGTACGCGTACCCATTGTGGTACCATATCATCCCCTCCCAAATGGAGAAATTACGAGTATTCGAAAGAAAATGCTTTAGGTATGTCTCTGGGTTACATCGTCGTCCTAACTCCTATAAGTACTATAGTAACGTCGAACTCTACAATACCGCTGGTATCGAGCGCCTCGATAGACGATTCCTCGAGCTATCTATCAAACTTATCGAAAACCTACAAAATAATCCCAATCTCATAATAACCTCGCTCTTAGAGAACCCTCTAGATATCAGAACTAACTATCCCAACTGTCTCCACACCAGAGCTATCTTCGCCTCAGGCAGACTGGTAAATGATTCAAATGAGATCATATACCACAACACGGAAGTTACCCCTAACCAGTTCAAATACTGTAACGTCCAACCATTTTCCAACATCCTACGCTTTTCCAACGAACAACCGGAGAGAAATACTCTACCTCTAACCCATAACTGACCTCATTCCACATCCTTTAATTCATAACATATCTCCCATTAATTATAAAACTTTGTTTATGGCTTTATGAAAATCATACTGTAATCAGACTAAATTAGGTTAAGTTATTTATATAATTAGGATTAAATTTAGATTAACTAAAGTTGAAAAAACAAATTCCTGGTTTTCTGACCTTTTCCAGGAAGATAATACCACTAAATTTATAAACACGCATCTATTTTATATCTCATAAAATATTGTTTGGAAAATGTATATATTATTATAATAACTACATGTAAGCAATTGTTACAAAATTAATTTTAAGTCACTGTATTACTTAAATGTACGAATTCTAATTATGGTTAATAAATACAGTTTTGAAAAAAAAAAACAAATATTCCTTATATCTAACCTATTGACTACAAAAAATTATCGCTTATATCTATCTTATTACTTATTTCTAACCTGATAGCTACAAAAATTATCGCTTATATCTATCCTATTATTTATATCTAACCTAATAGTTACAAAAATTATCGTTTATACCTAACCTATTACTTATATCTAACCTTTTACTTATATCTAGCCTATTAGATACAAAAATTATCGCTTATACTTATAACTAACCTATTGGATACAAAATTATTATACAAAAATTATTGCTTATTATTATTAAATATAAATATTGATACAGAAACATTTTTTAATTTAATAATTTTTAACTTAAACATTACTTATTCTATTATGCCCCCAAGCATATGTACTTATGCGATCATCACAAATATATCTTTTTGTGTCGCTAAAGGTTAACGTTAACTTATTTACAGACTGAGTGTAAATATTGTGTAACTTACTTCTAAATATTAACATAGGCTTATATAATAACTTACGCCTTAACAAGCAATTTCTATAATCTCTTATATCTAAACTATTGGTAACAGACTTTTTTACCCCCTTGCCCTTTTTTGTTACTTCACTGGTGTCTAAAGCAAAAGAGTACATTTTAGCTCTTAACCCAATAAATTCAATCATTTTTTTGCTATTGTTCTCATCTTTGAATTTTCCCAGAACTTTTCCATTTATTTGAGAAAAATTATGAATGTTATCTACCGGATATTCTGTGTATCAAATCTAGATTTTTTGGGGTCAACAACATCGCTATATATATCCGAATAAAAATCGTTTGTTGATATTGTGTAGATAAAAGAGTCCGTATCCATGTAATTCAGCTGAATCGTAGTATCAAACTTTTTTCTCATGTAATCATAGTGAAAGTCATACATGAGCCATTTTGAAACCTTTAGTACAACGAAGCCTAAATAAATGGTTTTATCATATACCACTCGAGCTTTGTTCATTTCGATGGCGCACATATCTGGTGTAAATATAGACACGCTATGGAAAAAGGGATTGGCAATCAGCTTTCTGGCGCTGAACGAATTTCCTTGTCCATCCCATTGAGTTACAATTTTCACATCTCGTCGCTTTTCTACGTTTTCCATGGTTTTCCCATACACACTTTTGTTCATTAACTTAAAAAAGTCTTTTTCAAACTTTTTTTTTGCCTTTTTCCTGTAGTCTGTGTTGAGGGCTACATATTTTTGCAGCCACCCAGATTGAGTAAAAGACAACACTCTATGAACTTTAGTGAGAATCAATCCATGTTTCAGACATTGCTGCAAATTCCTCAGATGAATTATATACTTTGTCTTTGAATGTAGATTGGCGACCAGCTTGGGAACTTTGCAACCCGGCGTTGCCATATTTTCCTGACAAAATGGAAGATCGTTGTGTGGATCGTGAAAATCAATTGGATAAGACAAATCTACTTCCAACACATAGTCGATTTTAGCGTTTACGTCGCAATTTAAAATATTGTGACGCATATGACAGTCAGTACTGGAATATTCGGGAAAGTCCAAAACAAAGTACTGGAAAACTGGAGACTATGGATAATAGAACATTCAAGATTATGGAACGAACGGAAACGAAATACCGAATCAGAATGGGGGGAACTGGCATAAATACGCCGCACACAACTCATGGGGACAAAGAGAAAGTAATAAGTCTCGAGTGAGAAGCAAGCGATAAGTAAGAAGTAAAATACGCGATAAGTACGGAAGCGATAAGTCAAGAAATCGTTGTGTACGGTAAAAGTAACGGTTGTGGTTAACGGGACTAATAAAGTGTTATATTAATTCAAAATCGATTTAACGGCTCTTATTTATTCAAAATAATTAATCCAGCGAACCCTAAGCTCGCTACAATATATTCGGCTGTGAAAATTTGAGGATCATTCCATTGAAAGTTCCCATCTGGAAGATGTTGAGACATTACCCAACCGTACAGGTTATTTGCATCTAAATACATAAGAAATTTATTTGGTTTGCTCTCATCAAATTTATCTACATATTTATTATTCGCGACGGTATGTCGATGGCTACACTGACATAAACCGCCACGGATGCCATTCTTAAAGAAAGTGAGCATCTCAACATCTGTTAGAAGTTCTAGATTAATTTCGGTGGTTTTTAACATCGCATCCCAAGATAAACCGGGAGATGTATAATAATGACAAGGATCTAACTCATATATATCTAAACAAACCTTGCGAAAATTCTCAAATACATCTGTTAACAATAAAACATCGCTCTGCAGATATAAAAGCATGTAGTCTTTTAAAGTTTTACAATCGAAATGTCTCCACACTTTTTGAGCATAATCGTAGTCTTCAACTAAACAATCTTCATTCGTTAGCTTATTGTAGAATTCAGAAATTGGTGGAAGAGAACAGTCATCTAAACGAGCCCAGGAATTAAGATATTCATAAGGAAATACCCCCTTCCTCATCATTAACTTGAAAGACTCTTCATTTTTATAAAATCCCGTATGAATAATGAAATCCTCTTCGGATAAATTTCTCGTTAGTGAGTCTATGCTAGATTGCAGAAATCGACAAGAATCTAAAAACCTAATTTTGAATGAATTATGCTCGTCTAAATATAGCGTTTGGAAATCGATATATAATTTTCCTTATTTAGCGGAATTACATTTATATCCCCCTTAATACAAGTCAGACTTTTCACAAATAGATGCGAATCATAACCCGACAAATTATGGAAAAAGACTGGGAAAATTTTCGGAACGCGAAATTCTAAATTACATTGCGAATGGGCTGGTCCTCTATATACACCAGTGAAGTGACAATGATACACTAATTTACTAAATCTACCTTTACGTATACTACATATTGGAGATGTGTTTTGGTGATGGTTCTCGTGATCTGTTAAAGGTATCATTGGTTTTGGTCGTCCAATAATTTCCGTGTGAAGATGTGTTAAATCGTCGGCTAACATCTTAACGAATTCCGATGGAGAGTTTTCTCCTGCAAATAAAGGAAAATGTTTTTTTTTATGTTTTGATTTTTTTCTTATTAAAAAAATTTTTTTTACTTACCAACAAATGTGCGGTGCTTGTTTAAATCATCGTCGAAGGAGCATTTTATGAAATATGAAAATGCGCAGGGCAGATGTTGTTGCACATCCGGTGCATTCGATTTTCCTTTTTGGTTATCTGCCTTCTCAACAAACGCGAGATGTTTTTGATGTATACATAGTGCGTTTTATCGCCATCACGACTTTCGCAATAAAGCAAGTTAATATGCTTCCTCTTTTCTTCGCGGGTATGATAGTAGGGTCCAATTATTTTGCATTCCCCTCTATCATTAATCTCGTAGCCAAAAACATTTACGCTGATGGTTGGGTTATTGGCTTCGAAGATACATGTGTCCTTGACCTCTAGAGGAAATTCCATATTTTTGAAAGATAGTATTTCATTCTCGTATTCTATTGTTTCGCTTGCTATGTTGGGAATTTTATAATGTGATGGTCTATCAGCATTAGTTGTATCCTTAGTGAAAGACGATATAATGGCCCATTTAAAACAATATTCATCGTTGTTTTGAACATTGATACGAGCGTTTTTCTTAAATATTTGTTTGGGCAAATTAAAATGTGGGTTGTATTTATTCCGATTATGGGTCGTAAATTTTTTTAATTTTATTTTTTTCCTCGGACGTAGTTGTAATTAATTTGTGGCATTCACTCTTGTGTTTTTGCAGGCTAGAATCTGTGGCGAAGCGTTGTAAGCATCCGTTGCATAGATATATTCGATCTTTATGTTTGGTTATCTGAGTTCGTAACAAACGCGAGATGTTTTTGATGTATACATAATGTGTTTTATCACCATCGCGGCTTTCGCAATAAAGCAAGTTAATATGCTTCCTCTTTTCTTCGGGGGTGTGATAGTAGGGCCCAATTATTTTACATTTCCCTCTATTGTTAATCTCATAGCCAAAAATATTTATGCTGATGGTTGGGTTATTGGCTTCGAAAACGTGTGTATCTTTGGCGGCTAGAGGAAATTCCATTATTTTTGAAACATAGTATTTCATTCTCGTATTCTCTTGTTTCACTTGATATGTTGGCAATTTTATAATGGGATGGTCTTTTAGATTGGTTTCTATCATTAGCGAATGCTGATATAATGGCCCATTTAAAACAGTATTCATCGTTGTTTTGAACATTGATGCACGCGTGTTTGCTTACTATTTGTTTGGGCAAAGTAAAATGTGAGGAAGCTCGAAGCGGGTCGTATTTATTAATATTGAGTTCGATTTTTTTAAATGATTGCAATGACCAGCCGCTATCTTTTTCTTGAAACTCCTCCAATTTTGCTTTAATATTCTCGATTTCCGTGTTCAAGTTTACCCTTATATCTTCCTCATTCTTAATCGTAAATATTTTCGTTTGCATGCTTTTAATATCTATCTGCTTTATCTCATCACATTCCTTTAGAAATTTTGCAAACTTAGCAAAAAGCTCCATGCTGAATTTAAAGGCTCTCAAAACTTCCAATTGATTTTCCAATAACTCTTCAATCAATGGAATATTCTTCATGAATAAAGTTTTGATATTTACCATGCCCTCATCTTTGTTGGCAATGACAAATGTTTTAATACGATTGTTGAATGCGATTTCTATTGAGGAGACGTTTTCATTAAGGGCTTGTTGAGCGTTTGCTTTATGAGTATTTCTTCGTTGATGTTGGGTCCAAAGCTGTTCTTCAATCAAACAAGAGGCTGTGGCCTTCGCATAAGTACAGCGGGCCTCTTGTTTTGATTGTATTAGACAGTGAACTATCCAAGCAAAAAGGTTGTGGCCCAGTGCGTGAGAACAGTGGGCCTTCATGCTGTTAAAGTAAAAGTCACAAAACTAAACTCTACACAAAAGTTATACAGTTACATATTAAAGTAAAAGTTGCAAAGCTATACTCTACAGAAAAGTTTTACAGTTACATGTTAAAGTAAAAGTTACAAAGCTAAACTCTGCCGCAAAGTTACACAGTTACATATTAAATAAAACGTCAACAAAGTAAAGTGAAGAGTTTTTTTTTTGTTCTACAACTGAGGGAAAGGATCCAGCGCGACGAAGTCGCATTGACGAATAAGAAGAAGACCGTAGCACGTGGAAGCCGCATTAAAGCCTAGGTTACAAATCTGAGGTTACACTTAGCACTAGTTGCTTTTTAATTACGGTGTGTAGGTACACGATACACAGTTTTTGGTTTAATTATTGCATTTGCTTCACTTCACTTCGCTTACGTCTTCACCGGTCGATGATCAATTTTGTACTGACGAAAGGATGTATCCTTCGATCCGTATGATCGAAAGAGATAGTCGTTCGAGCAGACGAACAGAAAAACGTTGAGTTGATTGTGAGATATCGTACGGAACGCGCATCGGGGGTTCGTGGCGGTTAAATTTAATAGAAGTCAATAAGTTTAAATTTAATAGAGGTTAATAAGTTGAAGTATATAATAGAAGTTAATAAGTTCAAGCTGTACTTCCGAATTAAAATTGTGTCAAACTAAATCAAAATAAAACCTTGAGTGTAACAAAGCAAAACAAGACTTTTTCGACAAATACGAAACGAATGCGTTTACAGTGCCATTGGCAAATGTCCAAACCCGCCCGCTTTAGGACCAGAAGTCAAACGCCAAGGAAAAACTAACCATATCAATTACGTGACGCGGAAACCTCGATTTCCCCTTCTAGTGTACCCATGGGTATTCTTTCCGCTCTATCGCCAACCGACTGAGACGGTGGGGATATTCTTCTATGGCCATCAAGGAGGGCGGACGGCCACACCCTGTGCGACAGGTAACTTTCTCAATTAAAAAATCGTAGATAAGATAAAGTAATAAACATAACGTTACACGAAAAGTATAGCCCTACAATGATGACCGCGACGTACACTACTTTTTTTTATTTTTTTTTAAATTATTATTACACTTCTCCCGGGAGAGGCGAACCCATAGCGCCGACATGGAGCCCCGAGATGCCCCCAAATAATTGTTGCAGTTCTTTTTGAACAGTTGCAAGTTGTAAAACTCTGGGAACAGTCGCGCGAGAAGGGAGTGCATGGTGATTATCGCGGTGCGGGAGGGCAACCGCGAGGAACAATACCACGAATCTGCGACCAACAGTACTGATAATATCTGTTAAACAGACAGAGGACGGCTACGCACCTTCGATGTGATAGCGAGTGTAGTACCGACGTCTGTGCCGAGTCCCAGATCAGGCAGACCACTCGTCTCTGTATGCTCAAGCAGGTCGAGCGTATTTTTAGGAGCATAGCTCCAAACATGAAAGGAATATTCGAGGTCGGATCTAATTTGGGATATATATAGGAGAAGAAGTTGAGTCGAAGTAAATTCTTGGCTCTAAAAAGATAGCTCCGTTTTCCTGAGGCGGATCTGGCGATGTTCGAGGGCATGGCCATTCATCAGCAGTTGTGGAACCGATGCTCCACAGTTCTTTGTGAATGTTGTATACTTGTGTCTTCGTTGCATTGAAGTCGGCGAGATTGGCCTTTCTCCACTTCAGAACCTTTTCCAGATCTGGATTCAGAGACGGGATCTGGCTACATCTCAGCTGGTGCCTTGTGGATGCAATAATATGCCCATCGCTCAAAAACAGGAGACAAGCGTACTATCATCCACAAGACTGAACACTCGGTTATCCATTCACTTTAGCAAGTCATTTATGTGAACCAGAGACAAGGTTGGAGCCAAAAGAGAACGCTCAGGCATCCCGAAATTAACAGGATGACGATCCGAAGAAACACCGTCCACAACAACCCGGATTGGTCGATTTTCGAGGACGCTCTTCGTCCAGGCACAAAGTTGCTAGGCAAGTCAATATGAACTAAACTTGCTCAGCAACGCTCCGTGCCAGAGACTATCAAACATTTTGGAGATTTCTAATGCAACCGCTTTAGACTCACTATGCTCCTCAATCGCAGATCTCCATATATAGGTTATAAGGGTCTAAAGGTCTCCCGTAGACCACCTGCAACGGAAGCCTTATTGACGATCATTCAGAAGTTCGTTGGACTCCAAGCACTTAATTAACTTGGCATTGATGACCCTGTCTATTACCTTAGACAACATAGACAGTAATGCTATCGGTCGGTAATTTTGTGGGAGACTTTTTTTTTTCCCCTCTTTGGGATTGACTGAATTTTCCAGCAGATAGGAAATGTCCTTCGTTCATAAGATAAGAGTCTTGCAAGAACCAACGTTAATTCTGGAGCACAGTTCTTAACCCAGGGAAATCTCACATCCCCCATCGATGACCGTAATAACACGATCGTATGTGGTTTGTGATGAGTGTCCCGCTGCCCGTCACTAACGGTGGAAAAAAGGACGAATGGAAGTTACTCTTGAGAGCCCTTGCCATTGACCAGAAGCAGCGCTAACCAGTCGGGCACTGAAGGAGTTTATTGGTCACTCTATCGTTGTAAGCCTTCGTCGCGGTATCAATCGCCTGGTTGCACGCGTTTCTAGTTCTAACAAAACTCGTTCTGTTACCCTGCGTGGGATTGGAGCGCCATTGTTTAAATGCTATATTTCTTGCCGCTGTAATCTACTTGCATTTTTTATCAAACCAAGGCTTATCAGATGAACTTCATTTAATGGAATACGGAATGTATATCTACATCCCGAGAAGAATTATCTCTGTGACCGACTCCGCACAAGCGTTTACATGGGAGTCTCCGGAGCACACCTCCGACCATTGAAAGGATACAAAGAAGTCTCGCAAATCGTCCCAGTTAGCAGCCCCATACCTCCAAAAATGACGAAGCTGGTTAGGTCGGTTATTCGTTTGAAATGAAAGTGGTTGCGCGACTGATACCAAGCAGTGATCTGAATTTCCCAAAGGCGCGAAAACCTCTACAGCATAAATAATCGGTTCGGATGTCAAAAACAGATCCAAGGTCCTCGCATAATCACTTCGGGCATTCGGCACTCGCGTAGGTTCCTCCACGAGTTGAGTCAAGTTGTAGATAACAGCGAACATCTCCGCCAGCCTCCCAGCGTCGTCGGTTCTGTGGGAGTGCACCAACCAACCAGAATTGTACACATTAAAATCGCCAAGGACGATCAGTTCAGAAGCAGGGTGTCGATCTGTATCCAGTAAATGGTACGTGAAAGATGTGCAAAAAGTGTCGCTGGTCGATCGTCATTCGTGAAGCGTTAGAGACAACAAAGAAATTTAACAGAACTCCTCAGAACGATCCTCTACCATATGATGTCCATGTTATTAGAATCCAATGCCTCTATCCTCAGGCAAACCAGAAAGGACCACGTGACCACGCGGACTCCACCCCTAAAATGGAATTTCGAATGTAAGTCGTATCCCGAACAACAAAGATATGTCAAATCAGTTCACGAATCGATCTGGGCCTCAGGTAGGGCATGGATAGCAGGTTTCGCTCTTTGCAAATATTGGTGGACGGCGTTTACATTCGTATTGGTGAAACCGATGCCCCCGATATTACAGAATGCCGTTACCAGTCGAGCGTCGACAGGGCGCGAGCCCGATTATGCAATGACGAATTACTTAAAGTTCGGTTATTTGTCATTCGGCCTTTAGTCGGCTCTTAAGAAAAACCGGCCTAGCTGTAAGTATATTCTAACGCCCTATTCACAGGACAGATTGTACAAAAAGGATGCATGATCCTATCGAAAATAGCGGATAAATAAAAAAATTTTTGCGAAAGGCGTCAAGTTTTACAAAAAATAAAACAAAACATAACTAACGCCAAGTATTTTTTCTTAACGTGATAGAATCTTATTTTCTGATATCTTCATGATATTTTTTGACCTATTAAATTCTTTCTAACCAATAACGATGCATATAAGATTATTCAGTCGATTACGCTTGGAGTGGACTGGGATGTAGTGGCTAGCAACTTGCCAGCTTGACGAGTCTTGAAAAACAATTTTTAAACCAATGACTGAGGTAATTGCTGAAACCTGACGCTCCTCGAATGTGCTGAGTGGCAATGTAATCCAACTTGGATATGTGAAACCAAACAAAACCTCTAAAATGACCAGATAAGGTAATCAACATTTTTATTAGATATAGTGAGGTTCTAGTAGCCGCCTAAGACGGCTTCACTGTAAGGAACAGTTTCGAATACACTCTGCAAGATCTCTGCATATGGAATGGCGAATTGCAAATTAAAGCTTTCCTGGACTGAAGAAAGGAATTCATCTTCATTATCATTGATGTACTTATTCAAGAATGCAGCATATTCAGGGATATCGTTATAAAGGTTTTGGAAATCGAAATAAGCGTTGCTATGGTTGAATGAAACAGCAACATCTTCTGGTTTCAGATGAACATGTCCCGTGCTGTTGTCAGCTACTCCAGTCCATGAAATGTTCAAATACTCCTCATCTGTAAGAAAAATAATGTTTAATGTTTTCAAAAACTACGCACATACGCGAGTTCGTACCCAAGATAAGTACTGCCCAACCGGTTCCATCTATGGGCAGTCCCTTGAAGCTGCCCTTGGATTCAGCGATGCCAAAGATGGCTGCCCAAGGACGGTAGAATTGGAGCAAGTAAGATCCAGCAGGATCAGCATTAAATCCACTAAGGAGGGAAATTATTAAAGCAATTATTATATGAGTATGAATTAAATAACTTACGACACATCAATAGCGTGACCGTTTTGTGTACCAAAGAAGTGCAGTGGAGCAAACGAAATTGATCCATTAAGAGCAGTGTTTGGTGCACCATACCAACTCAAGTTATGGATTAATCTGGGTTCGATTGGTGGCAAACCAATGGACGGAATTCCTTTAAATATTCAAATTACTTAATTTCTAACAAAATTTACAATTATATTTCAGACATACCTTGAGGGTTGTTATGGACAACTTCGTTTATGCTATTCACAATGCATGGAGTATCTCCTGCCGAGCATGGTGTGAACGGCTCTGGAAAAAATGAAGAAACATTTGAAGTAAATATTTAATAAAGGACTCGCCACTAAACTTACGAGGTTGTGCCGAAACGACAGCACTCGTAGCAAGCAGAAATGTTAGAAAGAAGAACATGCCGATGCGATTCTTTAATCGTCCCTTAATGTAAAAAATCTAAGCATATCACCTTTTTATATACGAAATTCGAGATGACAAAATTCAAAAATCTGCATTTACGCCATTTGATGTATTATATCGTTAATATTACGGGTTGTATTGTTATCATGTTTGAAATAATGCGAACGCAAATTTAGTCATTTTTAATCAGGGTGCTTGTTTAAAAACCAATAAGAATGTTCCGATCTCTTTGTTGAAACACCTGCTAATTATGAATCATTATTCTTAAATACCACTTAATTTACTGAAGTACGGCACGACTGTGATCGAAATAAGTTGGCAATTACCGCTGATTAGTGATTGATGCGAGTATAAAAACCAGATGCTGAAATATTGTTTCATTCGAAGAAAATAGGATTTCGTCTTTATTATTCTTTGATGAATTTATTTAAAATTCAAATCTCGTTTTTTATGGAAACACGGGTATACAGTCTTGATCTACTCAACTTTAGTCCACGTAGTCAAATGTGATATGCATACGCCTAATCAAAACGTGGGGTCAGATCAGGCCACCCTGATATACATTATGTAGTTGCTAGTCTGCTTAAGGTATACAATAATCATCTTTTTGTTTACGGTTGTCGCATGCACAAAAACACTACATCATCATAATGGGTACTACAACCGGGAACCGGTCTTGGCCTTATTTAGTAAGTCCAGAGGCTTGTTAAATTTTCCATGATAATTTGTTTTTCCGGGGAAGATCATTAGTCTTGCGGCAGAAGCTCCCCGACGGGGAATCGAACCCCGGTCTCCCGCGTGACAGGCGGGGATACTAACCACTATACTATCGAGGAGCCCAAAACAAAAACATTACAGATTCTTCAAATTATCAAGATACTTAACTTTTGACTATGATATTATTCTTGGGTTGTAATATACCATTAAATTGTTCATTGAAAGGCAGAATGTGTATGGTAATCATATGAAATTCAGCGATAAACATCACCATTAAATCAATGTAGAAGAATCTAACATATATTGTATACTGAAGGAATTTTCTGTTACCAACTCACAGTGCATATAAAAACTTCACAGAGGTTGTGGAAGCACCCAGGTATGGAAAGAACGATGTTGATGTGGGAAGACATGACAAGGGAGTGTTTTTCGTGTTTGTGCAGTTTGGCTGAAGAACGTTTCCCTATTTTTTTTTTTGCTCGACAAACATTAACATGAGACAGTGAGAACCGATGTGCATCTTCTGATTGAGGAAGTTAAGGAAATATCATTTAAGGCGAGGGAGTGTAGCCATCGACTTCAATTGTTGAAGTTACATCTGTAGAAAAAGAATGACTGGATATTCTTCATTTCATCATTTGAAAAAAATTAAAGAGTTCGAAATGTAGACCTTAGCCCAATGTATTGCTTACTTTACGTTAACCAATTTTTCCTTGACAAGTTTCATCTTGTATGTCGAACTTAATACTAATGTATCCGATACAAGACCAGTTCCTTTTATTGCATTTAAAATTTCGTTTGTTACAAAAGTTAAGATATTTATTTTCTCATTATAGCTCTCATTAATTACAAAATGTCTTTCATTGTTTTCGATCAATTTTTTCATTCCTTCTTGAATTAAAAGCAGATCATTATAGTCTGGATTGCACGAGTTAAGGATAGCCACATTACCACAATACACACGACGCCATGATCCAAGCATTAAGCATTCATCATGGGTCAACACTGACATCGCATAGACGCTCTAAAAGCACCATAAATCAACAATGACCTAAAACAATGATCTCCACACACGGCACCATCCTCATGAGTCAACGCCGAACACTTATCTATGACCCAGACAGCAAATAGACACTCTAAAAGGATCATAGACCAACAATGACCTAAAACAATTATCTGCATACACAGCACCATTCTCATGGATCAACATGAGACGCCCATCTGTGGCTCCCTTAATCAGATAAAATATGAAGAACTGCACGAAGACGGACATTCTTCTTGGAGACACCGATCGGCATAGCCGCAAAATTAATAGTAAAATAAGTAGTCCTAAGCCTTAACAAATAAATAAAGTTATTTTTAAATAAAAATACCCTAGGACTACTTAATTCACGCAATCCAATTCCATGCCGACCGTATGAAATCGAGTGATCTTTTGTTTCTACGCGGTTTGATATAATTGATTAAATCATGTATCTGTTCAATGTCATATTTAAAAAATGGAAAAAGCGTGTGCTGCTTCGTAATGGTTGCATCGACGACAGTGCTCGCATGATCTACACATTTTGGTCAAGATCAATTCCGTGGATTAGTCTAAAATGTCTGTCCTGTACCTTCGCGATACCCGTATTTATAGTTACCACTTGAGAGTTGGGAAAGTCCAATATCTGCATCTCCGCAGATGACAATGGTATAAGCAGTTTGAAAATAAGAAAATGTGTGTAAAATTTGTCAAATTTGTCTGTTCCGCATTTACTATCTAAGGTTGCTCTTATATACTTGTTCACCGTCTATAGGGACTTTTGTCCCAAGGTCTTTTTGAATAACCTCTTCAATGAATAGTTTTCTGAATTTATTCCATATACGCTTATTAGTTATAACAAAGACTTTATCCCCTTCATTGTATTTCTTAGTATTCCTTCCCTTATTATGATAGTTTAAAACTACCTTCTAGGTTTTCTCGAACTTGGCTTTAATTTTGTCCCTAAATTCGGTAGGCACAGAGTGAAGTATGTCGAGTGGAATATACTCTGTGACTGAGTGGTTATCTATTATATTTTGTTGTAGCCAATAGAACTAGTTCTCTAGTATCACTATTATTTTGTTCGGATTTAGTGTACCGTGCGATTTCCGATAGGGTATATGAAAACGTTTCACTTGTCCATTTGTTGAACTGTGGAAAGGTGGGGTTGTGAAGATGTTTTCTGCAAAGTGATACCTTAACAAGGACTTTATCGTAGTTGAATTATGCGATCGCTCGTTGTAGCAGACTGTTGTCTTGGGGTCTTTAATAAATTTAGAATCTGCTATAAGGGTTCTGTGGGGTATCTTTATGTTGGCATCAGCAAGGATGCGGGGTCTATAAAAGTACCCACTGATAGAACACTGGAGATTCTCACCTATAGAATGATGACCAACGACAACGCGGATGTTGCCGTTCGGCAGCAGCACACAGTTGTTAAAATGTCCGGGAAGTAAATTAAACACAAAACGGGAGAATTTGGTTCAATCAATGATCTTTATTGTTTGTTTATGATGTTAACCATAAGTTGCTGTATAATTGTTATCGTATAAGATCACAAAGTTACATTTAATTGTTTATAGCATGAACATCAAGTTGTTGAATAAGTGTTGACTGTATAAATTCACAAAGTTACATTTGACTGTTTATAGCATGAACCTCAAGTTGTTGAATAAGTGATGACTG
>CAWVOU010000055.1:0-57158 GCA_963931805.1 Microdon myrmicae
CGATACAACTAATGACACCTTCTACGGATATGGTTACGTTCTAGTAAATGCACATGAAAAATATTTTGTCAACAACTAATGACACATTTCACGGATATCTTTTAAGTTCTTAATAAATGCACACGGTGTGGACGACTTTTGAATTTATATTACTTCACGGATTCACAGATAAGTTACGTGGAACAAAAAAAAGCTGAATATCCCATAGTGGGGAAACAAAACACACACAATATGACGCTTGACGTCACTCGTCCTTCGATACACACTCCGTGTAGATTACCCACACGACCCTTTGGGTGTTATAACTCCGATATAATTTAATTTAAAAGACAATCGATCTGTACTTTCGGAACTTGTACGACTTCGGTGACGATGTAACTCTGACTAATCCCATTGGAAGTCATTAAAGGGAAAGAACCCCGAAAGAAAACTGGCAAGGAGGCGGAGTTACACGATTAACTTGAAGTAGTTAATCGTGATTGGACCGGGCGGGGTAGTCATACATTACGCATGTGTGGGTATGCCATGCACACGATCGTTCGGCGACCGTGGATGGAGGCACATCGCTAGTGCATTTTCTAAGAATGTAAATACTAGCATGTGGGGTGTGAAAACCCAAAACGAAGATTTGGTCATCCTAATGGAAGGCCATAAATCATCATTTCGGTTGCCGATGATTAAACATTGCAACGAACATAGGGTGCAGCCATTGCCAGATGTTGAAAGTAAACATTTTCTGGCTGCATCTTGATCGTTGCTTGAGTGCGGTCTCTGAACGTGGGGATCGATAATTGGAAGCCAGCGATTGCTGGTAATCAGGGACATGTTTGGTTTGCGTCAGCAGAAACCTTGTCGGCGGTAGCAAATCAATGGGACCAAATAGCCGCATGCGAGAAGTGCCATGGGCAAACAAATAAACGAGTCAACAAGGAACTCTTTGTTGATGTTGTTTCCATAGCGTAAGGCTATGGAAACAAGCTGCCCTGGCAGAATGTATGCCTAAAGATAGGATTTCAGATGCCATGGCAATGTGATGATTTTGCCATGGACTTATGCTTTTTTTAGGAAATGATGTACGCCTCGGGGATGAATTTTCGATGCCACGGTAAGGTGATAAGCTTTGCCGTGGGCTTAATGTTTCTTAGGGAATGATGTACGTCTCGGGGGTGAATTTTCGATGTCACGGTAAGGTGATAAGCTTTGCCGTGGATTTAATGTTTTCAGGGGTGGTGCCGGAGAAAAAGGGGTTTGGAAGGAAAACCCCTACAGAATAGGTAAGCTGCCTAACAGAAATTCAAAACAGTTATCCGATTGGGTAACCGTATTAATTCCAGCGATTTGGCTGGGGGTAAATGCCGTAGCAAGGTTACGCAACCTTGCTGAAGTTCGACCGAGAGGTAAGTCGTTCGCCTGGAATAGTGGGGATCGAGCGATGCCTGGCTCTTCGGGCCCTGAAAAGCCCCACATCACTCCCTCCCCAGTGACGTAGTCACGAAATAGGTAAGGCAGGTTAGGGGGTGGTTAGTTGGTTATAGGCGCGCGCCTGAGCGCGAGTACGGGGAGGTTGTGCTGGTGGCGCAGGAGTGGTGTCAGTAGATGGAGGTGATTCTGGAGCGGAAGCTTCCAGAAAACAGGGCTTAAGCCTTTCGACGCTGACCGTGGATCGCTTGCCTCTAATGTCGATCTCGAAGACGCGGTCACTGATGCGGCGGAAGACTTTGAATGGGCCATCATAAGGTGGGTCGAGGGGTTTTTTGACCTTATCCACCCTGACAAAGACGTGCGTGCAGCTGTGCAGTTCAGGGTGGACGAAAAGTTTTTTGGAGCCGTGCCTGGTTACAGGGGTTGCCCTAACCTTACGTAGCAGGTCACGGAGATGTCCCAATTCGCGAAGTTGGTCACGCGGTGTTTCGCCATTCAGGAAAAGTTCTCCTGGAAGAAGGAGGTTGGTACCATAGGTAAGCTCTGCTGCCGAAGCACCTAGGTCCTCCTTAATACTTGTCCTCAGGCCGAGGAGGACGGTTGGAAGGGCGTCAAACCATTGTGTGTCATTATGACACATGAGTGAGGCTTTAAGAGATCTATGCCAGCGCTCTATCATCCCATTTGATTGCGGATGGTAGGCGGTGGTAGGACTTCTTTGGCAGCCGAGAAGATCTGTTAGCTGCCTAAAGATTGTCGCCTCGAATTGTGGACCTCGGTCCGAAGTAATGGTGGTTGGTACACCGAAGCGTGTGACCCAAGTTGAGTAAAAGGCCTTGGCGACTGACTCGGCAGTAACTGCCCGGAGGGGTGTCGCTTCTGGCCATCGCGCGCAGCGATCCATCATAGTGAGGATATAAGAAAATCCTCTTGATGGAGTAAGCGGTCCCACTATGTCTATGTGGACATGGGCGAAGCGTGCCGTGGGAAGCTTGAATTGCGCTGGCTCCAGTACATTATGCCGCGCTACTTTGCAGCGCTGGCACTGGAGACAAGCACGGGCCCAACCGGTGAGATCTTTATTCATCCGGGGCCAAATGAATTTGCGACGGACAGCAGCGGCTGTTGCTCGGCCGCTGGGGTGGGCTGGGTTGTGGTAAACCTGGAACACGCCCTTACGAAGTTTCTCGGGAATGTAAGGTCTAGCGGTTCCAGTGGAGACATCACACCAGATTTCGCCCAAAGGGTCGCGAAGGGTAATTTTCTTGAGCTCTAGTGCCGTGTCGGCAGTTAGGAGGGACTTGAGCTGTTCGTCCTCCTCTTGAGCTAGGGCAAGGTCAGTGTTATTCAAGGCGGTACGCAAATGAATCGTATCGATTCGAGAAAGGGCGTCCGCCGTGACGTTCTGTTTACCGGAGATATGCCTGATCTCCGTAGAATATTGCCCAATGAGGTCTAATTGACGCTCTTGTCGGGGGGAGGCATTTCCCGACTTCTTCCGGAACGCATAGACCAATGGCTTGTGGTCTGTTAAAATTGAGAGCGAACGTCCTTCTATCATATGACGGAAGTACTTAACAGCGCTGTAGATCGCGAGTAATTCACGGTCGTAGGCGCTGTAACGTCGCTCAGTGAGACTCAGTTTCCTTGAAAAGAAACCAAGTGGTTCCGGGCGGCCTTCAATGTCCTGTTCAAGGACGGCTCCGATTGCAGTATCCGATGCGTCGCATTGGATAGAAAGTGCCGCTCCCTCGAGAGGGTATCGGAGTAAGGTGGCATTTGCCAATTGTTCTTTGGACAGTTGGAATGCTCGATCTGAGACTTCTGTCCAATTAATGGGGCGCTTATCATTGCGCTTAGCTCCTTTTAAAAATTCATTGAGCGGAGCTTGAATCTGGGCAGCATTCTTCAGGGTCGGACGGTAGAAGTTCAGCATGCCCAAAAATCGACGAAGCTCACTCACGTTAGTAGGCCGGGGATACTTCATGAGGGCCTCCACACGGTCTGGTAGTGGGCGAATGCCCTGGTTGTCAACGACATAACCCAGATAGGTGATTTGCTCCTTGGCGTATTGACACTTATCTGGGTTGATGACAAGACCGAATTCACGGAGGCGCTCTAGGACCTGACGTAAGTGGCGCTTATGTTCGGCGTGGTCTTTGGAGGCGATGAGAATGTCATCAAGGTATGCATGGCAGCAATTTAGACCACGTAAAGCCGTGTCGATATAACGTTGGAATGTCTGTGCGGCATTCCTGAGGCCGAAAGTCATCACTTTGAACTCGAAGAGTCCGAAAGGTGTAATGACTGCGGTCTTGGGGATGTCTTCTGGTGCCACCGGAATTTGATGGTATGCCCTGGTGAGATCCAGGGTAGTGAAGACATTGCACCCTCGTAACTTGTACGAAAAATCGTAGAGGTGTGCAATTGGGTATCTGCCCGGGACAGTTGCTGCGTTCAACAGCCTGTAATCGCCACATGGGCGCCACTCACCAGAACGTTTCTTCACTAAGTGGAGTGGGCTTGCCCAGGGACTGTCCGACGGTTGACAGATACCTAGTTCGATCATATGCTCGAACTCCGCGCGCGCCGCACGTAATTTTTCCGGAGCCAGTCGACGTGGACGCTGGCTCACAGGGGGACCACGTGTTTCTATATGATGAAACACCGTGGCTTTATGTCGGCGCTGGTTAGGCAGAGGAATTGTTGTACTCACAAATTCCTGTACCATAACCTGGAATGGGTCTATGCACTCTGTGGCCCCTGAAGTTGCCGCTGGTGATGCCGTCATGGGCAAGGGGGGTGCGGTTGGAGCCACAAGTCTGTTATGGGTCGAATCGACCAACAGATTATGTGCACCTAATAGGTCGGAACCTATCAGGGGTTCGTTTACGTCCGCAATGACGAAACGCCAAGTGATCGGACGACAAAGACCCAATTGAAGTGTCAGCTTTTTACGTCCGTACGTAAGTATCGGCGTATTATTTGCAGCTGACAATTTAAGTGCGGCTGGCACGCGGTTACGCGGAGCAAACGATCGCGGGAGGACTGAAATATCGGCGCCGGTGTCGACAGTAAAAGCGATATTCAGTTTCGAATCCCGGATGGTTAAGCGACTTATCGTAGGGGTGCCGGCCGATTGCGCGAGGGTGTCGGTCGGCAAAATTAGTTTAAAGAGCGCCTCTGGTTGGTGGGAGGTTGCGTCCAACCACAAAGCGCTTTGCAATTGAATGCGCGATCACCATATCGTTGGTGATTGGCGCACCAAGGCATAGTAACGGCATTATCGGGTATATTCTGCCTATTGGCATTGCCGTTACGGGGAGGTCGAGCCGGAGCTCGCTGGGAATTGGCCCGGTGAGGGCCATTTTGGGCGGGATTGGCCCTCTGTGGGGCATTTTGAGGGATATAGGCCCTCTGAGGGGCATTTTGGGAGTAATTTTGCCGATTAATAGGACGGCTCGGCATGGCTCGATTCTGGGCGCTTCGAGGATTGTTCCTCACCTCCGCACGCAATTGAGTTATCTCGCGGAGGAGTGAGGTTTGGAGCGCCCGAAGGTCAGCGGGGGTTAATTGTGGTGGCGGACCTCTCTGGTTAATTGCGTTGGGGCCTGCCTCTGGATTCCCCTGAGGGAAATTGGTTGAGGCGGGCCTTCTAAGAGGCAATTGGTTTTGAGGAGGATCGAGGGTTGGGACCAATTGAGGGGCTGAGAAAGGCAGACGAGGGTGCCGTGCAGGCTGGGCGGCGTGTTGAGAAACCGCCGCTACTTGGTACGCAGGAGGCTCAGAATACTGATCTGAGCTTTCCATAATTGCGTCCGCAATTTTGGATAAATAGCCCAAACTCTGATTGGGTTGGGCTATAAGAGCCGAACGGGCATGCTGGGGAAGACACCTCAAAAAGTGAGGCTTTATCAGGTCGTCCCCAATCCTGGTCCCCGCTATAGAGCGTAAATGGGTCAGGAAAAGAGATGGTCTCATCCCAGATAAGTTGGTTACAGCGGCCAAACGTTGTTGCCGCACACTTCCAGGCTCGTCCGAAACGTCGAGCAGAGCCTCACGCATGTTGCTATACGGGTTACGGCTGGCCGACCTTATTATGTGTGCAACATGCGGTCGTTGAGTGCGGTCAAGCACTTTCAACAGCTCGACTGCACGAAGTTGTTCGTCGTGCAAGGCTGAGGCCTGGAAGATGCGGTCTGCCACTGCAAACCAAAGGTCTGGGTCCTCCTCATCGAAGGGGGGAAGTCCTATATTAGGGTGACGAGTCCCATTCCCGAGGCTGGAAGCATCGTGGAATTCTTGGGGCTCTGAAGGTCTTTGGTGTTGTTGTGGGGTACCGGCACCAGTTGTGGGCATTAAAATGCCGGAATTTGGCAAAGGGCCGATACCGGGGGCGTTGGAAGAGGTTGGGAGAGCGTTAGAAGATTGGGGTCGGTTCACGACGCTGGGGGCAACCGGGGGTGCCAACGGGGTAGATGGTACGGGCAAGTCTAGGTCATCACCGACTTGCTCAGTGGGGAAATCGACGCTGGAGGCGTCGTGGAATTCAAGAGGCTCGGGTTGTTCCTGAGCCTTTCTGGCCATGGTGTTTCGCGTGTTGACCATTATGGGTTGTATGACGCGAAACGGGGATTAAAGGCGTAAGAGGACGCGAAGAAGGTGAAGGGAGGCCGGTGAGTCAAAAGAAGTCGCAGTGTGTGTGCTGTCGAAGAGCGATGAAAAGAAGGCGATTGGGTGGTTCGGAGCCAACAAAGAACCGTACAAAGTCGAGTGGGGGATTGGAGGTCGGAGATGTTGTCGCAGAGGAAGGCGGAGGGCTTGGACTGAATCAAGTGGCACCTAAAGGAGTCGCTGAGAGTTCCAATTGGGCGAGTGAAAATCGCCAATAAAATAATAGAACTGTATTGTTATACAGCTTAATTTGAAAATAATTAATGTTCAGTCTGAATTATTGAAGGCGGAAAAAGAAATTTATTACGCGGACATGTGTGTGTGTAAAAGAGTTGAGGAGTGTTGACGTGAAGTTGTGTGTACTGTCGAAACCGAATTGTACGTTATTCAGTACCCTGAAGGGGTTTACAATATTTATTATAAGGAGCAATAAAAATTATGCACGCTTGGCATAAGGCGTTTTTATTAATGGGTTAGTGTGTGTTCTTCCCTTTATATGATTCTTTAAACAATTCGACAATCTAATTTAGAAGGGCTAGTCTCTGTGCAAAAAAGAACAGACGTACGAGAGAAAAGATACTCGCTTGAGGAGCTTGTTCGTCAATAGATGCAGTATCGCTTTTTCCAATTAAAGTAACTCCTAAATTAGTAAAATTTTTAAGGTATAGAATATTTGTTTTGTTCTTAGCGAATCACACTAATTGCTTAATTTCATAGAATCCGATAATTTATTTCAATTTTTATGTTGACGCTTCCTGCGTAGGTAATGTAACTGGTTTATGTGAGAAAAATTACAATTAAAAAGAAAGCAGGAAACAAATTTATTATTTAAGTGTATGATTTATATATCTTGGCGAAATATTTGTAGTGGCAACACCTTAAACCAGTAGGACGTTCTTATATTCTAATCATCATATTCGATTGTTTCAAATTTAGTTCACTTTTGCGTATTTAATTTAGTTTATTCTAAATTTGTTATTTTTGTTGTTACGAAAGTAGTAAAATTTGTTAAACTTAAGATTTATTTCGTTTACCCACTTTGTTTAATTAAATACAATGTGTATATCTTTGAATGTGAAACCTAAACTTTCTTTTAATTTTTAAATGCTGCCAAGAATTGATTACATAATTTATATTTATATTTGGCTCTGAAGGAGCTCACCGAAAGGTAAAATAACGAATTGATTTTGTTAGGGATCAGTTTACAAGGAACTTAGAGTTATTAGTATTTAAACGCAAAATATTTTAATAAAAACAGAAAAAAAAATTACATCTCTTACGTGCCTGTCAGTTGTTGTCGACGTGGATGGTGTCTGGTGATGTTGTGTCTTCGTCAATTAGACAGTTCCTGGTCCGATGATGTTGGTATGCCAGGTGCTGTTGTTGGGCTGGCGTTGGGGCGATGTTTTTGCCCATTGATGTTTTCCGGCAATTGGTTGCTGAATGTCACTCTTGTCACTAGCTCGGTCTTCTATTGTCTTCGTCCGCAATTTTGGTACCCGAAGGAAGGTTGCGTGTTTGTTCGTTGGAAGGTCACCAATGTGGGGTAAGGTTTAGTAGCAGTCATGTACGACGCGGGTTCACTTAACCTTCCACTGATAGTTCTCTAAAAGCCGCACAACGTTCTCCGAAAGGGGAAAAATAAATACAAATCACCGGATTAATGTTCAAATAATGTTTCTTTATTTATTTATTACTCCACTATGTTTCTAATACTGACAGGGCCACTTTACAACACAATTCTTATTTTGATATAGTTGGTGTTTTTATTGCTAGTGCGGCTACTTTATATAAAACAATTTTACTTTGATATTATTACTGTTTTTATTTACTTTCTAATCTATGTCAGTAACTGGTCACAAGTAAAGAAAATTTTTTCGATACAACTAATGACACCTTCTACGGATATGGTTACGTTCTAGTAAATGCACATGAAAAATATTTTGTCAACAACTAATGACACATTTCACGGATATCTTTTAAGTTCTTAATAAATGCACACGGTGTGGACGACTTTTGAATTTATATTACTTCACGGATTCACAGATAAGTTACGTGGAACAAAAAAAAGCTGAATATCCCATAGTGGGGAAACAAAACACACACAATATGACGCTTGACGTCACTCGTCCTTCGATACACACTCCGTGTAGATTACCCACACGACCCTTTGGGTGTTATAACTCCGATATAATTTAATTTAAAAGACAATCGATCTGTACTTTCGGAACTTGTACGACTTCGGTGACGATGTAACTCTGACTAATCCCATTGGAAGTCATTAAAGGGAAAGAACCCCGAAAGAAAACTGGCAAGGAGGCGGAGTTACACGATTAACTTGAAGTAGTTAATCGTGATTGGACCGGGCGGGGTAGTCATACATTACGCATGTGTGGGTATGCCATGCACACGATCGTTCGGCGACCGTGGATGGAGGCACATCGCTAGTGCATTTTCTAAGAATGTAAATACTAGCATGTGGGGTGTGAAAACCCAAAACGAAGATTTGGTCATCCTAATGGAAGGCCATAAATCATCATTTCGGTTGCCGATGATTAAACATTGCAACGAACATAGGGTGCAGCCATTGCCAGATGTTGAAAGTAAACATTTTCTGGCTGCATCTTGATCGTTGCTTGAGTGCGGTCTCTGAACGTGGGGATCGATAATTGGAAGCCAGCGATTGCTGGTAATCAGGGACATGTTTGGTTTGCGTCAGCAGAAACCTTGTCGGCGGTAGCAAATCAATGGGACCAAATAGCCGCATGCGAGAAGTGCCATGGGCAAACAAATAAACGAGTCAACAAGGAACTCTTTGTTGATGTTGTTTCCATAGCGTAAGGCTATGGAAACAAGCTGCCCTGGCAGAATGTATGCCTAAAGATAGGATTTCAGATGCCATGGCAATGTGATGATTTTGCCATGGACTTATGCTTTTTTTAGGAAATGATGTACGCCTCGGGGATGAATTTTCGATGCCACGGTAAGGTGATAAGCTTTGCCGTGGGCTTAATGTTTCTTAGGGAATGATGTACGTCTCGGGGGTGAATTTTCGATGTCACGGTAAGGTGATAAGCTTTGCCGTGGATTTAATGTTTTCAGGGGTGGTGCCGGAGAAAAAGGGGTTTGGAAGGAAAACCCCTACAGAATAGGTAAGCTGCCTAACAGAAATTCAAAACAGTTATCCGATTGGGTAACCGTATTAATTCCAGCGATTTGGCTGGGGGTAAATGCCGTAGCAAGGTTACGCAACCTTGCTGAAGTTCGACCGAGAGGTAAGTCGTTCGCCTGGAATAGTGGGGATCGAGCGATGCCTGGCTCTTCGGGCCCTGAAAAGCCCCACAAGTTTGCAACGCCAAAATAATCAACAAGTTGGGTGCTTATCTGGTTCACATCTCTTTTGGTAAGTAGCAAAGGCTACACACAATAACATCAGCTTCTTCTCTTTTCCTTTGTCTGTGATGGAGAGTGGAACGTCACCAATTTAAAAGATGAAACCAATGTTTCGCGAATTTATTTTCTGCAAATTCAACCTAAAATGCAGGTTTTTTAGAGCCACCAGTGATCGCACCGTCATCAATACCGAATATAGAGTTTCTCTCGTGTGGTGTTCAGCGCATTCTTTGACTGCAAGGCTGGAAAGCTAACAAATGTCGTTACAAACTGTGCCCCAGAATTCACGCCGATTCTTAGCAAACACTTGCACATATCTTAAGCACAGAGAACGGCTCTAATTCAATCAATCCCAGTGAAAGAAGAAAAATGCCTATTGTGAAATCACAAATCAATAGTGTCATGTGCTATGCGCCGTGCTTCCTCTTTGATTGAATATTAATGGTAGGGCCTTCTGGAGCACTACAATAGCCTCATATACAATATGAATATGTTCAAGATTTTTGACCGCATCTTGTACAGAGCTTTATTAATTAAACGTCGTTCATTTGGTATGACAAGATACATGCCTTTAATTTTTGAAAAGCACACTGATCGCACTTTGGTCGATTAATGAAAATAGAATTACGCTCCAATGACGTAGATCCACCGGCTGACAGAGATCTTAATGGTAGTGAAATACATCATTATCTTTTAATGATGTACAACATTGATAGAAATATTAGCAATGAACCGTTCTATCCCAAAATCAGCCTGAGCGAAAGGTCTTACAAACCTATGCAGAAACGCAACGATTCATGCTGCCTGTATAATCCAAAGCGCATTCTGCTGCCCCAGCTGAAACTGAGTTACAGACAGTTCAGGGAGCCAAAAAAAAAAAAAAAAATCGCTAAAACATAACCTTCAAAAACTGATCCGCGACAATTATAGATCAGTAAATAATGAAGCATCCTGAGAAAGGTTGGCGCAAAGCTAATAACCTTGCCCGGAAAAGCAAATATGGTCAATTGAACAAATCTCGGATATGGATCGGATACCTGTGGAGAAACTTGCTACATAAGGCCAAGACCGGATCCAGTTTGTAGTGGCGATGATGATGATGATGAAATCATGAAGGCTGAAAGAATAAAATTCAACCCAATAAAGCTAGTGCTAAACTTTTTTTAGGTTCATCTGCGAAGCTCCGAAAGATTATCAAAGATGTTTCCCAACCATATCATGGACTATAGATTAATAAGGTGGTATCTCACAGAGCTGGTGATTTTTGGGACCCCAGTAATTGTGCTTACTTGCACAATAGCATAATAAAACGCAAGACACAACCCCCTTACCAAATCAGCCATTGAGGCGGCACCGAATCCGTTTATTCTTACTTCACTTCGAAGCTAGGGCTTTCTAAAAACACTTTTCGCTACGAAATGAACTTAATACTTGGCATCGCGAGAGCTAAAGTTTCACTACCTTTAGTGAAAACAATAGGGCAGATTCCTCTCTTAGAAATCTGAACGCGAGTATGTGTGTGCACAAGAATGAACTTACAGACATCCTTATTAGGAAAAAGATTGTGAGCAGTGCAATAGAGAGGCAAACCTGTTTGCTGCATTTTGGAGTAAACTTAATGGTGTCTGATACCACATTAATTTCGCCTCAACTTCCGTACTCTCATCCACTCTCTTCCTCAACTTTATAAATGGTCTCTTATCCATTACCCACAACCCAATTCACTTGTTTGCTTATATTAACCCGTTGAGTTTTTTATACTCATATGAACATTCCCGACCAAACTATTCGAATGTCATTACCAATCCGAAGGTTAGTATTGATACATTGAATTCCGACCTCATCAAGATATATCATCATCATCATCATCGGCACTACAACCGGGAACCGGTCTTGGCCTTATTTAGCAAGTCCTGATTCTTGTTAAATTTTCCATAATGATTTTTTTTTTCCGGGCAAGGTTATTAGTCTTGCGCCAGAGGCTCCCTGACGGGGAATCGAACCCCGGTCTCCCGCGTGATAGGCGGGTATACATCAAGATATATCAGTGGAGATTATTTAACCGAGTTGAATTCAATGTCTTAAAAACTCAGTAGTGCCTCTTGTCGTCAAAGGCGCACCCCGAGGTAAATATACTGTCGATGAACGGTATTTGAATGCAATGAAGCCAAGGAACTATTAATCCTTGGAATTAAAAATGATTCGACTCTTAAAGGGCTGCGAAAAGTGCCGCCAAATGTATGGGGCTCCTTAAGAGATGGAAAAAAATACTTCACTCCATCCAACCTGGCCACTATTTACAAGGCATACATTCATCCTAAAAGGGAGTTAAACTCCCATATTTGGCCAGACGCATCCAACACTGAGCTACACGCCAAGATGATAGGATGCAAAAACAACCAGTGAAACTTATTGGGGATCCAGCCGTTAGTCTACCAATTCCGTCGTTATACCAAGTATTATCACGGTCGTTGTTCAACAGAACTTTCTAAATGTGTTCCGCATCTCCCCACAATATCCGTCAATCTGAGAACGCGCATCAGTTCACGTTGAGAGTCAACTTCAGGCCCACAAATAAACGTACATAGTCATTCTTTAGCCGAACCACGTCTAAGTGGAGTGCTCTACCCGACTACCGGTTTCCTCGTCCTCGTAATGTAATAAAATAATAATAATAATAAAAATATTTATTTTGTTTATTTATTTATTTATTATCAATTAGTAATGTAAAATTACATATCAATAATTTAACCTAATGAGCCTAGCAGCGGGGACTATTGGCTCTGTATTTCTAATTTACAATTTAATCTTAATGCTATTTACAAATTTATTTACAATTTCTATGTTGTCGGTAGTGGGATCTGCCAGAATTGTATAAATATCTGTATTGCGAAATAGTTTGTCTTTCAAGGGTTTTAGGTGAGGACAGTCTTTCAAAATGTGAGTGATTGTAAGTGTTGTGTTGCATTTTGGACAGATTGGGGCTGTAGCTCGGTGGAGCAGGTGGAAGTGGGTAGAGCTGTATGGCCTAATCGCAGCCTCACAAAGTTTGTGATTTTGGATTTGGACAAGTTAGTTGGGTAAGAAGGGTGAGTTTTGAAAGGGTTTATCATTTTATAGGCATGGTGGTGAGTATCCCAGTTTGTTTGGTTTATTTGTTTTTGTTGATTGCTGATAATTGACAGTAGATCGGCTCTTGTGTAGGTGTTGAATTTATGGACTGGAGCTCTTTTGACTGAGTTGGCTGCGGCGTCTGCATTCTCGTTACCGCTGATGGCGACGTGACTGGGAGTCAACATTAGTTTTATTTTATTGCAGTATTTAATGATATTGTTCCGAATATTGGAAATAATATCATCAGTGTTGTTGGTGTTTCTTATTGAGTTGAGTACCGACAGGCTGTCGGTGCAGATGACATATTTTTCTCTGTGGTTGGTGGCGAATGTTACGGCTTGTAAAATCGCGAAGGCTTCCGCCGTGAAAATGGAGCAGAATTCGGGTAATAGTCAGATTTTCTTTACTGCACCTTCTTCGGATGTGACCGCAAAGGAAGTATAGTTGGTTGTTTTGGATCCATCTGTGTACAGAAAGCGCCATCCGTTGGATTTATATTTTGAGGCGACTGACCAGAATAGTGCACCGTATATTTCCTTGTTTGTGTTTGGTTTTTTAAATGTTGAGAGTGTTGTAATGATATTATTATTATTTAGAAGCCATGGCGGGTAAGTTGCGGAGTATTTGAAAGTTTGTTTAATATCCAATTCCAATTGCTTGGCTTTATCTAAAATGCGGCTGATTGCAGATGGGATTCGGTTGGTGTTTTTGTATCCTATTATTAGTTTGATGTCTTTGTCAATTATGGAATTTCGCGAAAAAGCTAATTTAGCTATTAGTTTTAATGATATGATTTCCATCCGGTCCTCGATTGTTGGGAGCCCAGCTTCAGCCAGTATATTTTTTATTGGAGTCGTTCTGAATGCAAAGGTGCTTCTTCTAGCGGCTTGGTGATAGGTGGGTTTTATTATATTTAGAGTAGTTTTTGGACTATTGCCATAGATATAGATCCCGTAGTCTATTTTACTTAAAATTAGAGCTTTAGTAATTTTACATAGAGTGTTAATGTGTACATTACTTTTCATGTTGCTTAAGTATTTAATAATATTGAGCCTCGCTGCTAATGATACTTTGAGTTCTGAACAATGTTGTTTCCAGGTATACTTATTGTTAAATGTTATTCCTAGGATTTTGAGGCTGGGGACATTTTGGATTATTTTGTTGTATATGTTGAGGTGTATTTGGGGACAAAGTTATCGTCGGCACACATGAAATAATTTACATTTATCTACTGAGAGTCTGGCGCCTGAAGAATTTGACCATTCTAAGATATCTTTCACTGTTTCAGTTAAAATGTTTTTGCAGAAAATTAGATCACTGGATTTACTTAAGATGTATATATCATCGGCGTAAATGCAATGATCTAGATGTTTCTGTTTGTGTATTATTGTACTTATGTCGTCAAAGGCGATCATAAATAGTACAACTGACAGTGAGGATCCCTGAGGGATTCCGTTGTGTAATGGAAATGTATTGGAGTAAATGTGGTTGGCTTTACATTGGAATTTTCTATTGCTTAGAAATGATTTAACGTACCTATATATATTGTTGCCAATTCTCCATTTTAACAATTTATTAAGTACGGTGTGAGCGCCTATTCTGTCGAATGCTTTCTCAAAATCAAGAGAGAGTATTGTGACGTGATTTTTGGCGGATAGAGCTGTAGGTCTCTTTGTCCTCGATAGCGTGTCAGCTGACACTAGTTCATCGAAGACGTCCTCACTGCGGTGCTCCCTGGGTAGAACGTTGATATAATTAAAGACAACCACTGGTGATCTTCCAGCTATTTCCTTTATTATGCACGTAAGTATTAACTTAACACTAATGAATCAATATAAGTGATTTTTCCATGTAAGTATCAATGAATTAATAAAAATTATCTATGCGCGTAAGTATTAACTTAACACTAATGAATCAATAGAAAGCACTTATGCACGTAAGTATTGACTTAACACTAATTAATCGATATAAATTATTTGTGCACGTAAGTATTAAATGAATTAATATAAATTATTTATGCACGTCAGTATTAACTTACACTAATGAATCGATATAAATTATTTGTGCACGTAAGTATTAAATGAATTAATATAAATTATTTATGCACGTCAATATTAACTTACACTAATGAATCGATATAAATTATTTGGGCACGTAAGTATTAAATGAATTAATATAAATTATTTAGGCACGTCAGTATTAACTTAACACTAATGAATCGATATAAATTATTTGGGCACGTAAGTATTAAATGAATTAATATAAATTATTTAGGCACGTCAGTATTAACTTAACACTAATGAATCGATATAAATTATTTGTGCACGTAAATATTAAATGAATTAATATAAATTATTTAGGCACGTCAGTATTAACTTAACACTAATGCATCGATATAAATTATTTGTGCACGTAAGTATTAACTTAACACTAATGCATCGATATAAATTATTTGTGCACGTAAGTATTACATGAATTAATATAAATTATTTATGCACGTCAGTATTAACTTAACACTAATGAATCGATATAAATTATTTGTGCACGTAAGTATTAAATGAATTAATATAAATTATTTAGGCACGTCAGTATTAACTTAACACTAATGAATCGATATAAATTATTTGGGCACGTAAGTATTACATGAATTAATATAAATTATTTAGGCACGTCAGTATTAACTTAACACTAATGAATCGATATAAATTATTTGTGCACGTAAATATTAAATGAATTAATATAAATTATTTAGGCACGTCAGTATTAACTTAACACTAATGCAACGATATAAATTATTTGTGCACGTAAGTATTACATGAATTAATATAAATTATTTAGGCACGTCAGTATTAACTTAACACTAATGCATCGATATAAATTATTTGTGCACGTAAGTATTACATGAATTAATATAAATTATTTATGCACGTCAGTATTAACTTAACACTAATGAATCGATATAAATTATTTGTGCACGTAAGTATTAAATGAATTAATATAAATTATTTATGCACGTCAGTATTAACTTAACACTAATGAATCAATAGAAAGCAAATCAATAAAAATTATTTCTCCATGTAAGTATCAATGAATTAAATATAAATTATTTGTGCACGTCAGTATTAACTTAACACTAATGAATCGATATAAATTATTTGGGCACGTAAGTATTAAATGAATTAATATAAATTATTTATGCACGTCAGTATTAACTTAACACTAATGAATCAATAGAAAGCAAATCAATAAAAATTATTTCTCCATGTAAGTATCAATGAATTAAATATAAATTATTTGTGCACGTCAGTATTAACTTAACACTAATGAATCGATATAAATTATTTGGGCACGTAAGTATTAAATGAATTAATATAAATTATTTATGCACGTCAGTATTAACTTAACACTAATGAATCAATAGAAAGCAAATCAATAAAAATTATTTCTCCATGTAAGTATCAATGAATTAAATATAAATTATTTGTGCACGTCAGTATTAACTTAACACTAATGAATCGATATAAATTATTTGGGCACGTAAGTATTAAATGAATTAATATAAATTATTTATGCACGTCAGTATTAACTTAACACTAATGAATCAATAGAAAGCAAATCAATAAAAATTATTTCTCCATGTAAGTATCAATGAATTAAATATAAATTATTTATGCACGTCAGTATTAACTTAACACTAATGCATCGATATAAATTATTTGGGCACGTAAGTATTAAATGAATTAATATAAATTATTTAGGCACGTCAGTATTAACTTAACACTAATGAATCGATATAAATTATTTGTACTGAGTATAGTATTCACCACATTACGATCGCGCGTGCGTTGTTTTTATTGTTGATCGCACGTAGGTCTAGGAAATAGGTCTTATATTTCGCTGGCCGCCGGACTAGTTATTTTACCGTGGTGCGTGCGTTGTTTTTTTTTTTGAAATTCTATAATCGTTGATCGCACGTAGAAATATGTCTTATATTTCGCTGGCCGCCGGACTAGTTATTTAACCGTGGCGCGTGCGTTGTTTTTACTATATTTTCTCTAATCGTTTGGTCGCACGTAGAAATATGTCTTATATTTCGCTGGCCGCCGGACTAGTTATTTAACCGTGGCGCGTGCGTTGTTTTTTACTATATTTTCTCGAATCGTTTTGGTCGCACGTAGAAATATGTCTTATATTTCGCTGGCCGCCGGACTAGTTATTTAACCGTGGCGCGTGCGTTGTTTTTTACTATATTTTCTCGAATCGTTTTGGTCGCACGTAGAAATATGTCTTATATTTCGCTGGCCGCCGGACTAGTTATTTAACCGTGGCGCGTGCGTTGTTTTTTACTAATTTTCTCTAATCGTTAATCGCACTCGTACTATCTCGTTTTGCTGCCACTTGCCAACTGTAGTACCTAAGGGTTGACTCTCGCCACCATAGCACATCACATCCATTGGTGCGGGTAACCACATCGTACCCCTGCCTGTGTGTATTTTTTATTATGCGCACAGTGGTGAGCGCCATGGCGTGTGTTTGCTCGTTGTACCATATTATGTGTAGGGACGTTCATATTGCTTATACGTGCAATGTGATGCTGCTACATGGGCATGCGTTATATCTCACGTATTTGTATTTGTTGAGATGTGTCCTTTTAAGGGCATGCGTTGTAGGTTTCGTCTGTTTGCGCGCCTTCTTAGTAATTCCAGGAATTAGTCGCAGGCTTGCGCGACCGCATCATGTTTTGCTTGGTTGTTCTGCCACATCCGATCGTTGGTTGATATTTTTCCAGATCGATGTGCAGGTGTCCCATGCTCTCCTTTGCTATTTAGTTTCTTACATTTGCAACAACGTTGTGCTTGGTCGTAATGGCATGATTTTCGTGATTTACGCATTTCTGTCTTTAGGAAGATGCATGTTATTGCTCATACACTTGTATCCGCGGACTTGTGGTTATTTTACATGCTAATGCAGGTAAGTATTCGATTTTCTGGCGCCGAAAGCCTGCGAAAGGAAGATTACCTGGCGGCAAGTAGGCAGGTGGGTAGTGGCGTTCGCACCAACCGCCACAGAGCCTTTGAGGTGTAGTGGTCAATGTGGAGTAAGGCCTCTGTGCAACCTCTGTTGGATTTGAAAGCTACTTGGTTGATGGATGTCAATTTCTTTGTTTCCATAAACCAGAGTAGACGTTTGGCTACGATTTTTTCTAATACCTTTGCCGGACAAGGAATTAAGGATATGGGGCGGTAGCCATCCACCGTATCTTTATCTTTGTTCGGTTTGGGAATAGGTATTAGGACCGCAGTTTTCCATATTTGTGGAATGTGTGATGTTTCAAGTATTTTATTGTATAACTTTATAATTCTTTGTTTTGCATAATGCGAAAGGTTTTTTAACATTGGGTAAGATATTCAATCTCTCCCTGGAGTTAGGTTAGTTAGTTATACTAAGTGCTGACTCGAATTCGATAAATGAGATCGGTTGTTCAATGCGTAGAGCTGCAGAGTTAGGAGTTTGCAAAGATAGTGAATTGTTAACGTATTCAATTTTTTTACGATTGAATTCGGGGTGAAAATTATTGTTGCCTGAGAATTGCGACCAGGTTTTGGCGAAGAGTTGGCTTATTTCCACTGTGTCTGAGATTGTAGTATTTTCGGAATTAAGGGATGAGATAATTGTCGGATTGTGATTACCACTTAAGCTGCGTATTTTATGCCATATTGTGGTTGTGGAGGATGTTGGATTGATTGAGGAAGTGAATTGAAGAAAGCTTTTTGCTTTGCTTTCGTTCATCTTCCTACGAAATTGTGCAATCGCTTTTTTGTATGCAACAAAATTAACCTGCGTTGGTCTTTTTTTAAATTCAGAGAGGGCTGACATTTTGCTTTTTCTGAGAAGCGTTAGGTCGGAGTTCCACCAAGGTACATGTTGCTTGGTTTCTGATTTGGTTGTGATATTTGTTTGGGGTATTGAGAGATTGGCAGCGGATCTAATTGCTTTACTGATTAGCGCCGCTTCGTGATTCGTGTCAGGTGTGGGGGAATTGCTTGAAAGAAATTCGTCAACTTTTCTTTCAAAAAGTGCCCAGTTGGCGGAATCGGTTTTGTATTTTGGAGATCTGTTGTGATGGGTTATCGGTTGCTGATTATTTATTATGTTTAAAACGGGGAAATGGTCACTATTGTAGAGGTCGTTTAGAACTTGCCATGAAGTTTTCGGAACCAATTCTGAGGAGCAACAAGTGATGTCTATATGAGTGAGGGTATTGTGGGTAGAAAGGTGAGTAGGCGAACCGTCATTCAGTAGGATCAGATTGGAGGTGAGGAGGAGGTTTTCAATTACTTCCCCTCTTTTGTTTGTGGAAGGTGAACCCCAGAGTGTACTCCAAGCATTTATGTCGCCTCCAAGTATTCTGGGCTCATTTGTTTGGTTGGGTATAGCCTGAAGATCATTTTTATTTAATGGCTGATTTGGGGGGCGATATAAGGCAATGTAGGTAAAATTTAAAGGGTGTTGTATTTCTACAACGAGAGTTTGGATATTTGTAATGATGGGGAGGATTTTGTGGGAAGTACCTTTCTTGATTAGTAATCCTTCCTTGCTTGTGTGATGTGTTTGCAAGTGAATTGTAGAAGTAGCCTACATAGGATTTAGGGATGAATGGTGTGGTGTTGACTGGACAATGTGTTTCTTGCAGTGATATTATATGCGGGTTATAGTCTTTAATTAGAATGTTTAGTTCGTCAAAGTTATTGGTATAACCGTTCATGTTCCATTGTAGAATGGTAAATGGTTTTTGTTTTGGAGTGAGTTTGGGCGTTCAGCCCTGCTAGTGTGCAATGCAATTTGAATACTGTTGATTGTAGCAGATGAGGAGGAGCTGGTTGGGAGGGATTCCTTGGGTGTAGTTATTTGTTTGTTTTGTTCCGTTGAGGGTCCTTGTAATTGGCTCGATTTTAGTGTATCTGCAAAGCTTCCTGAAAGTTGATCAGGTTTGTGGATATTTTTTTCCTCATAAATTCGTTTGGCTTCGCCCATTGAACATTTGTTTGTGGTTTTTATTGCTAAAACTTGTTTCGCTTGGATATACAAGGGGCAGGTTTTATCCGCGGCCGAGTGAGGGAGCGAGCAGTTTGCGCACATAGTGCGACTGCAATTTACGGGGCTATGAGGTGGCAGATTACACTTTTCGCACATTGTGGTATTGGTGCAGCGTTTTGTGGTATGGCCGAGTCGTTGGCATTTGCGGCATCTCATGGGGTTGAGGATATATTCGTTGACCTTAGCTTTATAAAAACCGATGTCAACCGACTTCGGTGGTTGGAATAGGTTAAAAGTAAATAACATAAGTCCGGAGGGCCTTCGCACTTTACAGTCATCTACTTTGGTAAATTTGTACACATCTGTGACTTTTTGTTGACCCATTTCGGCTATTATTTCCGCTTCCGAGATGTTTATGAGACAAGGGGCGTACACTATGCCTTTGCATTCATTAAATTTTTCGTGCAATTTTACAGAAACGGGACACACGCTGCCAAAGTTTGTTATTTTAAGAAAACGGTCTGCGATTTTTTGAGAATTAGCTTTTACTAATAATTGTCCGTCTCGTAGAACCGTGATTTGTTCATACTCTTTGCTAACATCGTCTATCCCTTTTTACATTAAAAATGGGCTTCGAGATGAAATAGGCTTACCATTCTCCTTGGATGATATAATTAGAAAGTTTGGATCTTTTGTATTGTTCATTGTTGGTAAGCTAGGAAAACATTCCTCTGTTTTCATAAGTGTCCTTTTCATTTTGTTTGGTCGAATATCACTATTTGTATCTTCTGTAAGATTGCTAAACCGGTTACTATTCACATTTGGGCCGCAGGCCATTTCGTTGCAATTGTTTTACACTACTCTTTTGTTTTATAAACACAGCCCACTGCACAAGGGTCTGGTCTGTTTTTTTTTGGTTTTTTTGTTTGTTTTTTGTTTTTTTTTTACTGCACTATTACACAAAGGGGATGTAATATAATTTTGTAACATAGGACTGATGTTACACGAACTGAACACGATTCGCGAGGATAAAAATAATTCTGAAATAAATAGTATTCCAAACATTGTTCTAAATCACTTGCCTCACACTATTTCGTTCAATAACGCTCTAAATAACATATACAACCCACCCGTTGGAAAACTGAAGTACATCACGCTACTCCGAAAATTGTGAAGACAGGAGCAATCCAGCCATCGCTCAATCAGCTTGCTTCAAAACTGCAGGGTTTGGCGGAAATGGTAAAAAAGCATTGAATAACTGGTTTGATGAAGATTGACACTGTGAACAACCAGTTCGGTTTTAGATCGCAATATGACACGGTTCATGCGTCGACAAAATTTATTTTCGACATACAGTGGAACAAGGCAAACAGGGACTGTTTCGTTGATATATATATATACATTTAATAGTGTTATGTCTTCCTGGAAAAGGTCAGAAAACCAGGAATTTATTATTTTTACTTTACTTAATCTAAACCTAGCCCTAATTATAATTATAACTTCAACTAACTTAGTCAGATTATTAGAAATGAGCTATAAACAAAACAAAGTTTTATAATTAAGGCGATATAGGAATTACAGGATGTGGAGTGAAGTCAGTTATGGGTTAAAGGTAGAGTATTTCTTTTCGGTTGTTCGTTGGAAAAACATAGGTTGGACGTTACAGTATTTAAACTGGTTGGGGGTAAGTTCAGTGTTGTGGTATATGACCTCGTTTGAATCATTTACCAGTCTGCCTGAGGTAAACATAACTATTGTGTGGAGACAGTTGGGATAGTTAGTGCTGATATCTAGAGGGTTCGCTAAGAGTTAGGTTATTATGGGATTGGTGTTATTTCGTAGGTTTTCGATAAACTTGATAGACAGCTCGAGGAATCGTCTATCGAGGCGTTCTGTACCAGCGGTATTGTAGAGTTGGACGTTACTATAGTACTTATAGGAGTTAGGACGGCGATGTAATCCAGAGACATACTTAAGGCATTTCCTTTCGAATGCTCGCAACTTCTCCATTTGGGAGCGAGTGATATGGTACCACAATGGGCACGCGTACGTGAGTGTGGGTCGGATAATTTGTTTGTAGATGAGCAGTTTAACTTTGTGAGAGAGACTATTAGGTTTCCACATGACTCTTCTACAGAGATTAAGCTGAATTGTGGCTTTATGAAGGGAATTGTTATAATGGGAGGAAAAAGAAAAGTTATTAGAAAAAGTGATTCCCAGATAGTTTAGGGTTTTGGAGGGTTTTATCAGAGCGTTGTTTAGTTTAATTTTAATTTTGTTGTGGCAGCGTCTAGTGTTGTTTGTACAGTGCTTGTTTTTGCCCTTGAACACTATGAGCTGCGTTTTATTTGGGTTAAGGTGAATTTGCCACTTATTAAAGTATGTTGATAGGTTAGGGAGGAAGTTGTTAATGCGGTTTCTTGGAGCCTTAACAAATTTGCTGCTGGAGTAAATTAATGTATCATCAGCATAATTCAGCATTACAACATTAGGAGATACGGGTTGAGGAATATCTGAGGTATATAGCAGATATAAGATTGGCCCTAAAATGGGGCCTTGGGGAACACCCGGGGTTATGTTGCGAGCTTCTGAGACAGAAGAATTTATTCTCACAACGAACTTTCTGTCAGAATGATAAGAGGCTAAGAGCTTTGTTGTGTGAGAGCTTAGACTAAATATGGAGTGCAGTTTGTACAGAAGTCCTGAGATCCAGACGCAATCAAACGCCTTTGAAATATCAAGAGATATGCATACTGTAGGGCTTTGGTTTTGGAGACCGGTTGTAACATCGTGTGTAAGTTTTAGTAGAGTATGACATGTGGATTGTCGCTTACGGAATCCGAACTGAGAGTTAGGGATGAGAGCGTTCTCATTGGCAAATGAGAGAAGACTTTGATAGATCTTGCGTTCAAGTATCTTACTGCAAGGGTTATTACTACCACCGGGCTTCTTAATAGGAATTACCACCGCAGTTTTCCAGTTCTCTGGGAAGTGTGATGCATTAATTATATGATTAAGAAGAACAAGAATGGGAAGCAGATTCGGCGGGCGTAGCTTTTTAAATAGAAGGTGTGGGATTCCATTTAATCCAGTTGACTTTTTGTTATTTCCTGATCTTACGATCTCGGATAATTCGTTCGCAGTTAGAAAAGTTGTGGAGTCTAAGGGGTGTGAAGCTATGTTTGTGTTGCTAAATGCACCGATGAAGGGAGTAAAAGATGGGAATAATCTGTTTGAGATATATTCGTTTACGGTGTCCTCGAAGCCAGAAGTTGAGAGGAAATTATTTTGTTGATGAATCTTTGAGAAGTGTTCTGCAAGGCAATTTGCTATGTCCATATCGGATTGGGCAATATTATTGCTGATTGGGTTGATGAGATGATCAATTCGGGGTTTATATTTACGACCAGTTAATTGATTGATGTTTTTTAAAAGATCCCGATTTGGTTTGATATTTTAAAGTGTGGAGATGTAGTTTTCATCTGCGAACTTTTTCAACTGCTCATTTATCAGAGTGGATAGAAGTTGGATCTGACTTTTAATAAAGGGGCAGAATCTTGTATGGAGCTTTCGGGGGAGCTGCTTTTTAAGGCGCAATAGTTTGATTATGATGCTGGGCAAAAGCTTTCCTAAATAGTTGTGAGGAATGGTTATCGGGGTGTTATTGCTAAGAGCCTCCTTTAGAATTTGCTCTATTCTTATAGATGCTTGATTTCAGTAGGGAGTAGGTTAGATGCTTCCGGGATATACAAATTAGAGAAACTTATCGCTATGTCCCTATTAACATTTCTCCATTTTGTTTTGGAGAAATTTGGGACAGAGTTTGACGAGTAGAGTGGATCGAGAGAGGGTATTTAGATCGTGATGTGAACGGAACCATGATCAGAAGGAAATATAAAGGAGACTGTAGGTGGACCCGCTGAGTGAACATCATCGGACTTGAGGAAGAAGTCGACTGTTGACTTGGCTGTGCTAGTGACACGAGTTGGCTGTACTGGGGAGTCAATGTATGTATATGGATAAGTCGGGAGGAGGGCTAGCAACTGACGACCATATTTGTTGCATTTATTATCAGTGAATGCTGTATGACGAGCATTCCAGTCTCCCCCGATTAAAAATGGAGCGGTAACGGACTGTTGGATTAGCTGAGAAATGTCAGGATCTGGGAAATCTGGTTGTCGTGAAGGGTGAATATAAATGGATGCTAAGACGAACACTTTATTGTTCTCACAAAAAAATTTAACTGCCATGTATTCAATGCTGAATATATTAGTGAATCTAATTTCACTGAATTGAAATTTTTTGTGTACTAAGATGCCGGTACCTCCGTGAGATCCATTAGTTCTGGGGTTAGAAACTAAAGTATAATTGGGAATGGAAACTCGAGAATTTGGTTTGAGCCAGGTCTCTGAAAGGAAGAGGATATCTGGGGAAAACTTTTCAACAAACAACCGGAGGTGTTGCTTACGTATATTAGAGTAAATGGATTCTGTGTTGAGGAAGCCTGGATTCCAAAATCCATCGCCCTTTTATACAAATCTTCATTGAGATTTGTATACGAGAAAACTGGGGAAAAAGAATGGGAAATCTCTTTTTAGAATATACACATCTGACTACAAGGCAGATGGAGATAACGATTTGTAGGAATTTTGATCTATTTATAGAGAGAAAAGGAATTGTTTGTTTGCGAATCTAATGACCATTTTTTTACACGTTTTTGTTTGCATATGAAGATATACATTGTGGTGTTTGCATTTTAAAGGATTTGATAATTGTACATTGGATTGATTTGTCTAATATTAGATTGAATGTAAGTTTGAAGATTTGGATGGATGATATTGTGGCAGAGAGCAGTACATCACTGGTGTTTGAGTTCAGAAATAGTGCGCCAACAATTCCCCAAATTTCATATTTTCGGTGTGTTATGATGTTGCCATCAGATTTCTTGTGTTGGTGCAAAAACCTCTGACGCATCCAGTATGGAGATGGAGTGTTTAAGATATTTTCAGAGTAGTTGGAGTTTATTAATGACGCTTTTGATAAAGTTATTGATGTGGTTCTACAAAAAGAGGAAAATTGTGTCTTTTATTGATGGAATATTTACCGACTTCCATCCAGTTGAGAACTGATTATCTGAGATCGCTTTCACAGCTATTTAACATGTGAAAAAGAACAACTGTGCATGATTATAGCATAAACGCTATTTAGTTAGACTTGTGTGTATTCAGTCCTTTGAATGATCAGCCTTGGAGAGCGAATGCATTGCATTCATGGAATGCACTCTTGAGCAAGAGTAAGGGTCGAACTAAGGTTTAAGGAATAGCGACGAAATTAAAGATCTAGAACAATGGCTCAGGTCGACCTAGCGGCTTATCTGTCAAAGGTATATTATTCGATATGGAGCTTTACTCTAATTTAATTTTTAATTAAATTTATATTTGCATCGAAAAATAAAAATAAGACTAAAAATTATTGTGAAATATTAATAATTAAACAATTTTTTAATTATGTTCAATAAACGTTCGCAATTTTGAACAGAATTATGGTTTTATTTATAAAAAGAAAATAAATACGTTTTTTAATTCAATAAATAAATAAATATAATAAATACTTTGTTGCATGCTCCGTTTGTCCATAAGAATGTACTACCTTGGGGAAAATTTTATATAGATTCCGATTAACATTTAATGAGATGGTTAAAACTATAATTAATTATTCTTATCCAAACAAAACAGTTCATAGCTTCCTTTTAAATATTTACTCGTTTCAGATTAATAATAATTCTATTCGCATACCTGGCTATAGGACTGAGAAATATTACAGCCCTTGAATTGCGAGGGCAGTCGATCAGAGGTAAGTAAACATTTCCTCCAGAGATGAAACCACACTCCTTGTATATTTATAAACTATGGTCTATTCGATTTACCTTCCTTTTAATAATTCTGTCATGTCCACAATATGTGGTTTGTATAAATTCCCTCTGGGCGGTGTATATCCATTGAACTTCAAAGGTTGCAAAACTATCCCAAAAAAAAAAACATACAAAACGTGAAATGAAGAGAAACAAAATAGCTAGCTGAATTAAACCAGACCCTCTGGGTTGAGTTTTTGATACCGGATTTACTTCCAGTTGCAGCTGTGTATCAAAGCTACTATAACTTGCTGGTGACGACGTAATTTATTTTTGGTTAACCATATTCGCTTTGGAGGCAAGATTTTATTTGCGAAAACGCAACCGATTTACGATCTCATCGAGTCGTATCCAGCTGGAGGGAGGACCATTTGTTTGGATTTCACCTTAGAAACTATTATATTGGAGATTTTTTTTAACTCGCCAGAACATAAATGTTTAAACAAAACAATTACAGTTTCTGTGAAAGGATATGTTTTGTGCAAGTGGGATTAGTGTGAAGGAGAACATTTCGACAATATCTCTTGTGCGGCTAATGCAAATTCGAACAGTCAGTGTTACTGATAATTCCACTTTACCATATCGCTGAAAGTAGGTGCTTCACGGTTGATTTAGAAAACTGTGTTACTCAGAAGTTCTTGTGATTTTGCATTTAACCGTTTCACTATTTTATCAAAAAGAATCTCAAAGCAAAAAAAAAAAATAATAATAATAACAAACTACATCATTTGAATATTTAATGTCCAAATTAGGTAACTTATATGTGAGCCGCTTTAACCAGATGGTGTCAAAGGGGTTTTCAGAGGCGGCCGTATAATGTTGCTTTGCCTTGTTCCCATCATTGTTGTCATTTTCTTTAGCTGGAATCCTTTATTTGAAGTCGGGGTTGCATACGCTCTTCTATGTAAGTATCTTGGTCGTTTGCAAACCAGCGGTCTCAAGTGGTTTCAATCCGGCCTTGATATTTATGGCATCTTTATTGAAGTAATTTATTCGTAGGTAAATTCGCAGAGCAATTCTGAGGTCAGTCTGGCCGTAGCTGTAAATAAACTAGTTAAGAGAGGGCGTTTAAATTTGGATTGGTAATCAAGGTAGATTCTACTAATTTAGCGATTCCTTTAAAGTGGTCCTTTCAAATTGCAAATTCCGGAGAGATCTCATACTTAAGGTATATGGACAGGGGCGCCTGAGAAGTCACATTGAAAAACACAAATATTAAATTGGTCGATATAGCACTCTCTCACCTTTGCAACTTTCAGCACAGATGATCAGTACTGCTTCGCAATATGATGGAAATGGAATGAGAGTACTACAATGTAATACGCTACCTCTCTGAATCATTACATAAGCTCTGGCTACAATATCTCCGCATATAATACTAGTGTTGGCGACGTAACATACGAGGTCGAGGGCGGCACACACACCACTAAACGCCCGAGCCAATTGCTCAATGGGTACAAATGAATGCCCAAAAAAAAAATTGAGTGGCGAGAGACATAAGCGAGACAAGGACAAATTTGTCCTTCAACTTGCCTTTGGTTACTTGCAATAACCAGAATCACCCACACTTGTGAAGATGTTGGGGTCGGTTTCAAGATATCTGAAAAAGAAAGCGCGAGGAGGTATGTAAGGATAGTATGGACTGGGTTAGTTCAACTGTTCTCTAACTACTTGGATGGAGGGATGGTGGGAAAGAAATCGCACAAGACCAGGTCTTGAGTGCGGTAGTAAACGCAGATCACGTCTTCGCCGTGTGATAATTTGCGTTTTAGTCGGTGTATGTGTAACATATGTTTGTGCTAACTTGTACTGTGCTGTGTTAGCAGTAGACCCTATGGGATGGGTCCAGGAATCCTTTATCATAGAGGGGAATGTTGTTGGGAAGGGCGCTTTCTTCAGTTTTATACTGAAGAAGAAATAGTGGTGATCGGCTCCGAAGAGATCGAAAGAGATAAGGTTCTAGAACGCAAGGCTCCCGTACAAGTAGGTTCTCGATGTACTGAATGCTTTCGAGGTATTTGTATGCTAATTATAGCAAGTACTCGTCGAGAGGGATAATGGAGGCCCTTCGTATAGATGAGAGTCGGTAATGGCGACCGTCAGGCTTTCCAGGAGGGTTGGTGCATCTTCTGAGGAGTCTTCTTTCGAAAACTCGAAGTCTTTCCATTTGGGGCGGAGATATACAGGACGATATGGGAAAGGTGTACGATATTCCAGATCAGATTAGCTTCTTATAGCAGAGAAGCTTAGCTTTGGTGTCAGCTTTGTTGCTCCACTTCAAAATGTTGTGCAGTTGCTTAGACCCGCCGAGGCCGCTTTGAAGAATGGTTGTCATATGTTTGTTGAAATTCATTTTTGGGGTATAAATGATGCCGAGATCCTGTCCTGTGGTCTAATCTTAGTATTTCCTAATTGTATTCGAATATTCTGTGAATAATAAGAAGTAGGTTGGGAATGTTTACTATTTAGAATTATAGCTTTGGCTTTGGATGGGTTGTTGCTTCTTTTTTAAAGCAGGTAGATCGGCCCTGGCCGCTGTTTTCGCAGCGTTTGGATTTGAAGCGGTCATTGGTTTTGGTCTTATGGATGATACTGGTTTTGGTGAGCACGACTTTTTCGAAGGAATGACTTTTCGTGCAGTGGGGTGTACCGAGAGATTGGCCACAGTTTTGTGGGGGTGAAAGTATTGTTGCCAAGACACGGGCACTTGGTTCACTTCTCCCCAACGATGTTGTAACGAAAATTGTTCACAGAAGGAGAGAAACTCGGCAACAAACCGTCCACAAGAAGGAAGTTATTTGTTATATGTATCCTTAAAACTTAGTACATGTAAGCAATGTTCACAATGTTGAAGCAATTAATTCCAGGTGTTGTGGTTATTGTCTATAGGTTCTATTTTGTGTAAAAACATTTATGTTTACTCTAATACACGGTACAACATTCACTGACTAAATAGTTGTGTAAACCTACGTGCTTAATATTCGACTTTGTGGCGCGACCGAACTCTGTGTTGGTTAAATCCCGACTTATTACGCGGGATGACCTACCGATGTGATGGTTGAGTAATTACTGAAAGGGATTAGGGATGAAGAAAGGATTTTTTGATTTGCACACCAGGCAACCAATCGAGATCGTCTTTACGTTTATGCTCTCTCATGTTCCCCGCCCGTCGAGGTGTGGTGAACGCTTCGGTTAATTCGATAGTCGACGAACAAGGGAGAATGAGACAACAGAAACACAATGTGCAATGACCTCGGGGTGGGTTTGGTTTTTTGTGTGCACGTATCAATGCAACCTCTGAGGATGACCTCCTGACCTAGTGCAATGACTGTGGTGATCTCAAAGTGCATTGAACCGGGGGAAGATAAAAATATGAAGGAGAGCAAAGTGTTTTGTAGCTTTTCACCTGCAAGAAGGGGCCATTGATCCCCAGCGAATGGAGTGTCTGGGGATAATGAATAGGGCGCCGAATTGGCTAGGGAAATCTGATCGTAGGAACTAAATTAAATACTTTGATAATTTCCCCAGCGATTGCACGATTATGCAACCGCGTCGTTTGATCAGACTATGCTGTTGATAACCGACATGATGCGATTTCCGGTGGAAATCTCATGGGTTAGCGAAATGGAGTTGCCGTGTGGCAAAAAGGTAGCTAAACTCAATTATGCATTGTCTGCATAGAATAATGAGTGTAGCTATGCGTCCTTTTGGAAAACATGATTTTCAGGTGAATAAGTTAGTATGAGGAATTGGGGTTGATTTGACACGCTGGTAGCGGTCGAAACAAGGCGGAAACAGTGGGTTGGTTCTCCATGTAATATAGAGAACCCCCACAGTTTCATTAATTGACGGCGGGGACAATATCGGCGTACAACCGGTGGCAACACGTTTACTGGAAGGACTTCCCTCGCAGTTCAGTATTGGTCGTGATGTTTTCCGCTTTTTGGCGCGAACAGAGTTAAGGGTAGACCGAAATGTGCCAGGAGTGGCTTTATGGGGGTTACTGTCGTCAGTTAAGACTGCAAACTCGATCTCCAAGTCTAATTCAGATTCGGCTTTTGATTCTAATTCGACGGGGGAGTGGAGCTTATGTATCTCTGAGTGCTGCATTCTCCTTCTCGAGAACAGCAATTCTAGCTACAACGGTAGCGAGTTCGCTCCTAAGTTTCTCTAAGATAGCCATCATGTCCTGGTCAGGTTGAATGATCATGCTTTAACAAAACGGGAGATCCAGTTTTAGGAAACATGTTAATGGTCACCGAAAACAAAGGAGGCACGAGCAAAATCGAAGAGACGGGCAGATAAGAAATAGGAAGGCAATACCAGAAGAAATAAGAAGACAGAGGACATGATACCGAAGAAGAAAAACCAAAAAAATCAATACAGTTCTGAAAGACAAACATGTTAGAAACGTAAAATATGTATGTAATTTCAAAGTTAAAATTACAATATATATAGGAAGTTGAAAATCTAAATTAAATGAAAAGAAATGAAAAAGAACTTGAAATGAAAATAAAATATAATATAATTTAAATTATAATAAATACTCCCTGCGTACACAATTGGATTGGATGGAACGCAAGAGGAGCATAGAACACTGTTATTCGGAACTGTATTTTATCTTCTGTTAATTAACGGGACGCGTCTTGAGTGATATTTCTACAATAGGATGGCAATGGCCGAAGCCCAAATATTGGTCACCAGGCGAGATTTGGAAATCACCGAAGCTAAAGCAACCATGGCTCGGGCGGGGCTTGAAAATTTGCAGCTGGACTCCGGAACAGAGGATGAGGCGATCGAGAAAGCAAAACAGGAAGAGTACGTTGAACCATGGCTCAACAAGTGAAATATGGGAGAAGAAGAGCAGAGGATACCGTTTAACGAAGACGAAAGAAAGAACGACGTCTGTTAAATACATGAGCATCTCATTTAGAAGGAAGGGGACACATCCATCGAAGAATTTGCTGTTGCGTCGACTGTAACTTGAAAGAGAGAACGGGTAAAGGAGCGCAACGTCGCCGCCTCCAACTATGTGTTACGGATAAATATGTGCTGGCCAACAACAGATCGAGGTGTCATCTCACCAAGCTCGAAACCTGAAAGGGTCAGTCGAGTACTGATTTCGGAACCTCACAGGCACTCGGGTGGAAGGACCATTGGCGTAGTAGTCAGCGATTGCGCAACCTGACAGGGTCAGCCCGGCGACTGATTTCGTAACCTGACAGGGTCAATCGAGAGGCAAAGACACAGAGAGATGGTATCTAACTTCGGGTTGAGAAAGTTCGAGGGCGGCTACGAGAGGAGACTACGAGGCCGATGCTGACAGGTTGGTATAAACGAGGATTAAGGGCAACCGACCGAGCAAAAGTCAGAGATCGCTCTGTCTCTAGCCACCGCCACGAATCGTATAAAGGTTGACTTACCGTAGCTTACCGTAAGGTTTCCCTGTGACCGTACATTCAACAACATCCAAGAGTTAGCCCAAGCAATAGCACTGCTATCGGACACCTCATCTAGGATGGTGACGGCCATGGTAAGGCACATGGATTCCACTCTTCGGCGGAGCTAGCGAGGAATGGTTGTCGTTTAAAAGAACATATAATGACACTGCATCCGCTTATAGCCAGGCGCAGAATCTGCCGAGCTTACAGAGAGCGCTTCAAGGAAGGGCGAAATAGGCTGTCAGGAGTCTGTAGCGATTCTAACAGATACACACAATTCACAAGCAAAAATAGTGAAGAACACCGAACGAAAAAAAAAAAAATCGAATAAGAAAAAATACATCAGAACCGTATACCAAGCGATAAAATAAAAATAATTCATACCAGTGGAATATAGTCGAGTTTGGAAATCAAATTCTAAACACGGTCAGTAGTCTGATGCTTCACTGCTTCGCTTTTCAATCGTTTCATCGTGTGTTCAATTTACCTTCTTCACTATCCTTGCTTAACGCTATATAATTGGTGACCCCGACGTGATCTGAACACGCAGCATCCACTTCCCATAGTAAAGCAGAACTTCACACACGGTCACGACTTCCGCATAGAGCCCAGCCTCCGACGTTTTCTCGCTTCTCTCTCGTTCGTCCGTCGTCCGCATACGAATCTGATCGTATCGAAGTTACTGCGGCGGGAGTGTGTAGCGATTCTAACAGATACACACAATTCACAAGCAAAAATAGTGAAGAACACCGAACGAAAAAAAAAAAGTCGAATAAGAAAAAATACATCAGAACCGTATACCAAGCGATAAAATAAAAATAATTCATACCAGTGGAATATAGTCGAGTTTGGAAATCAAATTCTAAACACGGTCAGCAGTCTGATGCTTCACTTGCTTCGCTTTTCAATCGTTTCATCGTGTGTTCAATTCACCTTCTTCACTATCCTTGCTTAACGCTATAAGTCTCTTGTTCAACCCCGAAGTAATAAGAGGGTTGGCGGCGCGCTCTGGAAGGCGGGGATCATTGGAAGTTCCACGCGAGGAGGAAGTTCCACGGCTTCCTCTGACTTCTGATGCAGGGGTGTTCGCGTCGTCGGAAGATGAACCGCAAATTGGTGCGATCCGTCGGATTATCTTGTAGAGCGCATATAAATCGAATTACGCAAACGAACAAACGAATCTCCGAAGAACAGTACAGGTGATAACATCTGTAAAATAGACAGAGGTCAGCTACGCGCCTTCGGTGTGATAACGACTGTCCAGATGTTAGGGCCGTGTCCTCAATTAGGCGCATCGCTGGCCTCTGTATGCACTCAAGTAGGTCGAGGGTATGTTCAGGAGCCGAGCTCCAAACACGAGAGACCGTGGTCTAATCTGGGATTTATACAGGAGAAGAAATTGAGCCGGAGTCAAATATTTCTTGGCTCTAAAAAGATAACTCAGTTTTCCTAAGGCGGACCTGGCGATGTTCGACACGTGTTTATGCCACGATAAATGCCCTTAGACCGTGACGCCGAGGAATTTCATGCTTTCCCAAGACTCGAGGGGCGGGCCATTCACCATCAGTTGTGGTACCGATGATCTACTTTTCCTTGTTAATGTTGTATACTGTGCCTTCGTTGGATTTAAGTCGACGAGATTGGCCTTTCTCCACTGCAGGACATTATGCAGATCCCGTTTCAGAGCATCGATCTGGCTACATCACAGCTGGTGCGACGGTGATGCACTGATCGGTCGTTAGCTCGAAAAATAAAAAACAAGGGTACTATAATTCCCCAAACTGAACACTTTGTTATCCGTTAACCCCAACATATGATTTATGTGAGCGAAAATTAAGTTGGAACCAAAATATAACCTTGAGACACCCCGGAATTAACACAATACAGATCCGAAGACTCGCCGTCTATAACGACCCGGATCGATCGATTTTCGAGGAAGTTCTTCGCCTGCGGACTTCGTTCATACGGACTGCGAAAGTCCGTATGAACGAAGTTTGCTCAGCCATGCCCCGTACCAGACGCGATCAAAAGACTTGGAAGTATCCAATGCCCTCAATCGCAGATGCCCATATATCAGTTATAAGGGTCGAAAGGTCTCCCATGCACCGCCTGCCACGGAATCCGTATGGACGATCATTCAGAACTCCAAGTACTTAATTAACTCGACACGGATGGCCTTTTCCATCATCTTAGATAACATAGACCCTAATGCCATCGTCCGGTAATTTTGTGAGAGACACTTTTTCCCCCTCTTTGGGATTGGGTGAACTAGAGCGGCTTTCCAGCAGGTAGGGAAGGACCCTCGTTCATAAGATAAGCCAAGAACGGGGATACGAGGGTTGCCTCTTATGTTTCGGGATTTGGCAACCCTAGTGTTGCAATCCGGCAATTGACAGCTCTGTCGTAAAGTTGAACATTTTTGAGGTTATACGCACTCAGAACGTTTTGACATACGAGCGCTATTTGTGTTATTTACAGTAACTTAAAAGATTCATCTCGGCCCAAAAATGGAATTAAATCGTCAACATTTTCGTGCGATTATTTTTTACAACTTTCGGCGTGGATTAACTCAGCAACAGTGCATAGATGAACTTAATTCAATTTTTGGCGATGAAGCTCCATCAATGACCAGTGTTTATCGATGGTATGGTGAATTCAATCGTGGTCGTAGTTCACTCCAAGATGAATTTCGTGAAGGTCGTCCAAAATCAGTTGTTGTTCCGAAAACCATTGATGCTGTGCGCGAACTGATATTGGAAGATCGTCATGTGACCTATCGTGAGATTGAGACAACCTTAGGCGTTACTGGGACCAGCATACATTCAATATTGCATAAACATTTGACTGTCAAAAAAATTTGTTCGCGTTGGATCCCACACAATTTGTCAATCGCCCAAAAAAAGGGTCGTGTCAATTGGTCGAAAGAAATGCTCAAAAAATACGGTCGCGCTGCTTCGAAACACGTCTATGACATCGTGACAGGTGATGAATCGTGGATTTACGCGTATGAGCCCGAAAGTAAACAGCAGTCGACTGTCTGGGTGTTTTAAGATGAGCCAAATCCAACAAAAGTTGTTCAAAATGCATGTGTTGGAGATACCTCAATCAGAGTGGCAAAAGTGCTTCGACAATTGGTTCAAACGCATGCAAAAGTGTATAGATCTTCATAGGGAATATTTTGAAAAACAATAAAGTGATTTTCGATGCTCAATATTTGTTTTTGTTCTCTAATCCCGAAATATAAAAGGCAACCCTCGTAGTTCTAGGGCACAGTCCTTACGAACTATTGCTGGTATTCCGCCCGGACCGGTTGCTTTCCTACAGTCCAGTCCACGTAGAATGCCTTGAATAGGACACGGGCGGGAATTCACATCCCACATCGAACACCGTACCGGCGCGATCACAGGTGGCTCCAAAACTCCGGCATCGTGGTTTGAATTCGCGGAAAATAAATTCGTGAACACATTAGGTTTATCGTTTGAATATGTGACCAACGTCCCGCTGTCCGTCACTAACGGAGAAAAAGAGGGGGAAACGAAGTTACTGCTGAGAGCCCTTGCCGTTGACTAGAAGAGACGCAAACCAGTTAGGTACTTAAGGAGTTTATTGGTTACTCTGTCATTGTCAGCCTTCTTCGCGGTATCAATCGACAAAATTCGGTCTATTAACATCGATGGGATTGGAGCGCAATTGTTTAAAAGCCCTATTTTTTGCCGCTGTAATCTGTCGCGGTTTTTATCAAACCAAGATTTATCAGATGAACTTCGTTTAATGGAATGCGGAATGTAGATTTCCATCCCGACAAGAATAATCTCTGTGGCCGACTCCGTGCATGCGTTAACATCGGAGTCTCCAAAGCAAACAACCCACCACGGAAAGGACACGAAAAAATCTCACAAACTGTATAAATTCTCGGATCGGATGTCGAAAACATATCCAGGGGTTCGCATAAGTCGTATCCTGAGCAAAGAAGATATGCCGAATAAGTTGACGAATCGACCTAACTCTCAGTTAGTGGAAGGATATCAGGTTTTGCTCTTGGCAAATATTGATGGACGGCATTTACATCCGTGTTTGTGAAACTGATGCCCCATGATGTCACAAAATGCCGTTATCAATCGAACTGCGACAGTGTTTCCGGAATGAACCCGATTACGTGGTGACGGATTTCTTAAAGTTCTGTTATTTATCAGAATATTTGCATGATATTCCCTCTGACACAGTCCCCCCAGGAGATCCGAATGGGAAACTAATTTATCCCCGGAATTCTTTATCTCATAAGGTACCATCATGACTTATCTCCGTGTCAATCCCGACCATCAGCCATACATAGTCATTTTCTCCCGACAATATCGCGCAATGTACAGCGTGACGGAATGGTTTCTCACCTTGGGACCGACTACTACCTAAACTAACCTTTTCTCGTACCGGTCCATTAACCAAGCTGCGAAAGATGGCTAGGGATTTTTCCCGACCATTTGGCGGAGCCTATAGCTTGATGGGATGGTGTTTCACCGGGCAACAGGGTGTTGGGATCCCACCTACCACTCGGCCTTTAGTTGCCCTACTCACAGGGCATTTTCAGTTAAGTGAAAAATTCAGGTACAGGTGGTTCACGTACCATCATAGCCACAGAGGGGAAGAACAGCCTGAGCTCTTCCTTTCTTGGAGCTGGAAGCTGAAATATGTGATGAGTTTGCGCCACCGGAAGTGTCCTGGGAATCGAAGAAGAAGTCCCAGGCACATCCATTGCATGAGGTGAGACGCGATTCGTTGAGAAGGCCTGCCCACGTTGTTCAAAGTACTGCAAGACGATTGCCATGCGGTAGATTCGAAACTGGGCTGATGTGGAAGGGTGAAGACGAAGTTCTGCCGAACAATTACGATCAAGCTTACCAACGATGTGCGAATATGCAAAAAAAATCTTGATAAGGATGAACAAATGAGATGGATATACACCAAACAGATAAATAACTTGTTGGATAACGAATATGCAGAGTTGGTTCCTTCAAGTACCGTTCCGGGAAGATCCTTCTATATTCCGCACTTCGGCGTGATACACCCGACTAAGAAAAGGCCAAGTATAGTTTTTAACGCAACTGCGTGATTCAATGGGAAAAGTTTGAAGGACGCCCTCTTAACAGAACCGGATTTTCTTCAATCGCTCTTTGAGGTCTTGGTGAGATTCAGGGAAAACCCGGTTGCTGTGGTGGCAGTTATTAAAAGATGTTTCTTCGAAACCAAATGCGAGAGGCGGATCGTGACAGTCTAAGGTTCCTGTGGCGCGACGATAGCAGCAAGGACTTTTGTGGTATTTGGAGTTACGTCATCACCGTCAACAGCTATTTACGTGATGAACAAAAACGCAGAGGAATTCAGAGAATATCATCCAGCCACAATGCAGACTGTGCTCGATAACCATTATATGGATGATTATTTACAGAGTTTCACGACAACAGAGGATGCTATGGAGGTGACGAAAGCCGTACATGAAACCTATGAAAGGGCAGGATTTCACCTAAGAGACTCGACTGGTAACAGACCAGAGATACTCCAGGGGCTTCAACGGGAGGAGAGGAAGAAAATCCTGGACTTAATAAAAGAGGAGAACACCCTTGGACTCGGGTTGTTAACAAAGGAAGATACATTCGTTTTCATCGTATGGTTGCGCAACAGTCCTCCGGCATTCTTGGTGGAAAATGGACTCCTACCAAGAAGTGGATTACTAGTGTGGCAATTGGACCCTTTGGGACTCGCAGTACCAGTCCTTATACAAGGAAATGAAATGATACAAGACATTAAGTGCGCCGGCATTGGATGGAATGACAAGATCCGAGAGGAACTGGAGGTGGCTTGGATGAAGTTTTTGCAAGAGGAGGGATACTCCTCAGAGAATTAAAGATTCTCCGATGCTTGTCTTGGAGCCGGAAGGATGGTGAACTCCACACCCTCAGCGACGCCAGCGAAGAGTTCAGGTGAACGTACGAGCCGGCCGTTTCTTTAAATATCAGACTTGGGCACGAACAAGCAAACGGGGACGTGACTTGTCTATATAAGCGAGGCATTCCCTATATTACATGGAGAAACAATCGACAATTCCAACCAATTCTGACCGCTAACAGCCCGTCACCTTAACCCAACTCCGCCATGCAAAACTTGCAAAGAATACATTTCCCAATCTGCAACAGCACCCATTCCCAAATCTGCAATAGCATACATTCCCAAACTTGCAAAGAATTAGTTTCCCAATCTGCAATAGCATATATTTCCTAATATGTAATAGAATGCGTTTTTAAAACCTAAAACAGAATACACCCCAAATCCCGCAACAGAATACATTTTAAATCATCTCCCTCATCTACATCAAACCGCATTTGGTTTCTCCCGAAAACCATTCGGGCTTACTTCCTACTTAAACCATTTTCCTCGCTTGTAACCGAGCAGCATTTAGTTTCCCCGAAAACCATTTCGGCTCCCATCCTACCTAAACCATTTGAAATAATACCAATTCTCCTTACTGGTAAGTCACCAGCACGATGCGTTGCATTTCCACGAAACAACCATCGCAACGATCAAGATCCATGTTCCTTTGTCCAACCGCCAATCCATGCCCATACTTGGTTACGTCTCCGAAACCAATTTCTCTGTATACACAGCAACAGAAGAATCTAATTCAGCCTGTACGCAGAAATTCCCCGAAAATAAATTCTCTACGTAGGCATAGGAACCCTTCTCCATGTTCTTAGTAAGTGGCCGTGAGTTTACCTTGCGATGAGTCCACTGTCACGACCCCCTGAATGGATTCTTGCCTCCATTTAGACAGTTGAGATTCATCCGCCGAACCGCGCACATTAATCACCAACATTCCTCCAACGAGGCACACGGAGTCGAGATTTAACTGCCACCGGGGCCGGTCAACATAGTCGAATATCATTCATTGTTGAGTGCGAAGCGTCGAGAGTAAAAAGTCAGAATTGATTCCCAAACAGTATACAGAATATAAAAAAAAAAACATTAATCTCTTCGAGCCGCGTTTAGTGGACATAGTCGTTTTTATATCATAACCAAATCACAAAGAACAGATTGTAATTGCTGAACTACGGTTAAGTACGTTAATGTTAATGACTAGTGTAATACCATTTCGTAAACCAATAAACCAAATAAAACAGAACATCTGAAATATAGTAAAAAAAAAAACGATTTTAACCAAAAACAATTTCGACAAAAATAAAAAAGAAACTAAGTTCAACGAAGCCCGCGTGTGTGTTATTTGTGGTGTTTCCTCCTTGAGGTAGATAGTTTTGCATCAGATTTTCAAGTGCTCGCGACGTGCCCGAGGTGCGATCTTCTAGTGGATGGCTACCAGTGAATAGCTTCGATGTATGATCCAATTAATCATACCTTTAAAATAGTTGCAAACGATCTAAACAGACTTAGTGGTGACTGTTCCTTGGCTGTGAGTTCCGCAAAAAAGGAAAATAAAAAAACACAAAGTACAAACGAGCTTACCAATACCAATGCTATTACCCGCAACTATTTGTCGTCCCCGGGATTTCCGTCGGTGGGTGATAGTGAACCCGTGCCGTTGGTCGGCATCCATACATTTACCCCCACAAGATCATTGTACAGATTGCAGACTGAAATAAATAAAATAGATAATTAAGAAATTAAGAAAATAAAATAATTTAGACACACCAAATACAATCCACTAATTTTTAGGGCATTTGTGACGTAATCGAGACGCCGTCTTGCATTAAAATTGAGTGATTTGAAAATGATTTGAGCGATACGAAAAAAAAAAAAAACAGAATACTTAGGCACCAAATTAACACGCTTTATCGGATTCACCTTTGTGAAATTCATCCGATGAAGCTGACAAAACCAACTAGGCATCAGATATTTGTTTCAAATACCCAGTTTGATAGAGAGCAGAAGTACTTGCGCTGCCTAGTCGAGGATTGGTTTGATTCCAGAAAATACGTGGGCACATTTTTTGTATATTGTAGCGAGCTTAGGGTTCGCTGGATTAATTATTTTTAATAAATAAGAGCCGTTAAATCGATTTTGAATTACTGTGACACTTTATTAGTCCGTTAATAACAACCGTTAGTTTTTACCGTACACGTAACGATTTCTTCACTTATCGCTTCCGTACTTATCGCGTCTTTTACTCTGCTTCACTGCTTACTTCCCACTTACTACTTCTTACTACCGCCCTTATCGCTTGCTTCACTTTCTACTTCTTACTCATCTCCATGATCTGTGTGCGACGTATTTATACCATTTCCTCACATTCTGATTCGGTGTTTCGTTTCCGCCCGTTCCATAGCCTTGAATGTTCTATTGTTGATAGTCACCAGTTTTCCAGTACTTTATAAAATATTCTAGTATTTTGTTTCGGACTTTCTCGAATATTCTAGTACTGATGGTCATATGCGTCACACTACCCGCCGCCTAGATTAGTTCGTCCCGAACTAAGCTCATTGGTCTCCTGGGCCAACAAAAGCCGCCAGTCGGTCGCGATGCACCACTTTCATCTTGGCGTTCGGCGGTGGAAGTTCTTGACCTTCTTCCAAATTTTCTACTGCTCTCCTTTTCACGTCAGCTCTAGCCTGCCGCCATTCTTTCTTTTCCTGACGACGGAATTCCTCTTGCATTTTAGGGGTCTCATGCGAATAGTATAAGAGAAAATGCATGTCCACACCCTTAAGCTCTTCTGGAGTTTGCACGTCACGTAAGCGGTCTAGATCTTCATCTTTAATTACACGCATATCATCTGGTATTGGAGCATCTGACGATTTCATAACCATATCCAACTGGTAGTTCCGCATCTTTTCAAATAACTGGAGCAGTTTGTTCTTTGGAGCTGACAGTAAACACCAGCGTGCGTCGTAGTATTAGACTTTCCTTAGATCGTCGCACGTTAATTCTGGTTTCACGTGTTCTTCTCTATAGAACGCAATGACGGCACCTCTAGCTGTTGATTACGCCAACAATCTAGGGCTTGCTTGATCTTTTCCCCCGTATGTGGTGGCTTTCAATAGCGGTCTCGACTTCCAACATCCGTTGATCTCTCTTGTTCGGAAACAGTTGATTTACAAAACGCTTGTTTGTAAATCCATTCAGCTTCATCTTGTAGTTCATTGGGTCCCTCTGGAACCGGCATAACCGGAACTTCGCGCAATTGCATTCGCTCAGGAATATCCGTTTTACGGATTTCATTGTCCAAATCAGTAAAGTGACCCCTTTCCAATACAGTAGGTTCGTATTCGGGTTCATATCCGCCCTCGTCATAATTAGTGAAATCCTCATAGTCGAAATCAACACCGAAACTGTCCTGACCTTCTTGCGATGACGCGTCAGTGACTAGAAGTCGTCTTTTCTTCTTATTCTTAGCAATTGGCCTTCCTCTGTCGTTTACAATAAAATCCTCAGCGTCAGACTCCGATTCCTCATCATCATTGAAATGTTTTGCCGCCTCAGTTTCCCTGTGACTATGTTCAGAGCGGCGTTCAACATCGTTTTCGTCGTCGAGTAGCTGTTCGGCTATAGCCTCACGTGCTGAACCTTCATCGACGTACTGTTCCTCTCCATCACTTTCTTCGTCCTGTGTACGACGCAGACGCTTGGAACGCTTTCTGCGTTCGACTTTCAAACCAAGATTCTCTTCAATAAGGTCACAGTCGTCGTCTTCCAGTCGGTCGTCCAACTCGTCATCATCGTTGTAAATCCGTTTTGGGGAACGGCCAGAAGCATCAGTGGCATCACCATCACTGCCGTCATCTTCAATCGGGTTTTCATCGATGAGATCCTTCCGTTCTTCAGGTAACACATCATCTTCATCTTCCTCTTCTTCCTCACTACTGTCGGTCATAGTTTTGTTCTTCCTGAGTTTCTTCCTTGCATGTGGCTCAAATTCCTCCCCATCCTCAGATTCTTCCGCTTCCGAGTCCCAGAATTCTTTCATACACTGCCTTTGGGCATCCAATTTTGCATTAACCTCTGCAGCTCGCGCATCCAATTTTGCAGCTCGCGCGTCCAATTTTTCCATCATCATCCTGAACATCTCCGAAATGTCTAACATTGGCGAACTCTTCTCCGTTCCATTGCCACCATCTTGACTCGCTGTTTCTTCTCCATCCGGACAGTCTGGTCCAATCGTAAGAACATATGTGTCGACATCAATACCCTCTTGCTCCATTGCTGCTTGCAGACGCTGTCGAAGAATTTGCTTCTGTCCTCTGCTATCCAGATTCCGGTCCTCAAGTTCCTTCTTCAACTCAGGAACGCGAAGATCCTCCAAATGTCGATCTGACATCGTCACAAGACACTTTCACAGACTTATTTACTTCACCAATAATTAATCCCACTTCTGACACCAATTGTAGCGAGGTTAGGGTTCGCTGGATTAATTATTTTTAATAAATAAGAGTCGTTAAATCGATTTTGAATGAATGTGACACTTTATTAGTCCGTTAATAACAACCGTTACTTTTTACCGTACACGTAACGATTTCTTCACTTATCGCTTCCGTACTTATCGCGTCTTTTACTCTGCTTCACTGCTTACTTCCCACTTACTACTTCTTACTATGGCCCTTATCGCTTGCTTCACTTTCTGCTTCTTACTCATCTCCATGATCTGTGTGCGACGTATTTATACCGTTTCCTCACATTCTGATTCGGTGTTTCGTTTCCGTCCGTTCCATAGCCTTGAATGTTCTATTGTTGATAGTCACCAGTTTTCCAGTACTTTATAGAATAATCTCGTACTTTGTTTCGGACTTTCTCGAATATTCTAGTACTGATTGTCATATGCGTCACAATATTACTAATGTATGATATGCTCAAAGAACATTTAATCCGACTCATTACATGTTAGGAGTAGTGAAACACATCAAGTAATCTTTCGGATGTTTTTCTTGAGTTTTTCATCGCTTATCAAAATTAAATGCAGTTTTTAAAATCCAATAATACTAAATTTCTATTCACACACCAAAACTCTTGAATACCATTTTATTTGTTCCAGTCCTCTCCTTTGTTCTAGTAGTTTTATATTTATTAGCCAATGCCATAACACTTTTCTTTGATCAATACTTCTCAAACTTTAATTCAATATCTCCACGGTTCTAATCCTTCTGCTTGATTGGTTTGATTACCATGATACAAATACATCGTCTGATCTGATAAGCAAACAAGTATCAATCGTATGACACCAATCCCTAACGAACGACAGCCCCATATCTCATTAACAACAGCAACATTCCACTTGACAGTAGCTGCTTCACAGACCCACCAAGTGTAAATTACATTTAATTCAATTTTCTTCTAATTAAAACCAGAATTCACCCTGAGTCCTAGGGCGACAGTAACTATACTACGTATAGCGGTAAGTTGGTCCTTGTTCGTAGTTCTTGGAAGCAACGTTTTATCGTGTGTCGTTTGCCGTTCTTTACATTCGGTCGTTCCTTCTGCCACAGTCAGATGTCCTGACTAAGAATCCAGATACAGTGTTTCATGTAAACACCTCGTTGTTCGCGTAAAGTTGCAAGTATGCAATAATGGTTCAAACTGTATATAATTACACATTAAACTTCTGAGTGGTTGTTGAGTGTTGATAGTGTCTTAGAAAATCCAAGAGAAATTCACAATATCCTTAATTAAAGAACTTTCCACAAAGCAATGGTAACAAGTTGGCGAAAACTTTTCGCCTAACACATCTGCTTTTAATGCCCCTATCTTGCGTATATCCAAATCGGAACTTAAGGGTCAGGATACACGATGCGGTAGCGAGTTAACTGGATCCTAGTAAGTTACAATTTGTCTAGTATATACCTCTTAGAAATGTAAAGGACATACTATCCACAAAAGAGAGAGAGAGAGAAAAAGGAGTAAATAAACAATTCTATTCAGGTGTACAGGTTTGTGTTGAGGCGTCTGGAGGTGGTAATGCTAACAAGATCACATGGCAATTCTGCCATCAATTACTTTAGGGATTTTGATTCAGGACTAGAAAAAAGAAAATGGACACCTGATGCTTGAACAAAGCATGATGTAATTTCTAAGTACCATTGGAGATTAAATTCCTAGAATTTTCTATGAATATGTTTCTTTGTCTGCGTTAACTGGATCTTTGCTAAGAAGGTGGTCATTTTTACATCCTCCTAACTAGGAAGTTTAAGTACAATCAGCACCTTGCGGGTAATATAAATAAGAAACAACTGGTGCGACACAACGCCGAGGAGATTGAGGCATCTATTAATTGTAGTTTAATCATTCCTCTGCACGCATGCAAATATCCCCTGGAAACGTAAGCTCTATATTAATTATATCCTTGCATGCTTTTATCTAAAGTATCAGCAACACTAAAATAAAATATCAAACAGACTACAGACATCCAAAATCTACAATACCAAATACCCTCATTCCTTAGCACTAGATGTTACATTCAGATCAATAATTCTCACCCTACACTACTATTTAATAATAAAACCGGGAAATCTTTGCGAGTATCTTCGAACAAGCAGGGCAAATTTTATGACCAATCATCAGAAAAAGCGTAGATTGGGGTAGTCAGAAGGTCGCTTATAAGAAATTATAGAGTGGATGCAGATCATAAAAACTATTATTTCCTCCATTGACTTTGTGTACTACCAACTCCGTCAAAAGACAATTCCGACAATATGCCTGGATACTAGAGTCAACGTATTTCTAGAGTATTCTCAAAATTTGGAGTGGCTTTGCTGTTGTTTTCCCCCCGCTTGGTAGAAAACTTGACGTGGTGAGGGGATTTAAATTATAATGAATTATTTCGGCTATGTTGACAGAAGCATACACTTCCAGTGGGGCCACCCACGCCAGACAGGGTAGCGAGGAGTAACTCACAAAGATCTGCCACCCCTAATCCAATATTATAATGGCGCCTCTCTGACGCCGGGTCGAATCAGAGCAGTAAGCATACCTAACCTTATCAAAGCGGGGCTCTGATATGGCGGACTATTTGAAACACCAAGACTCGTGGGAACAAAAACGGATAACCAGTATACAAAAAACAATCCCACGAAAAATCCGGTAGTCGTAGGTGTGATGAGTCGACACTACCATAAGGGAAGAAATCATCAAGAAAACATCGACTCAGCAAGACGAAGATGTAGGGAAAAACGGAAAAAGCGGCAAATACGCTTCGGCACGTGGAGTATTCGAACGTTATATAAACCAGGCGCGATACAGACGGTCGTAGAGAACTCGAAACAATCTAAAATGGTCATCGTCGCGCTCCAGGAAGTCCGACTCCCATATCAAGTAATCGAAACCAATGGGTTCTCACTGGCGTGCGGAGGTACCGATACGCATAACTTCGGAAGTGGCTTCATCATAAGCAAGAAGATTACGCCCCATGTAAAAGATGTGACATTTATTAATGACCGAATGTCGGTGCTAAGAATATAGGGCCCATGGTACAATTACGTACTTATAAACGTACACACGCCAAGAGAATCTACCGACGACGAAACAAAGGACACATTCTACGAGACCCTAGAGGAAGTATTTCATGGGATCTCATCATTCGATGTTAAAATCCCTCTTGGGGGCCTCAACGCGAAAATTGGAAAGGACAATATCTTTCAACCAAATATAGGTAAAGAAAGCCTACACCACGCTTCAAATAATCATGGAATTCGAATTATCACGTTCGCAGCATCAAAAGATCTGGCAGGGAAAAGCACGATGTTCAACCACAAGCAAATTCATAAAGCCGCATGGATATCACCCGAGAGCGTAACGCGTAACCATATATACCACTTCCTCATAGATAAAAGACATATAGCGTTTGCGACTACAGCGAGGAACGCGCGATTCGAGCCGACGCTGTGACGGTTAGAATCACTAAAAATTGAACCAATGCTCAACGCACCAGGCCACTGCCGCGTGTACGTCTTCGATTTCTAAACTCAAGTACACCGAATTAATGTGGACATGATGTTACTGTTATGGTGTACGCATGTGGGGAGGAAGTATTGTGCCAAACACGGACAGTCCGTTCACTTCCATCCCCATCGTCTATTGTTCACGCGGACACTGTTCACAACGCAAGGAGGAAGAAAACGATGTCCACCTGATAGCAATTAAAACACAAGTTGTTCTTAATTAATTTTTAGTTTATTTCACCTTCCTTATTAAAATTGTGGAGGATAATTCTCTTAATAAAAACCACTTTGTTCTCAGCCATTATCAAATATGTTAGTGTTTTTATACTTCACTTAAACTTATTATTAATATCGAATTGATTTTTTTAATGAATTTTAAACAGAATGAAACACTTCCTTTCACGACCCGACTTGTGTATATATATATACGGGAAATTGCGCGATCAGCGTGGTCGGCGGATGTAATTGGACTCATCAATATTCACTCGCTGACAAGGGAATTCGGCCAGTGAAACTGGTTCTCTTAATTACGCATTTTTGGAGTAACCAAACCGATTTCATAGAGGATACCGTCACGGTACACATGTATGTGTGTACATTGGTTCTTTCATGGATCAAAGCCATGGGAACAAATCAACAACAAAGAAAGGGCATAAGTGCATTCATGGGATGCGAATTCGGTAAAGCAAACAAAACCGAAACTCGTCGTATGCTAATTGGATCTTTGTTTGAGATGTGCGTCGCGACTAAATAAATAAACGCGACGCATCGAAGAAATTATGTTAATGGGTTGGCGGCCGCAACGAATCCCTTGCTTGAATCTGTATATGCAGGGTAATTCGTTGCGGCAGAGATAGAAATTGGAGATTGTTTGTTAGTGGGAAAACCAATCATTGGTTGGATATTATGCTTGCTTACATGCGTAGGAATTCGGTTTAATGGCACTTGACGCTAGAGGCGCGTATTTACTCTTGTCTCTTGGACAAAGGGTCTGCAAGATACGTGCATGTGGGAAGATAAGGGTGCACATGAGAAATAAAATTGTTTGGCAAACAATGGTACCGGAATAGTTTTCCTACTTATAATACATGTATGCAGACGAATTGTTTTCCAGCGAATTCTAATGATGCGTTAGATCTGTGAACAGAATCTTTCAGGAATTTGCATGTAATGCGTTGAAAGCATTAATATCCTTATAGTAGGAAATGTTTATGCTGGGTGGAGATTGCGGTGCAGGTGTGGGAAAGTTGGAATTTGCCCGGCAACCGAAGGTACCGTATAGGTTTTGGGAGTCCAGAAATGGTAGTAAAGAATTCTTACAGGGAATTTGTATGCGAAGAGATGCATTAAGGGTAAGTTTACTTTTACAGGGAGTTTTAGGTAAATATAAATTTGATCTATTTGATGCGTGAAGCATTTGGGGTGCTAAGGCGATTGCCTTAGCGAAATTTATGCCGATTGGAATGTAGTTATGGGGGTTTTTCAGGTAAGTGGGCCATGGGGTTTGGCGGAACCGCCACTTGCCTTTAACGGATGTGCCTTGCTTTATCGAATAGTGTTTGATTGTACTGTTCTTCACTATTAGTCGTGTGAATCTGCTAGAAACGCCACATTACTCCCTTTCCATTTATAATCCCAAGTACACTCAAGTGATGTGGAATTGCTAGGTTATTGCTTGTTATACGGCTGATGCTTTTTTGTTTGTTTCATTTTCTGTCTGTCTTGTTCTTCACTGTATATTGAGACACCACTCGAACATCCTTGACCAGAGATCATGTAGAGAAGTAGATTGCGACTCCGATCGTCTTCTAGTGATAAGCAAAATTAGGAGTCGGTTCGCAGCAAACCCACATGGGCAGTCAGGGAGCCGGGCAAAAAGTTCGTCACGGATAAACTAAAAGACCCAAGCAAAGGGGCTGAATATCAAAACGAACTATCGAATAGATTTAGCATACTAGAGAATGATGAGGAAGATGAAACCAATAATGTGGACACTAGGCATCAAACGGAGACGTTATCAAACAAACAGCCCAAAAGGTATCAGGATTTAAGAAAACAATTAAGTCCAAACCTTGTTGTGACCATGAATGCCGGGTGAAGATCGAACAACGTAAACACCTCAGAGTGATTGTGGAGCTTCTCTAAATACATGGAGAACCAACCCACTATTTCCGCCTAATTTCGACCGCCAACAGCGTGTCAAACCAACCCCAATTTCTCCTACTTAACTATTCACCTGAAAAGCATGTTGCAATAACGGACGCATAGCTGAATTCATTATTCTATGCAAGTAATGCATAATTGAATTCAGCTACCTTTCTGCCATACGGCAACTCCAGTCCTCTAGCCATGAGATTTCCACCGGAAATTCCAATCCATGTGGTTAGCAACAACAAGTCGAATCAAACGACGCTGTTGCATAAATATACACTGGCTTGGGTAATTATCGAAGTCCATAACATGTTTCCCACGTTAATATTACCCTAGCCAAAGTAGCCCCACTTCAACTTTCCCTAGATACTTTATCCGCTGGGGATCAATGATCTCTTTTCGCGGGTGTATAGCACCAGCTACATTGTCCTCTCCTCCACGATTCTGTCTTCCTACAGTTTAATTCGCTCTGAGATCACCATATTCACCGAATTAGGTCAATGGGTTATCCTCAAAGTTGCATTGATTCATGCACACACAATCAAACCCACCCCGAGATCATAGTAGTTTGTGTTTCTGTTCTCTTATTCTCCCATGTTCGTCGACTATCGAATTAACCGATGTATTCACCACACATCGACGGGCGTGGCAATGATAGAGCAGAAGTATGATCTCTATTGGTTGTCCTGTGTGGAAAAATTAAATTACCCATCTTCATCCCTTTTTCAGTCAGTCGTTATTCAACTACCACACCATGTGCACGCTGGTACACACGCTCGAGTGAGAAGTAAAAGGGAAGTGTTTTCAGACGAACGTAGTGTCGCGTTAGTCAATCGAGAAAGAGAAACGCGTTGCCCTTTTATAATAGACAGTTTGCAATTATACATTTGCCACTAAAAGTCGGATTAATTATCTTCAAGAAAGCAGTAAATTTCATTAATATATTTGTGCATATGGAAAAGTTTAAAAGAAAATTAAAGAAAACAGTAACCAACAAAAGACCACCAGTGCTTTTATTTCCTTCATCTTTACCTTTGGTGGTTGAGTTCTGGAGTTTCAACAATTTTCGGCGGAATAACATCGTCGGAGGACAATGTGAATCCGAATCATACGTTGACTAACAAACTTTTACTCCCACATGATCCACTTAGAAAAATATGATGAACTCAACGCCGAAATATACGCGACCACTCGGAAAGAGACAATGCAATTTTTCGAACGCAAAAAACGCAAATGGGAGAAGACTCTGATTGAAAAAATCCTAGAAAATGCCAAAGCAAAGAATATCAGAGGTATGTATTCCAGCATAGTTTCAATTACAAAGGGTTATCGAGGGTCAGCCAAAATAATTCGTTCGAGACGCAAACCGCTGTCTTGTCACAGAAACAAGATGGAAGCAGCACTTTGTAAACCTGCCCAATGTGCGCCCCCCACCAGACGTACATACAGACTCTCCTCGGGTCCTAGAACCGACCTGCAACGAAGTTGTAGACGCAATAAATCGATTGAAAAACAACAAGGATCCCGGAGTCGACTGCTTACTGGCAGAGCTTGGGAAGCATGGAGGAGAAGCAACCACTCAAAAGATCCATCAACTGATTGAAACAATATGAGATAAAGAAGTCGCCCACATCTTCAAAAAAGGCGACAGATCTGACTACGAAAACTACGGAGGAATATCATTGTTCCCGACCACATACAAAATAAAACAAAAAATGTCATACTGTAGGCGAGAATCATACCGTACGCAGAAGAAATACTGGGAGACTGAATATCAGGGCGTATTCCGTAGGAACCAGTCAACGAGCGACTAAATGTTCACAGTAAGGCAATTGCTAGAAAAGAAATGAGAATACGTAGAGATGGTTCACCAAGGTCGCAAGAGAAAGATTTTACCATATTGTAGTTGAGTTGGGAGTTCCGAAAAAATATACCACCCTCATTCAAATTTGCATGAACGAAAATAAAGGGCGCGTTAGAATAGAAAACCATCTATCAGGACCATATGAAATCTGAGACAGGCTAAAACAGGGGATGGCCTCTCACCATGTAGTTTTAACCTTGTCCTCGAGTAAGTCATCAGATAGGCACATGACGAAAACATGGCCGGATCATCCCTGCACATGGTCACGTAAGTACACGCATATGGGGATGACATCCCCGTTTTTGGCAATAATCTTGAAACTGTAAATAAAAACAGTGAAATCATCATGCAAGCGGCAGGAGAGGTGGGCCTAGAAATTAATGAAGATAAAACAAAATATATGATTACGACGCGAACAGATGGAGCTCAGGGGACACACATCATCGGCAGGATATTTGAAAAAATTAAAGAATTTAAATATCTGGGAATATAACTGACGGTGTTGCATTTTTTATGCACACAATTAAAATATGTTTTTTATTATATTTTTGAAGGGTACTTGTGGCGTCTCTACCAACGCCACTGCTACCTTTTCAACCTACCTCAAAATCTTCCCTCCTAAAGCTCCATTAATTTCGTCATTTTTGCGTATGCAAGCGCAATAACTTCCCCAAGCATTCTCCCACCGATTTCATTACCTTTCGGTTATGCAAATAGCATCCAACATCAAGCATCTGCCCATCAAAGACATTCACGCAATTAACGCGTTATATAAATTTCCGTAGAAGAAATTCGGTACGCCAGTACCGCATACATCAATGCATCTCAGCATTGTTCTAAAAGGAAAACATTTCGGTTGCCATACTAGATAACCGAAGTGGAATATCAAAACAATCAGCAGAACCCCTGTCTGCCTGCATTTACTGTCCCACACGTGCGCAACAGATTTTCATGTTGCACCAGTACTCACGGCGGCTTTTATGTAATCTTCAAAGCACCGAGAGCCGAATTCAATGCCAGTGTAAATACTCACACTGAAATTCGACCCATGACTCCCTAGGATTGCAATACACAATTAACATGGTTGTAAACACAACCATCATTGTATAATTATCCCAAATGCATCCTAATCCCAAAGATGCTTTTTAATGAATTTTTATTCCCACGGTTCGACCACCCATGAGCTCGCATCACGAGCCAACTAGGTGATTCGCGCACAAAAGTAGTTTAGTCGATGAAAGTGTTGTAAAGGAGTCGAGTCTCCTGGAGTGCGCCCAAACAGTCGAGTTTGATACACGGAGTAGTGCGCCCGCGCGATAAAAACGTTTACTTAAATTGTAAAATAGAGAAACCACGAATAGAATAATAGTCTCGGATTGTTTCGAATAAATCGAGTGTGCGGAAGCGAGGTAAGTTGCTGCGAATGTAATTTGTGAAGTTAGTGACGGACCTAATGTTGTGAAGATCCGCCACAGACTAAAGATTAAGAGAACGATAGTTTTCGAACAATAAAAACAAAACTGTATCACCAACCCTAATGTTTTATTTTCTGCCTGGTATCTGCGCTGTGCCTGAACGCTCGTTGTGAAGTTTATCCCGAAGTGACAGTGCAACGTCCAATCCTGAGGAAGCTCTATCTGGCTGCTGTTTACCTGAGGACGTGGATTAGGTAACTTGTAAGGAGATCTTAGTCAACCCGTGCCAATGTCGGCACATAACTAAGACCAGTCCTACATACCCTCTCGGTTTCCTTTGCTCGGCGGTAGGGGTCCCTTTACTGTGCCACTAGAAACAGTGTTAATTATGTAGCAACGGTTACTACCGAAATGTCGAAGGAAATTAACAAAAGACTACATTCCGGCAATGCAAGTTGACACGCAGTCAATGAACTGCTGAAATCCAAACTACTATCACGTAATATAAAGCGACGTGTTTATAGAACCATAATCATTTGGATTGTTTTATACGGATGCGAAACAAGGCCTCTCCCAAAACGGGAAGAACACAAATACCGCATATTTGATAATAATGCTTTAAGGAGTATTGTAGGAGTGGTACTTGGTTATATGCCAGCCTTGGCAAGGTTCACCAAGATTTCCTAACGATAGTTCCGCCGAACACTGTCCTCCAAGGAAACAAAACTCCGTGACGGACCGTCCACAAGAAGTAAAACACACAAGCTCTCTCTGAGATTAACTTTATTATAGGTCCTTAATTTGATAACTTGATGTGGTGTTGCATATGAATCTGTTTGAGTTTATTTTATTTAAGAACATTCGGGAGCACTTTACCAAAGAAAGCTTAGCATGATGTGCTTACTTAATCGAACACACAGGACACTTTGTTATTAATAAACTGTACGCGACACGACCAGCACTCTACACAATGTCAAACTTAACTTGCGATATTCGCTCAGACGACTCACTCCAACTCGTGATTAAAAACTCGTGGTGTGCACTCGACAACTTATCAGGCTCGACTCCTTTGCAACACTTTCATCGACTAAACTACTCTTGTGCGCGGATCACCTTGTTGGCTCGTGACGCGAGCTCATGGGTGGTCGAACCGTGGGAATAAAAATTCATTAAAAAGCATCTTTGGGATTAGGATGCATTTGGGATAATTACACAATGATGGTTGTGTTTACAACCATGTTAATTGTGTATTGCAATCCTAGGGAGTCATGGGTCGAATTCCAGTGTGAGTATTTACACTGGCATTGAATTCGGCTCTTGGCAGCTAGGCGCGAATTGCGCCGGTGCTTTGAAGATTGCATAAAAGCCGCCGTGAGTACTGGTGCAACATGAAAATCTGTTGCGCACGTGTGGGACAGTAAATGCAGGCAGAGGAGATCGGATCAGATGGTCAATCGCGGAAGGAGAATGCACAGGACAGGGAGCGATGGTGGAGCCGAGTCGGTGAAGTCATGAACTTTCGGGTTCCTATAGGCCAATAAATAGTAATACTTTGGTGTTTTTTTTTTCACACTCCAGCTGATTCCCTTGAGGGGTTATAACCTAATGGTGACGTAGATTTGTAATATGTCTATTGGAACTTTTAAAGGCGGCAATATTAAGCTGCCACAGGATTCTTTAGAGGTGTCCACGACAGAGTAGTATAACCCAGCATATATGTAGTCAGTTTTGGCGTAGTGGGATAGTGTTACACCTCCTACCAGATTGTTCGTGCCCTCAATTCTATTTCAACTCTTTGGGCATAAAATATAGTACACTTTTAACGCCCACTTTTGGGACGTTAAATTTCTAGGTATTAGTTAAAAATGTATATAAGGAATTAAGAAGACGGTGTCCATGGGCCGTAGTTGATATCACTCCAGTCGGACACTTCTACACTCCTCTTTACCACATCAGCTCCACCTCTGCTCGAGCGCAGCCAGCATTATATGAGAGACATTCGTTTTTCAATCTATAATATTGCCAGCCTTTAAAAAAACAACTGAACATTAACAAGTCCTTTCGTTAATAGACTTTCCCTATGCGCTCTCAATCCGAATATTTATAATTGAAATCGAATTCATTTCCTATCAAAACAGTGCTGATGTTTCCCAAGGCTTCCTATTGTTAGTTAATCTCTTTCTTAATGTCAAATATCAACTCTTGTCGCCTACATACAACCCAACTCAATCGTTTATAGGTTTTAGCCTGTTGACTTTCCTCTACAGATTTGAACCTGCTTGACCAGCATCATCAACCACAGCAATTCATTGACCTCCTACTTGATCGAGGTAAAATAGGAATTATTTAACCCAATAGAACACCTAAGCTGATGGGAAAAGTCATCAATACCAAATTGATTAAATATTTACAATGTAACAGACTCCCAACCGATAGCCAATATGAATTCTGTAGCCAACGATACTCGGAGGAGGGCCATAAGTCTGTTCACTTTTATTTTCGTTTTTACAACATTCTTTATCTGATTTTTTCTTAGATTCTAAATTAAGTGTCAGACAAAAAATTCTCAAATATTAGCTTACTTACTGGTTTTAAGCGGACGCTCTAAGCTAAATTGCTTTAATTGTGTAACTTAGTTCTCTGATTAATTTGATCATAAATTTATCCACCCTGCTTTTTTTTCTTTTTTTTTTTTTTTATAGATATCATTTTTTATTTCTTCCTATTATTATAATTTACTTACTTGCTAGACAAAAATGATTAAACTCTAGCTTATGTTATCTTATTTCTTAACTTACTGGTCCCTTGCGGACTCTCTAAGTTACATGCATACGCTTAAAGCATGAAAATTTGTCTTTCGACATTATGGTTATTTTGTTTACATGAATTTTTAGGGAACTTAATTGGATACAAAGAAAATGAAGAAAAGAAAAAACTTTGTTCTTGTTATTGTTTTTACCTTATATCTAACTTAAATACTAAACTATCTATAGATTTTTTTTTTTTTGTTTAACTTAACTCTATTCTAAACCTAACATCAAAACTAAATTTTCGAAATGCTAAATCTATGTAAGCTTTCCGTTGTTTGTCGGGTTTTTTTTTTTTTTTTTTTTTTTTAATTATTATTATTATTATTTCTTTAGTTTTATAAGGAAACAGGGTTTTAATTGCCACTCAGCCACCAAAAGCTCTGGTGTTGCTTATTCGCGTCTTTTCGGTCTCTCTGTGCTACTGTCGTACTGAACTGCAGGCTCTCTTCATTAGTGTGCGCAACCTCTCGATTAAAACATATTCGTTTATCTATACCCGACCGACGCACGTGATAAATCAACGGTATAGCGGATTCATTTTGTATGAGGCCGTTCATGTCAAGACTAAGGAATGCTTCTGGTGGAATAAAGCCATTGCGACGTACCACCTCATAATACATATTGTTTGGGTAATATGCACCAAAAATGAAATCGTTCTCTGAGCTCATTGATCTCGCAATATGCCCTCGGATCAGCTTGATCATAAAGTTATCCACTCTGTTTATATTGGCCCCACTGTACAACGCTTCATTGGGATAATATTTTTTGTGATCGGGGTCAGGAGTCCGATGTAACTTAAGGCACGTCCTGAGGCATTGCCTCTCAAAAATCCGAATCTTTTCCATTAAGCTAGGTCCCACATTAAACCACACTGGGCATCCATATATGATCATCGGTCTGATGAGAGCCATGTAGCATATAACTTTAACTCTGCTGTCAAGTTGACTACTATGAAACAGTCTTCTTGTCATAGCGTAAGCTTTCTTTGCCCTGGCTAGGGCAGCTTCCACATGTTTGTTAAAATATAGATACTGATCCAGCCAAATGCCTAAGTATTTGACTACGGTTTTGGTTTCCAGTGTTTGTTGGTGTGGTCCCATAATAGCTAGCTTTCGCCAGTTTATCCTGGTGTCTCTGGTAGCTTGAGCCAGTGGTGTTCTAAAGAGGATGGTTTCACACTTATGGATATTGATTTTGAGTTTCCAGTTGTTGCAGTATCGCTGAACATCATTGAAATCCCCTTGTAATAATCCGTTAATGACTTCAATTTTTGGTGCTGTTCTATATATTATCAGATCGTCTGCATACGCAATAGCCTGATGAAGAGACCTTACCAGGTCGCTAGTGTAAATATTAAAAAGGATCGGAGATAACACCGCTCCCTGTTGCAGACCGTTTTCTATATTGTAAGTAATGTTGGAGGTCACATTGCCACTTTTGACGATGAATTTCCTTTCATTCAACATGTCGTATAGTATATACAGTAGTGGTCTATGAATGCCTAGTCTCATTAGCTTGTAATATAACCCTTCTAACCAAACGGTGTCGAAGGCCCTCTCCAAGTCAATCAAACAGGCACCTGTACACTGTTTCAGATTTTTATTCCACTGAATGTCTGAAACCAGTTTAGCTGCGGCATGTGTGGTTTCATGACCAGCTTTAAAACCAAACTGGTTATTTGGAATAATATTATTGTCCTCAACCCATTTAAGTAGAGTCTTGTTTAGAACCTTTTCGAATACTTGACTGATACTCGGTAACAAACTGATCGATCGCAAATTTTTTGGTTTTGTTCTATCTTTCCCTTTTTTGGTAACGGTTGGATGATGGCCGTTTTCCAACGTACTGGATAGTGTGCGTTGTTCAGAGCGTTGTTAAACAATACTGCATATATGTCCATTGCGATTGGAGGAAGATGTTTTAGTACGATATTGGGTACTCCATCGATTCCAACTGATTTTTTGTTTCTTAATGATGCAAAGACGCCATGGATGTCTTCACTAGTGATCAAAAGACTGTTGGCTCTTTCGACAGTAATCTCGGCGTTTGCCGTATTTTCATTACTGAATTCGTTAAAACCATGGTTTTCTGATCGCCACTGTGAAATATCATTTCGAAGATGACGATAATTCAGTAAAACTCGATCTTCCAAGCCATGGTTGCGACGAATTACTTCATTTGCCTTGTACAGTTCTTGAAAGACGGCCCCTACAACATTCACTTTTTCCAAGGGATCTTCAATCCACCCTGCTTATGTTGGCTTTGTTATATAAAGTCTCATTTGAATAATACTGTTCTGTTGCTACTTCATGGAGGTTTACATTAATGCAGCAGTCTTCCAAATCGTCATAGGAACGTTTGGCTCTTACCGACTTTTTAACACTAACTTGCAATGTTTTTATAGTTCCATCATATGTTTACAAATAACAATTGTTATTAATGACAATTATTCCTGTACCAAGAAGTTTTGCTGTTTCTACACTACAGATTTATCTTTGTTCCTATGAAAGATTTGTAATTTTCGCATTAAATGTATCAGGTTTGTTTCTCATGAACGTATTTATTTCATATTTGGAATTACTTAGGGTGCTACGCAATAACCGAGGTTCACAAACATATATCGGGTTTTCCAATAGGGACTTGACAAATTTTTTTTTTTTTTTTTTTTAAATAAAACGCAAACCATTTGAGATATTTCAAGAACTTTATTATCGGCTTGAAGTACAATCACAACATTTACGAATGGAACTCGGCTTCGTTCATATGGCCACCGCGAGAGGGTGCGTTCACAAATTAAATTCAAAAGTTGTCAAGTCCCTATCGGAAAACCTGATACAATCCATTACTATTACTATTACTATTACTATTACTATTACTATTACTATTACTATTACTATTACTATTACTATTACTATTACTATTACTATTACTATTACTATTACTATTACTATTACTATTACTATTACTATTACTATTACTATTACTATTACTATTACTATTACTATTACTATTACTATTACTATTACTATTACTATTACTATTACTATTACTATTACTATTACTATTACTATTACTATTACTATTACTATTACTATTACTATTACTATTACTATTACTATTACTATAGGAACCCGGAAGTTCATGACTCCATTGAACTCCATTCATGTCTGACGCTGTCCCGTCTGTGCGCCCTCCTTTCACGTTTAGCCGTCTGATCCGATCTCCTCAAGGTCGAACCTTACATTGTCGTCCCGTCTCCATCGCGGTCTTCCCACCGGTCTCTTTCCCGTTGGTCTCCTCTCAAGAATTGCATGTACGGTCCTCTCGTTGCTCGTTCTCGTTACATTCCCGGCCCATGGTAATTTTCGCGATCTGATCTTCTCACTACTGTAGATTTGAGGTGTATCTCCATTGCCATCTCTCTTCATCTTATTTATCGCCAATGATAGCCTTAAAACTTTATTCTCAAATACGCGGGATCTGTTTTCTTCCCGTTTTATGAGTGCACATGATTCGCATTCGTAGAGAATATGATAATGGCGCTTTATATTACGTGATAGCAGTTTGATGACAACTAGGGTTGCTGGAATGCAATCTTTTGTTGTTAGTATTATTCCCAAATGTTTAAGTTATTTAACTTTTTCAAATATCTTGCCCTTGACGCGTATGTGCGTTATCTGAGGTTCACGTGCTCTCGTCGTAATCATATATCTAGTTTTCTCTTCGCTGATTTCTTGGAGCACCTCCTTTGCCGCTTGCAGGTTGATATCAATGTTTTTACTTATAGTTTCAAGATTATCACTCAAAACGGCGATGTCATCCACATATGGGAGTACTTGCGTGACCCCGTGCAGGGATAAACAGGTCATGTTATCGTCGGGATTTGCCTAAAAAATTTAATAATATGCCCCACTCGATAATAGCATCGACTTTTTAGTTGAACTAACATATGTACATTTGCGCGCATATTACAACATACAGTAACGTGATATATTTC
>CAWVOU010000056.1:0-53374 GCA_963931805.1 Microdon myrmicae
TAATGGTAGCGCGGAAAGTAGGGATTCTCGGAAGGTGGATGGAGATGATGGGCGACGATCGTCCGTGTCGAGCGGTGGCGGTAAGCGGCCCGACTCCATGGACTCAAAATCCTCAAAGACGGATGCGAGACATGATGCCGCATCGGGCAGCGCGGGGAGCCGGGAATGGCAGCCCCGGCGCATTGGGCCCAAAGTGGGCAGAAAGAATAGCTCCAGTTCCGCTAGTTCGGTGTCCAGTGGGACTCCCGAGCGGAATATTCCTGAACGGAGGAGCGGATCATTGTGCGAGTTTTGCGGTCGACACACTCACAAGGCGGCAGAGTGTCGACATAAGGCGAAATGGGAGAGTTCGGGAAACTCCCCAAGGTCGGGTCGGCAAGATCCTACCCGACCGCACTAAAAACGAACTCCAGCTCCAGCTGTTCTCAGTTTTCGCCGACTCGAGTCCCGATTGTCGCTCTCCCTCTAGACATTGGCCGTAGGAACCCTACGCGCCTAATCGTGGACACCGGCGCTGAGATCAGCCTGTTGAAGCTGAAGGCACTCCATCCTAGATATGGCATGGATGTGCATAAATCTACAACGCTCCAAGCGCTGTTTGTCAAAGGCAAGTCGAGGGGATGCTGCACTGGGAGTTTCAAGTTGCACCATGAGATTCCCTGCAGTTTCCAAATAGTAGACTCCTTGCCGGGTTTGGAGGAAGACGGATTGTTGGGGTACGACTTCCTGTCTCGGAATTGTAAGGTAGACGGGCCGGGTGGTTGTTTGGTTTTTCCCCGAACGACCGTAAATCCCGTGCCATTCTCCATTCAATTTGTCAACTATGGGACGGGAAGGGTTGAACATGTGGCAGCCAAACGGGGAGACGTGCCAAAGGGACCTGTTAAGGTCGATACTGTGGCAGGTACTCGCCCGGAGACCCTACCCATACAGGGGAGGGCTGCGAAAAGCTGTTCGACCACGTGCTACCCAAAGGGTCATCTGGATGAACCCCGAACAGCGGACGTTGATAACATAGTTATAGACAACACCCTTTATAAAAAACAAATAAGGAAAGGATGAGCCTTCCTGTAACTTGGAGCCCCTGATCCTACCTGGCCAGACTCTGGTTACCCTCCGGAATCTTCGTCCTTGTGACCTTCGTCGAGGGATACCAACTTGAGAGTCTGACGAAAAGTCTTTAAGGCCAGGCCTAATGCTGCAGGCGCAGTCCCAGCGCAGACTGCAGAGGCAAACCCCAGTGCTAGGGGTTGGATCGCAAATATGCAAGTGCGAAAGCGCACTATAATGTCGGGTGATGGTAGGTTTTGCCGCCGAAACGGGACAAACCCCCGATCTACCAACCCATGGACCGGGGCAAGTACCGAGTCCAAAAACAGGAGAATTAAAGTAAATATATAGGAGCGGGACGCTTTCGCCGGCCGGGTGACATTTTGGAGTGGTTGAACGAGAGGGGATCACCTCGCCTTGGCGGGGGAGTCCTAACCGGATCGTGTGGGCGGTCGAGCTTTTGGTCGGACCATCGGATTGAGTGTCGGACCCGCCGCGGACGTTTGTGTTGTCCTTGGTTTTGTGGAGTGCTTGTCTGTTGTTCCCCCTCTTACATTAATAACTGCTAGTTAATTTATTTATTTATTTATTTATTTTCACTAACCCTAATGTATAAGTAGTACTAAATATATAGAAAATCCTTACTAACCTTAACACCTAGGCATGTTTATTTATTTATCTATTTATTTATTGGTTGGTTTGTTAATTGTTTGTTTGTTTGCTCTTCGCCGTCCACTCTCCGGCGTGACATTCCTCTCCTAAGAATGCCACGCAGACGCAGTCTTGTGGGGGGGGGGGGGGGGGGGGGGGGGGGGGGGGGGTGTGTTACGTACGTCGGCCACCACCATCATTTAATAATTTGCATTTAATAATAATAATAATAATTGAATTCAATGCAATTTTGTTTTAACATAGTATGATGGTAAGGTGGTGGAAGAATCGCACGATCCTGACGTGAGTTTCTGAACCCACCCTGATTCGGGTGTGGATCGTGCAGTTCTTCGAGTTCGAATTTGTTCTTCGAAGTGGACGTGAGTGGAGAGCGAGAGAGATGGACGGTTGACCCTTTTTTGAAAGATACGGTTTCGAGTTCCGTTGACAGAGTGAAAAATAAAGGTGTGGAAGAAAAGCAAGAGGAAGAAAGGTGTTCCCGTTTTTTTTTTGTTCTTTGTTCTTTCTTGGAAACGTGAAATTAATAATAGTAATAATTGTAAAGGAAAAGAAAAAAAAAAGAGAAATTAGACTCGAAATAAAAATTATAAAACACTAAAAGTGTTAGTGGACAGAAAGTTTGTCTTATTTAGTACGAAAGAAAAAGGCGCGGATGTTTAGAGATCGGACTGGCCAGTCGCAGCCATATCGAAGGCTCCAAAAATCCACCGTTTGGTAACCCCAATTGTCTTTAAAAGGAAACGAAGACGTCTTGCATTGAGGGAGAAGCGTCAAGTGACATCCAAGGAAGTTGCGGCCGAATGTGCTAAATTGTTGGCCCAAGGGAAGAAGAACCAGGACTGAGTCGGATGGAAGCTGCTACTCCGACCTCCAACTCTCCCCGGCAAAGTAGTTGAAAACGGCTGTAAAATCCAGGTAACCAAGTTATTATTTCATTGATAAAATTTTGTGTGGCTGTATATGCTACAACTGGCGCTGCGGACAATCCAGGATTCGAGGAAGCCCGAGGTTGAAAACTCGTAAGCGCTCGCAAAGCCCGAACCTGGGAAACATCAAGATCTGGCCTACTGAGTACCAAGAAAGAAGAAAGAAAAACGTTTCAAAATTAAGCAGTACACTGTTGCTAACTGGCCTGGGAGCGGTAATCGAATAGCGGGATAACGTTGCACTGGCGCTGTGGATGATTTTTTTTTTTGTGGCGTTTGGTGCTTTTCATCGTTTACAACTGTGAATTGTGATACAGTAGCTGCAAAGCGAACATTATTTAAATGAAGGATTTGCGTAAAATTAGAATAATTTATATGTTAGATGTCAAATTTAAAGATTTGAATTTAAAACTTATAAACATACCATATTTCAATTACGAGGTTTTAAACTTAGAATTATATACTTAATGTATTACTGTCACCAGATCGAAAATTTGTGAGATCCTAAATGCTTTAGTGAATCCAATTTTGTCGTGAAATTTTTTTTTGTATTATTGTAGAACTTTATACTTTGAATTTCTGAGTTTACTTGAATACTCCGTTTTGTTAATCTAAATGTACTCGATGTAATATTATTGTTTTTGTTTCGAGATTTGTATATCCCACTGATTGTGAATCGGGTTGAGGTTTTTGATCATGTATATCATTTATTTATTATCATTTATTTATTATTTATTATTCATTTATATGTTAATTTGGAACTCCAAGATTTTAATTGATTAGCCACACTTTTGTACGGGTACTCTCTCCTTCTGCTTTTCTTCCCTAACCAGTTGCGCGGTGGATTTTGTTTGTTTTTTTTGCTGCGTTGCAGAATTATCTGAAGGTGTATATTGTTTTTGTGCGCGACGAGGGGCGCGTTTGAGAATTTTTTTTCCCTTCTCTTTTTCTTCCTTCCCCCTTTCTCTTTCTCTCCATTCTCGGGCGGTGTAGTGGTCGCTTGTATTGTGCCGTCTTTCGTTCGTTCATGGTGAGGGAGCGTGTTTATTGTTGTGTTTCGTATCCTTGCTGTTGGTTAGTTCTGTCGACGGCGAGGTTGCTCTCTCTTCTGGGGATCCCGGGTGTTGTTTTGTTTCGGGGTTCCGGGTTTGGTCCTAGCATCGAGAAATTTTGAAGTTTATAAATGCAGACAAGGCAACGTCAGAGAGATGTCCGAGAGGGCACTCCTGCCCGGGCACGACCCGGGGCATTTCCCGAGCCGCCGGTTGACGAGGTGGATCCGGAGGCGTTCCATGATTCGAGGGACGAATTTGTGGACGACCGATCGCCAACACGCCCCCCTCCCACCGTCGGTAAACAGCCTGTCGGGAGCATGGAGGACACGCCGATGCCCTCGTATTTTAAACTGGGCCCACAACTATGTCCTGTACGGACCATGCTGGGCACAGATAGGGTTTTCGACCTTGTATCGAAGGCGGTCCCCATGTTTTCGGGACAGGAGGGACCGGATACGGCCGAGAGACTCTCTTCGTTTCTCAAAGGCTGTAGAAGGACGTTGGATGGGCTGGCGGTGGAGGCGGAACATACCTTCCTCCGGTGGCTGCCCTCTAGGCTGAGCGGCGAGGCCTATCGGATGTTCGAGGAGAGACCACCCACGACATTCCTTGAAGCGGAACAGCGTCTTAGAGAGGCCTACGAACCCCGGGTGTCGTATGAGGAGTTGTGTGCACAACTTTCCAAAACGCGACAACTTCCTTCCGAGGATGCCACAGGCTTTGTTTCCCGAGTGAAGCGGGCCGTGGTACGGTGCGAGGGGGCAGCTGAGCGCTTTTATGGTCGCCAGGGTAGGTCCGTCTTCGCCAGCCAGCTTGAGGGCATGGCCAAACCGGTGTTGGTAAGGGGTCTGAGGGAGGAAGGACTAAAGCACTTCCTCCTCACGTTGGGTAATGTCCCTTTTCGTAGCCTGGTGGACCACCTAACCGGATTTGAGCGAGCTCGAAGGGAAATGCTGAGGCAGGACGACCTGTTTGTGGATGCGCGGCCGACAGCGTCAGAAACATTAGAGTTAGGACCGGGAAGTTGCTCGACCCTTTTGGAAAGTTCATCCTCCACTTCTAGGGATTACACCGCGGCGCCGGCGCCGGTTTTATCGAACTTAAATCCCCGGGCGGTGTCATTCGTGTTGCCGGCCGAAGAGTCTGATAGTCGTCGGCGTGAGGAGGATGGTTTCGTTCGGGAGCAGTCGTGCGGACCCCTCAATTATAGACGGGATGCTGGTGCCTATGCTCCGGCCTCCTCTAGCGAGGGAGCGTGGTCAAATACCGTGTCTTCCTCGGGTCGGAGTGAAGGGTCGCAGGGTTTGGCTCAGGGGGCGTACGTGCCAGGAGATCGATCGGGTCGGGACAATCCGGTCCGGGATTCGGTTGGTCGATCGGCTCGCCCCCTGGAATCCGAGACAACATGCAGTTTCTGCAAAGTGAGGGGTCACGTGTACGACGAGTGCCTGAGGAGAAGGAACACTCCTTTCTGTCGCGAGTGCTGGCGGTATGGCCACGACATAGTGGACTGCCCGGATCGTCCGAGACAGACGCGGAAAGGAAAAGAAAAAAAAAAGAGAAATTAGACTCGAAATAAAAATTATAAAACACTAAAAGTGTTAGTGGACAGAAAGTTTGTCTTATTTAGTACGAAAGAAAAAGGCGCGGATGTTTAGAGATCGGACTGGCCAGTCGCAGCCATATCGAAGGCTCCAAAAATCCACCGTTTGGTAACCCCAATTGTCTTTAAAAGGAAACGAAGACGTCTTGCATTGAGGGAGAAGCGTCAAGTGACATCCAAGGAAGTTGCGGCCGAAGGTGCTAAATTGTTGGCCCAAGGGAAGAAGAACCAGGACTGAGTCGGATGGAAGCTGCTACTCCGACCTCCAACTCTCCCCGGCAAAGTAGTTGAAAACGGCTGTAAATTCCAGGTAACCAAGTTATTATTTCATTGATAAAATTTTGTGTGGCTGTATATGCTACAGGCTCACGAGGCGAGGAATTTAGCTTTTCACGCAGCACTACAATTAATGTGGAATCTCAAGATTCGATGGGTTCCTTAAGGCTTGGAGCGCGCGTAGATGTTTCTGTATATTGTCTATGTGCGATGTATCTCGACGCCGAGCGAGGAATGTCGTCGGGGAATATGGATGGAGGGCGTTGCTGATGGCGGATTGGCGCAATGGCGTCCGAACCGACGTTGCCTGAAACCAAATGGGTTTAGAAATTGAAAGGAACTGCAATAGCTTTTGATAATCTTCCAGCTTGAAGTACCCGCGCTGGCTCGATGTATGATGAACTTGCCTGTCCCTCCGTATGGTATGATGATCACGAGGTTAGCGTTGGGATTCAGCAGCGAATCTAGACTTTGCGGCACGGTTAGTAGGCATATTTGTATACATGAACTAATTAACTTGCGAAAACTTAGATAACTCATCAACTCAAATGAAAACTGATAAATTCTCGATGGATTTATCGCTGAGTACAGCTTTATTCTTTAAAAAACAAAAAGCCACATCGTGGCGTGCGAAAAACCAATGAGAAGTTCATATAAAAGTTGTTTTAAATCCAATTACAAAACGTGGATCATTGATAGTTGATCGAGCACCAAAAGCAGTAAGTTGATTCTTGATTGACAGTTGTTTGTGCACTCTCACCGTGTTGCCGGCAGGTATGGTGAATATATTTGTCGGGGAGACTACTAGACGATGAGCGTACTATATTCTCCCCGAGCATGTAATTGTGAATCCGCAACAGTCTACAAACGACTGAAAGGAGAATTTTTTGACATTGAAGGCATATCGATAATAGCCTTGATGTGACAATCACGTGTATTTTTGCGATTTTCGTATGTTGCGGATTAGCAATTATATGCTCGGAGGAATCTAGTACGTTCGTCGTCTAGTACACTCCCCGACAAACATATTCACCACACTTGACAGAAACCCGCTGACAGTGCACCATCTACTGTCTATTAATTTATGAATTCAATTATTGTCAACTTTCGTAGGCTACCATGTGGCTTCTGGTTCTGTGAATTTTGAAACAAAATTGCTGCTTTACTGAAGTGCTGTTTGTTGGTTATATTGTCAACAATTTTGAGACAAGTGTATTTATTTCAAAGAAATAAATAAAATTTGTACGGAATCAGCGCTATTGTCATATTGGAACTTGTACAGCTGTAAACACCATAAGAGATAAGGGGTGTATGGATTACAGAAATTTGAAATTGAACTTGTCGTTAATCACTTAATTTTCCATTAAACCATTTTGTGAATATAAAAACGTCATCGGCTGTGTGCAAGGAAACTTATTTCAATATTAAGGAAATAAAAAAGTTTAAACTCAAAGTTATGTATTCTTAATAAGGAAAATATTTCACACTCACTTGTCACCTTTCAGTATATCGAACAAGCAAAGAGGAAATCGGTTTCCTGGCAGCAGCATATCATCAAGTGCATCAGACTGCAGTAGAACCAACGTACAAACAACTTTGGTGCATCACCCATAGTTCAAGTGTTTCACAACACAACGGTTCTCCGACGACATTCCTCGCTCGGCAGAGCTCCCAAGCGACTTATTAGCTTGCATCGGAGGATTCCGTTTAGTTGATGGAGTAGATGGGAGGCTATGGTGGATGTCATGAGTGATCGCCTTACCGTCAACCTCGCCAACACCTTTTGGTTCAATGATATCAGTCGATAACGAAATAGATTTTTGGCATGCTCGCTCAAAAGTCCAGCAGCGATACCCTAAGCCTTGTAAACTAATTCGTCAGAGACGGTTCCACGGTCAAAAAGCTTATCTCTGGGTTCTAACAAACCATCCAGCCCTTCCTGAAAGGAACTAAACCTATCGCGAACCGTTTCTGTTTCGGAAGTCCTTCTTTCAAGAACGAGAAAACCAGTCGTGGGATCGAAATTATTTAAAAAGTTGTTGTATTCCAGAATACTACCCTTTATTAAATTTAATACTGAATCTCCTTACACATCCTTAAAAACTTCCCTTAACATATATTACATTCTCACTTAATACATACCATTCATAAACATTCACAATATTGCCAGTTACAGCACATTTAATAACCTGCACCTTTTTATTTCATTCAAAACATAGTAACTTTGATTTTCGTCCAAATTTTATTCAAGTTAAAAGACACAGTGACTTTGTTAAAATTTGTTTTGTCCATGTTATAATTTCCAGTAAATTAGAACACAATGTTCTATAAGTAGAGAAAAAATTCATTCGTAAAATCAGTTTGAGAAGGAAGTTTAAGAGTTGAGTTTGTTTTGAGTAGAAGTAGAAGTTACAGTTGGATTTAGCAGTTGTAGTTACAAGTTTGATTTATAAGCGGAATATTGAAAGAACAAGTTTTAATGGAGAATTTTAAAAGCAGTTAAGTTTGAGTGTTTAAAATAAATACGTAACTAATATCAAGAGTTCGGGCGTCAAAATGTAATATCAAGGTGTAACCCCTGATATTAACATTTAATATTTTGTTATAGCAATGTAATACCTGAGCGTAATCCCAGGTGTTATCATTTATTATATGGTTATCGCGTAAGTGTTGTGGTCAGGGTATGCATACCTTTATTATGGCCCCTCAGTGGGCACCAAAATATCTTCACAACATTTAGTACTTTCTTTTTTAAAGTATATTAATAGAAGATGCTCACTTGTTGCTTCTTTCGGAGTATATATATATATATATATATATATATATATATATATATATATATATATATAGTACTTTGTTTTTTAAAGTATATTAATAGAAGATGCTCACTTGTTGCTTCTTTCGGAGTATATATATATATATATATATATATGTATATATATATATATATATATATATATATATATATATATATATATATATATATATACATATATATATATACATATATATATATATATATATATATATATATATATATATATATATATATATATATATATATATACTTAGTATTTTGTATTTTAAAGTATCGTATGTTCGTTCAATAATTAATACATTAGAAGATGCTTAGTTGGTCAGCGGGTTTCTCTGTATTAAATTTCCTTTTCTTTTGAAACGGGGTCTTCTTCTTGGTTGATGTGGTTATGTTGTTTGGCATCCCTTTGGGGTGGATTGTTCGTCGAAAATAAAACAGGCTTTTTCCTTTAGTTTTTCACTTAATATTTATTGCTAAACACATCTGGGGATTTCTAACCCGAACACTTTTTAATTTTTACGTTGACAAAAGTTTTTCTGCTACACTTATTAAAATTTACAATTTAACTTAGCTAATCTAAAAACAAGTCTAACCGCTTGGTTTCGAGATTCCGTTCTACACTCGCACTGCACTTCGCTTCTACTGTTTCCTGCAACTCAACTGCAACCACTTACGTACCCTTTTAATTGGCTAAAAGTGCAGATGGTACATTTTTCCACACCGATTGTATAACCTATTTTGAGGGTATTCGCCTGCCATAATCTAATCGTTTGTTCTGCAAAAACTGCAGCGACAGAGAATTTCGCAATTGCTTAATTGCTTTTAATTTGGCGAAACAATTACAGGCCAATGCCCATAAGTGCCAATCGTCTATTACGATTAAGTTGCGACTTACCGCTGCACTCGCCACTTTCGCCGAGATCAGCGTTTCTACGACGTTCAATTGTCTCGTAGTCGGTGTTCCTTGATCATGCCGCTGGCGCTCGAATATCATGTATTACACCTGTTAACATATGTACTTGTAACGTGAGACCGTGTAGGTCTGTGAGCAGGTGTCCGCTTGATTTTTGGAATATGAAGCAGAATGTGGTGGACTTGGTTTGTGGAGTACGGTATGTTTGGGCGTTTATCGCGGCGTGTGTGGATGAATCAATTGAATGTTGACGAGTTGCACTGTATGCAAAATACTTGTAACGATTGCATTGTTTATGATATTAAGAGTGACCGTGAAATGGATAGGCGTTTGATATGAGTCGAATGAATGGGAGAGTTCATTGTATGCAAAATGTTTTGAGTACTGATCATATATACGGAATCTTAATTGTCTGAGAGGGGGTGTGAGGCGATATGTAACACTGGGCAATGACTTAATTTGTTCTTCAGCCATTGGGGATATATTTAACAACGTGATAATATTTTAAAAACTCGAAATTGTAAAACGTATATAAACAACGGGAAGTGATATTGTAGGGGATAGGATATTTTAGGACTGAATTGGGAAGGGTAGCCGATTAAAACTTCTTAAGGACTACTAACCGACTCACCTAACGCTTTCTCTTTCTGGCTGTGGCTCTAGACATGCTCGCTCCTCCGAATTAAAAGTGGTTGCAGCTGCTCTTAACCACTTTCTCCTGCTTGGAACTGGAACGACACTAACGAATTATGTATGTTTCAGCACGATGTGTTTACCGTGTAATTCGACAAAATGTTTTTCAAATGAACGCACGATAGGTTCACACAATTAATCACGACAACGTGATCCACTAAGTTCCTCTTTCTTCTAAATTGGATACTCTATATCGAATACAAATATTATTTGTCTTTTCACCGAACACAAGTATGTTTTATTTAAAGGTTTTTCAACATTTTTATTTTGATTAACACAACACCAAATGTCAATTGTTTTCACTATCAAACGTGTTATCAAATGAGATGAGAAATGTGTATAATTAATTAATGTCGAATACAAATATTGTACTTGTTTTATTCATGAATGGACTTATGTTTTCTTTCAATGTTTCTCCCTGAACGCAAGATGGTATTCAAATTTTTCACCAAACACGATTATTCACGAATGCGATTCGAATAGGTTCAATTGTTTTATTTTGTTCCCTAATAACGAATACAGCTCGAAGGACCATGTTTCAGCACGATGCGTTAATAGTGCTGTTGTATTCCAGAATACTACCCTTTATTAAATTTAACACTTAATCTCCTTACACATCCTTAAAAACTTCCTTTAACATATATTACATTATCACTTAATACATACCATTCATAAACATTCACAATATTGCCAGTTACAGCACATTTAATAACTTGCCCCTTTTTATTTCAAAACAGATCACTTTGATTTTCGTTCAAATTTTATTCAACTTAAAGGTCACAGAAACTAAAGGAATACTTTGAAAAAATTTGTTTTGTTCGTATTATAATTTACAGCATAAGATCTTTGGAAATAGATAACGACCATTTTAATGAAGCTCTTAGCCAAATTCACCCTGAGCCCACATACTCCTATAAACCTAGACGTTTAAACGAAAACAACCCTGCCCCTAATATAAAGACTCCGATTCATACTCCCATTCTGGAAAATATTTCAGCAACACAGACTGAAAATTCGAAATTTTCAGCAGTATTAAAGACTGATATCCCTAATATCTCAGCTATCCCCATTGACAACGCAGACACTTCAGCAACAAAGACTGAAAATTCAGCAGTGTTAAAGACTGAAGACCGAAAAGTTGCAATAAAATTCGAAACCCAAGTCAAAAACTATATAAGTATATTACAAATTTTTTTTTTCTACAATAAACATTTATTCAAACACAAAACACAAAAAAATAAAAAGTTACACAGTCATTTAGGACATTTGAAATCAGTTCTTAAGAAGATTTTTGGTATTATGCATTTCTATACAATCATCATAATAATAGGCCCAGAAAGGTTTTGGAAAATTTTCCATAAATTTAAGGAAAAGATAAACACATAACAAATGGCCATTGTTTTTTTTTTTCAATATATATGAACTAATCAAACAATTGTAGGAATTGACGAAAACGAAAAATAAACGAAAGAAAATTTTAGAGGTAATATATATTGGAAATTTTGGAATTAATATATATTCGAACGGAAAAGGAAAGAAAGAAAATTTTAGAGGTAATATATATATTGGAAATTTTGGAATTAATATATATATACGGAAATGAGAATTTTGAAACAATAATATTAATATTATAGAATTAATATAATAAGAAATAATAATTTTTGGATAAGAAAAGGAAAGGTTCCAAGGAGCAATATTTAAATTCAGCTACTTAATATACAATCCAAATAGACTATTTTGACTATTTTTCTAGTGTTAAGAACTTTTTGATTATTGTAAAAACTTAGTTAATATATTATGTAAGTAGACTAAATTTCTAGAATTAAGAACTTTTTGATTATTGTAACCTTTGGTGAAAGATTAGTTTTCAAATGTAATTGAACGAAATTCCAAGTTTAATTAATCTTAATCTAATATATAGTTACTGGAAAATTATTCTCTTCAAGGATAATTTTCTTTCTCGAAGAAGGGTGGGATGTTGTATTCCAGAATACTACCCTTTATTAAATTTAACACTGAATCTCCTTACACATCCTTAAAAACTTCCTTTAACATATATTACATTCTCACTTAATACATACCATTCATAAACATTCACAATATTGCCAGTTACAGCACATTTAATAACTTGCCCTTTTTTATTTCAAAACAGAGCACTTTGATTTTCGTTCAAATTTTATTCAATTTAAAAGTCACAGAAACTAAAGGAATACTTTGAGAAAATTTGTTTTGTTCATATTATAATTTACAGTAAATTAGAACACAATGTTCTATAAGTAGAGAAACAGTTCAATAGTAAAATTAGTTAGAGTTTGGAGTTCGAAGTCAGTAGTTGAAATTAATAGAGAATAAAATATGCAAAAGATAAAAAACTGAATAAAGAAAATAAATAAAAAGAAAAACAAATTACTATTATTCAATAAAGAAGACGGACGGAAAGCCCTATATAAATAGGATAAAAATTAAATTCGAAGTCTGAAATTGATAAAAGGTCCACGCTCTTCCCTCATTCCGAGGAAGCACGGCACCGGACGTCAACAGTGCAATTCCAACAAATTTTTAACGAAACGAGCGATTTAAGATAAATAACGACACGAGAAAAATGATTATATTTGAAACTCTCCTTTTACTTCATATGTGGCAATTGAATCTACAATATTCGAATTACGCACATACCAAACTAGTATACGTAATGTCACAAGAAACGAATACAAAACACTCGAAACCGAAACGAAATTACACCGAGATTTGCAATAAACTCGACTGCTTTCAAAGCTGAGATATATTAATTGATAACGAAAAAATCGAATTTACATATTTACATTTACAATGACAGAAAAAACAAAATAACAATGCTGACAGTAACAAAAACCAAAACAGTGCTGCGAAACATGCAGGTATTATTATAAAAACTTTAGAAAGAAATTACTAACAAATTATAGCAATTAAGAATTATAAATAAATTAACTTACTTAGGATATTTAGATTAATCTAATAAATACTCGAGCATGCTGCGACTGTTGGTAAAATAAGAGAATAGAGAAAATTTTCGCAAGTGCCTCCGAATGCAAAATACCGAGCGAAATACCGTCCACGCATTGACTTAAAATTTAAGGCATTGTTCTGGAAATAGTTTTCGACGAGAGAGCCCATGTTTAACACCCGTATAGAGCAATTGGCATTATTATGATTCTATAGACATGGAGCTTTATGCTACGTGATAACAGATTCGAATTTTAGCAGTTTACTGACTGCGTGCCAACTAGCGTTGCCGGAGTGTAGTCTTTTGTTCCTTTCCTTCGACATCTCGTTAATGGCCGTCAGTATCGTTCCCAGATATTTAAATTCTTTAACTTTTTGAAATATCTTGCCTCTGATGTTTATATGTGCTCCCTGAGTTCCACCTGCTCTGCCGCAATCATGTATTTTGTTTTGTCTTCATTTATTTCTAGGCCCACATCTTCTATCGCTTGCACGATGATTTCACTGTTTTTGTCTATAGTTTCTAGATTATCGTCCGAAACGGTGATGTCATTCAGATATGCGAGCAGTTGTGCGACCCCGTTCAGGAATGATCCGCCCATGTTGTCGTTTTGTAGCTTTCTGATGACATACTCGAGTACAAGATTTAAAAGACATATAATATTATTGTCACCCGGAATTCAAAATAATGAAGTATGGTATAGCAGATTCAAAGCTCTCTTAAGGCTATCATATGTTGGAGTTTAAGATCTGATTCCGAAGCTGTATGAAAAACAGATTAGAAAAATTACAAACCTGAAAACAGAAAAGCCAACAAAGTGTTGTACAAAAAAGAATCGTAAAAGTGCTTTTGAATAAATGGAGAAGAAAATACCTAAATGCGGAACTTTTAAAATTATATTGGAATTCGTTTAAGATTAAATTATCTAATTGCAAATTCTATCAAAATGTTTAGAAATGTAAAAGTGCGTTATAATAAATGGAAAAGAAAATATGTAATGCTGAACCATTAAAATTATATTGAACTATTAAAATTAATAATCAAAAAATTAAAATTATATTGGAATCCATTTAAGATTAAATTATATAAATGTTTAGACATGTAAAAGGGCTTTACAATAATGTACTGGAGAAATCTAGTACATTCGCATGTATACCAGTTGCGCAGCAGCTGGCACCAACTGGCCATCATTGTCACCACGATGATGTCATAGCGTCGCTTTTCGAATTGGCAGTTATGCCAATTCGTCAGTCGGCAATCAACCTTCATTAAATAAACAGCATCGGTCAATAATTGTCAATCAATACATCAATTAATAAAGCTGCCTTCAAGTTCACTTCTGCCCTTTTGTGGTTCTGTCTCCTACGACAAAGTTTTATTGGTTTACACGCGGACTACTTAGAGTTATAAACAAACATTTTCTGGTCCTTCGAAGCGGATCCAGTGCCTCATTGGATTTTCATCATCGCCGCCCAGTTCGCGGCACATCGACAACTGCCTGACTCGACACAAATCAAGGACGACTGAAATTACTAGGGATAACGACTGTGAAACATCCCTTCTTAATGAGGACATCAACATTGATCCAAACAACACATTAGAACCGGTTGACGGTACCGGCGAACCCAGTTTATTAACAGTGAAGAAGGGAACAGTCGATGCAGCTACGGTCAAGAAGAATTACAAGAATATTGCAGTTGACTTCTCAGCGAAGTGTTCCACTCCCACAAGCCAAGCAAAAGACAAATTTGAATTTTCCAATGTAGTAGACGGCAGCCGAGAGAGACCAGGTGCAGTGGTTGCTGGATTTAATGATAACAATGACAAAGAAGCTTTGGTAGACAACCCGTCCGATGAGTTGCTTAACAGTGCCGAAATTACTCCGATCCTGTTAGATGGGATTGCGTGGGATCTCATTTTACAAGCTAACGACTCAACTGCATGTCTTCTCGACAGTAAGGAAATGAAACAGGCGAAAGAGTCGGCAGCAACTGCACAAAGATCTGATGGATTGGAAACTGAAGAACTGAAGACTGTGGTTGCCAAGGGTGAAAGCAACGTTAGTGGAGTTGCTTCAGGTTCAGAAGCAGAACGTCTGACTACACACCACCAAGAAGATGCCACACCGCTACAACCAGCCGAAAGAACGAATCGCCGAATCGATCACCCTATAGTAAAGGGCGAAACCGATCTACCGAAGCTGCGCCCAGTGCAAAAGCGAATGCTGGCAAAAACATCGACGAAGCAACACAACGGCTCCCCAACGACATTCCTCGGTCGGCGGAACTCCATAAATCTAGACCGACGACATTCCTCGCTCGGAAGAGATCATATCTGCTTTCACACGGCGCGTAACGGAGCCGACAATTGTTCAAACAGTGGTGACGACGGCGACGGCGACAACATTTACAACGGTTCCCCGACGACATTCCTCGGTCGGCGGAACCCAAAGGATCTCGACCGACGACATTCCTCGGTCGGCAGAGATCATACACGTAGTCATCACCAACACGAGTCGGAAACCGCTGTTGCCGCAAAACGAACGCAGGACGACGAACTTTCTACAACGAGAGTTCAAACCAAAGTGCCTTCAACATCAGCTCTCGTACAACAACCGACCACGATTAAGGAACTCATCGCCGCTCAATTCGCGGCACAGGCCACCATCTCCGTCTCTTTCCTCAACATACAGGAAAGGGGACAACCAAGTCCGAGAACAATCGAGGCAACCAAACATGCACTCCGCGCCGAATGGGAAGCCTTCTCCAAGCGGCACCACGACATCTCCGTCACGGCCACACCGGACTATCTACAGCACACATACTTTGCGGAGGATTGTTTCGGCGAAACCGAAGAAATATACCTGGAGGAACAGACGAAGCTCCTCGAGGCTCGGTACGCGCTCAAGTCAGCCTCCCCAATCATGGTCAACAGCACCAGACGCCTCCACCCTAGCGAGCTGCCCCCAGTGCAGCTGCCAACGGTCAACATTAAGCCAGCGGAAAAGCAACCGCACCCCAGAACATTGAGTCAGCAGGCCGCCGACCAGAGTGCCGCCTGCCCAAAGCCCAACCTACCCAAGGTCCCGATGATCGACCAACCGAAGGCCCCCACAGAAGACGATCCCCTGCACGCATTGTAGGGCACAACATGACATGGCCGTTCCTCGTGGGTTGCGAACTTACAACTCCGACCCAGAGGAACTGGCTACCATCACACGGACTCCAGAGCAAGCAGTGGGCACGGCGTACATAGGATCCGTGTCAGATCCAACGCCAATGCCTTCCACATCGATCATCGGTCAAGCTCTTGCCCAGGTCCAAAGCTACCCAGACCAACCGCTACCACCCGTAGCCACCACAACAAGACCAGGGGCGCGCAATGTCCCGCTTGGTGGGCGGCGCTCCCCAGCAACCAGCGGTCTCTCGAACTCCAGCAAGAAAGCACGCCCCCCTGTGCATCCGCAGAGGCTGCATTGCGACGACCCCGGCACTTGGCCCGTGACTGCCATTACGAAAGGACACGCAGACAGTGCCAGGGTAGACACCGCACCCGACTCCACGTTACAGCACACACCCCCAACGGTCGCATCCCGCCGGCCAGTCACTCCAGACGGGCGCCAACGTGCGCAGTACATGACACCACCACCGGTCTCGACATAGCTAGACCCATCACCAGTCATCACATGGTCATTGATCGTGGGTTGCGACCTTACAATTCTAACCCAGATCAACTGGCCGGTCCCGCAACGGCAACGGACATCAGCGATGGGAAAGAAGTTCCTGTCGCCATCGATCATACGGGCCATCCCACAACCTCAAGCCTCCAGCGCTCCTCAGGGTGGGCGGCCCCCTCTCAACCGATCATCCACGTGAAAGTGGACAGCCGACCAAGACCAACCGCCACCAGCAGACCGCACACTCCCGGCCCCTAGCCACCGTCCCCTAGCCACCGTCCCCTAGCCACCGTCCCCTAGAACAAAACGATTCGCCAATGATTGGCGAAGGCGGGCGGAATGTGGCGGATTGGCAATTAAATGTGCTGGAATGTACTGGAGAAATCTAGTACATTCGCATGTATACCAGTTGCGCGGCAGCTGGCATCAACTGGCCATCATTGTCACCACGATGATGTCATAGCGTCGCTTTTCGAATTGGCAGTCATAAGAGAGGTGTTGTATAAAATTGTACAACATTTAATATTTAGTAATCGTTATGCGGCGTTGCGTTGTTTTGCTGTTGGTGTTCTCATAGTTGACAGGGTGCTAATAGTAGGTTATTATTATATAGACCTAGGTTTTCCTCTTAGTCAAATAGAAGATAGAAGAATTTTTATTGGTGCTTCTATTGTCAAACACACTTCATCTTCTGGAGATTCGCCTTGGGGTTCGTATTCTGGTCTGGGCCCTCCTATCAGTTGATTAGTAGACGACAGAACTTCTCCCTCCAGCTGGTTTATCGTCAAGCGCACTTCTTCTTCGGGAGATTCGTCTTGGGGTTCGTACTCTGGTCTTGGCTCTCCTCTCAGTTGATTAGTAGACGACAGAACTTCTCCCTCCAGCTGGTTTATCGTCAAGCGCATTTCTTATTCGGGAGATTCCTCTTGGGGTTCGTACTCTGGTCTTGGTCTTTCTCTCAGTTGATTAGTAGACGACAGAACTTTTCCGTCCAATTTATCGTCATCTACAAATCCCGATCAACCATCGAGGGTTTGTGGAAACCAAACCAAAACCGAAACAAACAGCTGCTTGTTGTATTGCGTGAAAACGATTTTTACGCGTCTCGCCGTGATTCCTCAATAGCGAAAGAAGAGCGAGTAGCCGGAGTGTTAAGGACGCCGTTTCTTCTTAATTTAATATATTTTTATTGTTTTATGATTTTTATTGATTTTTTTACATTTATCTTATATATTAGATTTATTTAGTTATTTAGCAAAAAGGGCAGCTGTACTTATCCGGAGGCCGCGACGCTATTGCTTTGATAATTTACTCTGGCCCTGTGTCCATTTGCAACCACTCTTTTATACCTGAATTATTGGTGAGGAAGTGCAGACGATGCGTTTACGTCAGCCTGGACTTAGATCGAAAATGTATGTTCTATTTTGAGGGTAATTGCCTGGCACGAGTCATTCGCAATTTGTAGCGGCGATGACCAATTATAGTACATTGCTCCACGTTCAAATCGCAATAGCCTTTGAAGGCACTGGCCGTGTCATATAACTTGTATGACACTTGTTTTCAAGCACGATGCAAAAAAAAACATGCATTCGAAATATGAAACCGTGTATGTCCGCGAGTAGGTGCTCGCTTGGCAATCGACCGCATAACTGAGCCTAGTTCTTCCCAAGACGGCATTCTATACCTTGGCGATTTTAATATCCCCAATCTCCAATGGATGATGTCTGACAACAACCCCCACTACATCTCAAACTCCACTACTACTAAGGAATGTCTCTTTATGGACAGCCTCACTGATATAGCCTGTGTCAAGTAAGCAATGTCCAAAACCATCTGAGCAGACAACTTGACCTTGTGTTCGCGAGAGACCCCTTTAATTCCCCAGTCCTCCCTAGTCCCAACCCCCCTCAACTATTGATAACCACCAGCCCCCGTTCCTCGTATCCCTATACCACGACTACTCAGCCCCCTACTTTACAGCTCCCTCTACCACAATTACCTTGCCAAAGCTCAATTCAACCCAAATCTTTCTTCCACTTCATCAACCACAAACGGAAATCTGAAGCCTATCCCGCCTCCCTTTTCCATGGCTAAACGACTACAAAGGACTCCCAAACCATATCCAATCTTTTCGCGTCCTTCTTCAAACTATCCCTCACGGACGACTCGTTCGAGCCTACCCCCGCCCCCCCCCACTTTACTGGCATGCCTGAATTCGCCGCCGGCCCTCTCACCCCTCTACACGTTCAACAACTCCAAGTCACAAAGAAACTTGAAGAACTGAAAAACGATTCCACCCCCGGCCCAGACGAACTCCCCGCTATCGTCTTTAAAAAATGTTCCTCTCCTCTTTCTCTCCCGTTCGCGTCAATCTTCAATCTATCCCTTACATAGGGTCTATTCCCCGACTTTTGGAAATCCTCTTACATAACCGCCATACATAAAAACGGGAAAAACCGATATATCTAATTATCGTCCCATTGCCAAGCTTTCGCACATTCCCAAACTGTTCGAATGCCTTCTATATGAGGCGTTATGTTTTTGCTGCGCACCCATCATCTCTCCAAACCAACACGGCTTTCTCACAGGCAGGTCCATTACTACTAATCTTATCGAATTTACATCCCACACACTCCTTGCCCTAGAAAACGGCAATGAGGTCGATGTAGTCGCTGCCGACTTCAGCAAGACCTTCGACAAAATCTCCCATAACCCCATTCTCTTCAAGCTATCTTCCCTCGATTTCGAGCCCCTGCTGATTAAATGGGTCTCATCCTATCCCTGTTATCGAACCTGCCGCGTGTGATTTAGATCCACCCTTTCCGATCCTTTTTTCCCCAACCTCAGGTATCGCCAGAGCAGTCATCTCGGCCCTCTCCTATTTACACTAACCATAAACGACATAGGCTCTTGCATTAATTACTCCTTCATCTCGCTTTACGCGGATGATTCCAAAATTTTCAAGACAAGCCGCTCTCCCCTGGACTCCCCACTTCCCCAATCGCATCTTGACAGCTTCTCTACTTGGTGCCAAAATAATTGCCTAGAAATGAATATCCCCAGATGTCACACAATCACCTCTCGGAAGCGTTCCCCACTCACCTACGCTCCTATCTCTTACTGAACCAACCGATAACATCGGTTGAATTGATTCGCGATCCGGGCGTCCTATGCGACAAGGAGCTCAAATTTACCACACACATTGATTATATAAACCTCAAGGCCAACACCGCCCTTGTGTTTGTCAAACGTTGGTTGGAGGAATTCCTTAACCCCTATGTTACTCGGACACTACTCGAATACGCTAGTCAGGTCTGGTCCCCGTATCAAATGACTCACATTCGCAGGATTGAGGATGTTCAACGTCGGGAAAATACCCTCAGTATAATTAAAATTAATTAAATTAAATTTAAATAGTATCAGCCGATAACAATATGGAAGAAGAAATACGCGAACGGCTGATTAAATCCAACAAAGCCTACTATGGTCTATCAAGGCTCTTTAAATCCCGGAATTTATCCAGAACATCCAAGCTACTACTGTACAAGACCATGGTCTTACCAGTACTCATGTATGGATCCGAGACCTGGGTGCTTAATAAAAAGCACTCTGAACTCTTGGCCGCGTTCGAGAGAAAGGTCTTAAGGAGAATTGTTGGCCCCGCATCTGAGGGAGGACGATTCCAGAGACGCTACAACCATGAGTTGTAGGCAATCTACCTTGAAACTAATGTCGTAAGAAAAATCAAGCTCGGTAGACTCCGGTGGGCGGGACACCTAGCTCGAATGAGCGAGAGGACCCTGCCCGGAAAGTCCTTTGTGGCAGGATGTATGGAAGGAGACAGCGCGGCAGACCTTGTCTGCGATGGAGGGATGGCGTAGACCAGGACGCCCAGAGCCTGGGAGTGCTAAACTGGATGACATCGGCTCGAAATCGGGACCGGTGGAGAGATTTGTTAAATAAGGCCAAGACCGGATCCCGGTTGTAGTGCCCATGATGATGATGATGATGATGATGATAATTAAATTTAGTAATGTAAATCCACAATGTAAACCACGATGTAAACCTCGCACAAATATACTCAGTAAGGTAAAGCACGAAGGGCAGCCTGACTTGACTCAACATCATTATACATAAATTATTTAATTCATATTTGAATTATAAATCCGTTATAATTTGTTTTGTTATTAATTGTTATAATTGTTTACCAGCCATTCGTTATAGTTTTGTAATTACCTACATGTTTGGGAGCACTGTTTGTTTTCGTTACTGCCAGTTTTTGTTAGTTGTTTTGAATTGTCATGTTATTATGAACATTAGTTGGTTTTTCGTACGTTTTGTCAACGTTAGTGTTGTTTTTCGTACTAAAGCATCCTTTTTCGCCTCGTTACCTTTTATTTGGTTTTTGGAATTTATTCAATAAAAAAAGTATATGAACTGAGATTTGGTGTCGTCCCTTATTTGAATTCGTTATTTCGTTTCGCTAAAAGTCGATTCGTGTCCGGTAAACGCACCGGGAGTCAACATGGTCCATCGATCCGGATGTGTTTTATTCAAAAGAATCCGTGCGTCTCTTGTTAAATCGTTTTGGTGAAAAAATTGAATACCATGGGGTATATTGATTGTTATGCGATTATGCATTATAGGCGGGGATTATGGGGTATATAGGTAGTTATTTGATTATGAAATATAGGTAGTTGGAAATTTGAGAGCATATATATATTTAGCAATTGGGCAGCATAGGTAGTTAGGAATTATATATACATATACATATTTATTGTATGTGAAAAAATGATTGCGAGAATTTCAGCGAATTTTATCATATTATGTAATATCGGCAAAAGAGTCAATTTTTTAAGTTGAAATCTTTCGTTTGAATAGAAACACGTCTGAACAAGTACACACGAATACGCACACACACACAGATGGTGAAACAAATGGTAATCTCTGCGAAATGATGCAGCAGTTGCGACGCGACGAGCGGAGTAAGAGGTACACTCCGCGCCGCCCCATGATGAAATATCTAAAAGAAAGTTCCGCGGGGATCAACGGGAATATAAGTCTGGCGGAGGCGGTTTTAGTCGGTAAAAACCCGGCCTGCCTCTGGTTCGGTCCAGAGATATCTTTTGAAGCTTTCCACTTTCCTACCGAAGAGAAAATAAAAAAAAACCCCACACACACGCACCTAATAATATTGTTGGAATAGTATATAAGTCTAACGACTTTCTAACAATATAACAATGGATCCCGAAACAGAATTATATCAACTTGTGGCGTCGATTTTTAGGAGAACGAATTGGCCATCGGCTCACCATACGACATTCAAGAACTAAAAATTTGCAATACCATATATGGAAAAGCCATTCTGTGTGATCTGGGCGACTTTGAAGTAAGTAATCCAATTGAGTGTATGAGGCAACCGATATCGTGGCGTTGTTGCATTCCTTGTGAGTCACGTTTTCGCGTTCCTTGTTACCCACTACAACGTGGAGGGTTCTAGTATTCGGTGCTAACCTAGGTATATTGCAATATCGCGATCGTTGTTATCCACGGTGTTGTCGCGCCATGTTGCATTCCTTTTTAGGTACGATAATGTCGTGACCTATAGATTTAATTTTCAACCACGATGTCACGTGAGCTTTTGCCTGTTGTTATTGTACGTCGTGTGCTGTCACAACCCTGGTACCACAAGGTATCCATTTGTGACAGCATTCATCGTAGTCTACTAAAGTTCCCTCCCTGCCCGTACCAGTAGTTTGGCTTAGTGCGACCAGGTCGTTTCTGCCGCGTTTAAAACTCCTAACTCCTTTATTTCTCTCCCTACCCCCCCCCCCCCCCCCCTCTCCCTCTCTCTCTCTCTCTCTGTCTCTGTAATAGTGGTACTAATGGATTTATATATGTATATAGACCTATTAGTCACACTATGTTCTATACATGACTGGTGGGTTTGGGCGATTTGAATGCTGTCTAGCTCTACGATACTATTTATTAGCCTATAAACACCCGGAAGTTCATGACCTCACCGACTGCCCTGTGCACTCTCCTTCCACATTCGATCCGATCTCCTCAAGATCAAACTTAACGTTGTCCTCCCATCTTCGTCGCGGCCTCCTACCAGTCTCTTTCCCTTTGGTCTTCAGTCAAGGATTATACGCACGGCACTGTCGTTGCCCATTCTTGCCACATGATCGGCTCATCTTAATCATCGCGGCCTGACTACTTGACTATTGTAGGTTTGTGGTATAGTTCTTCCAATTCGTGGTTAATTAATTCTTCAATAGCTTTTATGACCTCTGGTCGGTTCCGGAAGATCTTCTGCCGGTAAAATGAATCCAGATTGTGGAAAAGATGTCAGGAGAGTACGGTGGATACGGAAGAATTTCAAATCCCAACTGCAACCCTTCTTGCACCGTTACTTGTGTGGTATGGCGTCGAGCATTGTCATGCAAAAGGATCAAGCCGTGCCCATTGACCAACGCAGGTTGCTTTTCAGCCAATTTGGCATACAATATGTCGATTTCCCCACAATATTTGATAGCGTTTTTCGTTTTTCCTGGTTGAAGAAATGAAAAGTGGATTGATCCTTTCGATGTCCACCAAATTGTCACCATAACCTTTTTTGGGTGAAGATCGGGCTTGGAGGTGTGCTTTGGTTTTTCACCTGCATCCAACCACAGCTCAGGTCTTTTACCGTTATCATACAGGATCCATTTTTCATCACAGGTGACTATTCGGTGCAAAAACGCATCAGTTTGGTTTCTTAATCTAAGCGATGCACAGATTTCTCGGCGCCGTCGTTTTTGAAACTCGTTCAGTTCATGGGATACCCACTTATCAAGTTTCTTTACCTTCCCAATGAGAGAAAGGTGTCGACTTATTGTCATTGCGGATACTCCCATGCTTTGTGTAATCTCACGCACCGATTTCGTTGGGTCCGCATCCACCGTTGCTCTTAAAACATCGTTGTCAACTAAAGTTTCCGGCTTCACACGCGGTTCATTTTCGAGGCTATAATATCCCGTTCGTTTACAACTACATCCTCAAATGCGTCATTAATGGTTTTCATTGCCAATGACAATTATTAAATGTATAAAGGAGGATGGTTCGAATTTGAACTGTCGACACCATGGTAAACAATTCCTAGAAAAAAAAATAGCTGTAGTTGTAACGAACCATCAAATTCTCACACATCAAGCACACGTACCACTATACTTTATATAAAAAAAAGTAATGTTCTGGAACAGATGTTCACTCGAGAACTTCTTATTCCCGACTGAGCGAAAATCGGACATTTCATATGGTAGAACCCAATATTTACAGTTTCTAGATTGTCGCCCAAAACCACGATGTCATCCGCATATGTGAACACTTGTGTCACCTGGTTTAGGGCTGATCCGGCCCTGTTGTCGTCTTGTAGCTTTCTAATGACATAATCGAGCACAAGGTTAAAAAGGCATAGTGAGAGGGATCTCCCTGTCCGTCGCGGATTTCAAATGGTTCTGACAGGTGGTTTTCTATTCTAACTCGCCCTTTATTTTCGTTCATGCAGATTTGAATGAGGGCGGGATATTTTTTCGGAACTCCCAGCTCACCTACAATATGGTAAAGTATTTGCCTTGCGACTAAGTCGTAGGTTTTTTGGAAGTCAACGAAAAGTTGGTGAACCGTCTCTCCGTATTCCCACTTCTTTTACAGCAATTGCCTTACTATGAACATTAGGTCGCTCGTTGGCCTGTTCCCACGGAATACGCATTGAAAGCCTCCCAGTATTTCTTCTGCGCACGGTGTAATTCTCGCCAGTGTGACATTCATTAGTATTTTGTATGTGGTTGGCAGCAATGATATTAGTCGGTAGTTTTCGCAGTCAGGTCTGTCGCTTTTTTTGAAAATGTGGACAACTATTGAGGTTTTCCATTCTTCCGGTGTGACTTCCTTATCCCATATTGTTTTGATGAGTTGGTGGATCTTTCGGCCGATAGCCTCTCCTCCATGGTTCATTAGCTCTGCCGGTATGCAATCGACCCCGGGACCCTTTTTTTCAATCACAGTAATGCGTCTACAACTTCGTTGAAATAGGTCTGTGGTAGTATTATGCTAGACGCGTCAGCATGGACGCATGTTGATCACAACACCACAGATTGTTCACTGAAATTGTCTTCAAAAACACAAGCACCAAGAACAAAGATAAATAAAAAGGCACTGGAGGATTTATGCTGTATATTTGCTTATTATTATTATTTTTTAATCTCGAAAAGTAGTTCACAAAGAGTTCGTACTATACACATGGTTCATTTTAAACGTTAATGTTCACAACGATAATCGTTTCGTAAAGAGCTTGTACTATAAGCAGAGTTTAAATTTTCACATAAATATTCACAGACGATAGTCTTTTCGCAAAGTCTTTTAATTAACACTGCGCATTTGTTATTCACTGTGTGGTACACGAACTCCTTGAATCAACGCCACACTCGTATTCGGCAACCGACCTTAGTAATTTTATTACTACAGCGACAGCAGAGACTCGACTTCTCTCATTGATGGTGAAATTTAACTACACTGCGGATGTATACGCGACGGGGGTTGCAATCTGACTCCACGATGTCCGTCGAGATCAACTTCCACCAGCCGCCATAAAGATGGATACTTCCTATAACCCTTCAGGTCAATGTACTGGTGCACAAGATGGAAAATCATTCATGATGGTGAGGGATTGACCTGCAAATGTGCAGGTTAACGTCTCATCCAGGTGTTACGGCCACAACGAGCCATCCCATAAAAATTACCCTTTTGGAGCTAGTCTCCACGACTAACGGCGATACACGTCTATAACATCCACTTAAAGGATGCGAGATCTAAATCAAAACATTAGCCCATACAACAAATGGTCCCACATAAATTGATGACAAGCAAATCAAACTAAACGTTCGATTTGCGCTAATCAATTAAACCCCAAGTAAATTGAACTGAACGTCCAATTTGCACACATAAAAAAAAACCGCAATATGATAATTGAACCAAGGGTTCATCACACAAACCACTAAAAGGCAAATGTGCGAGCCAGGTGCCATCGCCCGAACCAAAATCCAGCGGAATCACAAAAATGGGCGTCAGAAATTTTATGACTCCTTAGAAAAATGGTTACCTAAAACCATTAAAACAATCAGCGCGAGTTTTCGTTTTAACCAAATTAAGTTAAAACAAACAAAAGGCAAACATTTGCCCCGGTGTATTTGATCCTGCCTTCGTATCGATTTCCCGATGAAAGGGAATTGGTATTAGGGGCTGCAGACACCGTTGAGATAAGCGATGACGAAGATCACCGAAGGGAGAAATAGGTTTCTGGGTCTTAAATAAACAGAAACGCTATTTCGAGGGCCATAAATCTTTGATGACCTGCGCCTGAGAACGAAATAGGTTTTTGTTTTAAGATACACAAAAACGCTATTTCAAGGGTCACGATGATATGCACATCGTGCTTGTTTATTTAACAGGCCGGAGCATCGTTAGGCATGATCTGGGGTATGATTGTCTAACGACAATCATATAAGTGCCCAAATCCCATGATCGGTAGATAACCGATAAAGGAAATTGGTCGCAAGTGTTGCGAACCTCGGGACTGGGGCAATAAATGGTTATGAACCGTAGCAAAACCCATCGGCTACGACTGTGTCAACAATTACGCTGGCCAGCAAGTATTTATCTATTATAATTGCTGACAAGCCGTGTCGATGGAGATATGGTACGGCTCTGATGCATGCCTTGACGAGGTTTCACTTTCAGGTGTGATGCTGCAGGGGAGCCTATGCTGCCCCTAATTGCAGGTAAGTACTATGTGTTTGAAAGGTGGTTAATTTAAGAGGATGGGTGGTTCTTTGGGAATATATTAAAAAACCGCCACATGTCTCTGGGATCTGAGACTCGGCTGTATGTACGTCTTGTGCATTTGTTTGTGGTTGATGGGTGCGTACATTGAGCAGGTTTTCAAAATACTCCTTCCATATTGTCCCGATATTGTTTGCTTCTGTGACCAGAAAGCCGTTTGCGTCTCGAATTATTTTGGTTCTCCCTCGGTAGTCGTTTCTAATTGAATTTATGTCGGCATACATACCTCTGATGTTGTTTTCTATGGAATTTTCTAGGATTTTTTCGATCCGAGTTTTCTCAAATTCGCGTTTTTGCATTTGAAGAGTCCCATTGTCTCTTTCTGAATCATCGTGTATATTTCTGCGTTGACTTCATTATATCTTTGTAACGGGATCACTCTGAAGCGTTTACGTTGTCCGATCTTCGCCCCGCACTTATCATCAAATCAAGGTTTAGTCTTAATTGTTTTCATAAATCATAATACCTTTTGGGTTGTTTGTTTTATTACGTCTCTGAGCGATGCCTATTTAGTGTCCACATTATTGGTTTCCTCCTCCTCATCACTCCCATTCTCTAAGATGCTAAATCTATTCGTTAGTTCGTCTTTATATTCAGACCTTTTGCGCAGGTCTTTAAGTATATCAATGTCGAACTTTTTTCTCCTCTCGTAACTTCCCGTGTGGGTTTACCGTGTGCCGACTCCTAATTTTGCCGTTCACTAGAAATGATCGGTATGGCAATCTGCTGCTCTGTATGAGCATAGCAGTGAACGCTGTCTCAAATGCTATACTGGTAGCCTGTGGTGACAGGGTTGTGACAACAGACGACGATTTCGTAGTTGAATCACCAGGCAAAGCTACACGATGATATTTTTAAATCATTGAGAGCTTGGGCTAAAATTCACGTTCATAAAGGAATTTGTCATGTTGATGCACCCTGTGCTTAAGTAGAGTAGACCTGATAGAATGTCAGAATGGATTGAATTGGTTGTGAAATGTGTAGCAACTAGATTAGGTTTCTCGGTAATTAGTTCTTGTTATACTCGTATTAATTGTGACTGGATTAGCATTAACTATATGAAATTAGTTGGATGGGAAAAAAGATGTATTGTGTTCTTCACATATATGTATTCTTCTTATTGATTTCTCAATAACCATATCTTTATTTTTATTAATCGATAACAAAATAAATATATACGAGATCAAAATATATTCAAGTTTTCGGTGGATCTTTATTTTCATTTGTTCCATATCAAGTGCGATCCGCGGTTCAAGCTAGGCCCGAACGATCTCCGACAGGTATCGATACGCCCACGATTCCAAGTAGGACGAGCTCTTCGGTTGGTCAACACTGAATCACATATCGACCAAGTTGTCTTGTTTACACAAATGTCGTAACTTGAACCTTATCGCTGATTAACCTTGCTAAAGAGTTCTGAGAAAGATTAACATAGGCCCCTCCTTGGTCGATGACGTTATTGGCGGATATCATACGTGGGTGTTCGTTGATTTTATAATGGTACTCGTGTCATGCATCTGAACGTTGCCCGCCTCCGGGTGGGACTGGCATTCGTGTCTGGGATGTGCAGACAACCCCGCAAGGTCTCCAGATCAGATTTTATATATTTTTCTCACGCTATATCCCGTGTGATTATCTTTCGTCACTCCTCCATTGGTAACAAAATACCTCCGCAAATTAAAGTTTCTCACCGTAAGGTAGCATAGTTTCGGATTACAAATTAATAGCCGTTTTAATTTCTAACGGAAGAAAATTCCTGTTTGACGGCATCTCACTTTTAGTGGGTGGAATTTATATCAGGCTTCCAAATCAGATCGGAAATTTTTCGTGAAATGGTTTTTGATGTGATTTATGATTTCATTTCTTCCGTTTATACCAAAAGTATGAGATCGTTGAATCTTCCCTATCCTGACGCCAGCCAAAAATGGACTGTTGACCATTCATCGCCGAAAATTCTGGCAAGTCCTATTTGGGTACAGGTCATGATAGTGTGGGGGTACGAGATCGCGACGTCGCACGGGAGAGAGTTCTACCTCGTCCCCACAAACACTCCGTTTTTTTATCAAGGGGAAACGTCACACACAGGAAAAGGAAGTAAAACGCACGCAGTTCTTAATTGATTTTTATTTTATTACACTTCACGATCGAACACTGGACTCATTAATTTATACCTGACAGTCAATTTATCCAATTATTAGAAGAAAAAGTTCGCTTACAGTTTATTTAATTCCGAACACTTTAGTCTCCACTATAGTTTTAAATTCGAGACGAGGTATCAAGTCAACCAGCACTTCACACTTTTTGGGTGAGTTTACCCAAAAGAGAAAGTGTTTCTCTGTGGTGGAAACAAGGAAGAAAGACTTGGCAATGTATGTGTATGGGTGAGTGAAGATCACATTGGTTTTTTTCATACGTGAAAGTACTCACCTGATCAAGTATAACACAGAGGAGTAAGGAAGCTTATAACAGCCAACACAAAGTTCCAACTCCCAACCGGAGAACCCTGGCTTTGACCAATTATTTTCGTAAACAAAAACCGTTTATCCCCACCCACGATATTTTAACAACGAACATAGTTTTTAAAGGTGCTTGGTCTTTTCTTTGTTCTTAACGTCGTGGATTTGATTCTAATTCTTTCGTATCACGATTGTAAGTGATGTTAGCGCCTTCTTAGCAAATCATACGAACTGCGTTCGTCATTACCAACGGTTGGCCCAAATAAGGAAAACAGCATGGGTTCATGTCCATCCGAATGTTTTTATATACATAATATAAACAACTTTTTTTCGGAGATGTGTAGACAGATCAACCAGAAACAAAGTTTTTGGTTTTTAACTTATTTTTCTTTTATTTACTTTTTTTCCGATTTGCAAAATTCGATCGATCTACAGTCGTCTGACGCGGACATTATATACTTGCTCTCATCGAAACATTACGGCAAGACAAAGTGGGCAATCAATGAATACAAAAAAATTTTAAATAATTTGAAAAAATGTTTTTTTATTCAGATTCTATTAGTTTGTTTACAACGACAACATGCCTTATTAGCATTAAATTTTCTAGTGCACAGATTCCGCGGTGCTGTTGTTGTCGTTGTTGTTGATAATGGTAACATCGGAATTATGGAATATAGGTAGTTAGGAACTTGGGAGTATACATAGTTAGGAATTATGGAGCATAGGTACTTAGGAAAATATGGAGTGCATATACTCCATATACTATTGAGTATAGTTAGATAGGAATTATGGAGCATAAATAGATAGGGATTATAGACCATAGAATCAACATAGTTTTGTTACCTTTTTAGAATGGTTTCTAGGGAGAGCGTATGATTTTCCTTTGAAAGCATATAATTGTGTAATTAATTGCATATGAAAGAATGATTGGGAGTTCTTTTTTCGTTTATTTGACCTATGAATTATGTAACATCGAAAAAAAAGACAATTTTTAAGTTAAAAACTTTCGGTTGAATAGAAACACGTCCGGCCACGTCCGAACAAACAAAAATTGCCTGTTTATATTACTTGTATGTGAAAGGATGAAGGCGATGTGTGTATGTGTATCAAGGAATGAATTTCGGTATATTAGATGGAGTATGCCTAGTTAGAAATCATTGTGTCACTAAGAACCTCGCTCGACAGTCATTGAACAAAAATAAAAAAGTTTTCGTTGATGCATATATTTGTATAGATATTCATATCTTAATTAAATTTATTAATCGCGAGCGAAGCTGTCTCTCCATAATCTAAATAATAAAGTGTCTGGAAAGTGAGAAAATAAAATTGAACTCGAATTTGAACTGGAAATTGTGAGGACAATTAAAATTTGCTGTTTTGAATTTATTAATCGCGACTGAAGTTGTCTTCCAATAAACTAAATAATAAAGTGTCTGGAAAGTGACAAAATAAAATTGAACTCGAACCTGAACAGGAAATTGTCACGAGAAGGTTACCTAGCCGACGACGGATTGCTGCAAAAATTTTGGAAAAAAAAATCATCAAATGATAAGTTATCTTATATTATCGACCATTTTTTTTTTTGAGTGTTTAGAGAATGTCGAACTGTTGTAGATGAATAACCCCGTTGGTTGTAGTGTGGATGTTTCATAAAATTATTTATTTTTTTATTTATTTGCACAAATGTTGTGTGTGTTATATTTATTGGATTTTGCGTATCATCGGCGCGGATGTTTTCTGAAATCCTAAATGGGGTTTAATTGGTGTGAAATTGCGTGTAGATTTAAATAGTTTTTCCGTCAGCGGTCATTTGGATTTGGAAGGACATTTTTAATGTTTTTTTTTTTTTATATTCGTTGGATTTTGCCTATCATCGGGGCGGATGTTTCCTGAAAACCTAAATGAGGTTTAATTGGTGCGAAATTGTGTGTAGATTTAATTAGTTTTTTCGGTCAGCGATCATTTGGATTTGAAGGGACATTATTGATTTTTTTTTTTTTTTTTTTGAGTGATGTTTTTTTTTATCTTACCTGTATCCAACATTCAAGAGATTGATTAACAGTCACTTTGAATTCGCTCGACGTGAGATAGGGGAACGGGTCGGCGGTTCAAATGCATTACGTGGATTAATCTCCGGTGATTAATGCTATCATCGGCTTAAGGAAGAGATTCGTCATTAATTTCATTTTGTTGTTGATGAATTTAACCACCTCGAGAGTATCTTTTCTTAAGACTACTATTATATCTAAAAAAATTATTTTGAAGAAGAAAATAAATGTTTTAAATAGAGAGTGAGTGTAAACTGTATAAATAATAATTTAAAGCATGTTATTAAAATAAGGAAAAAATGTCATCAATAATCAAAATTAAATGTACGATATTAAAATACTTAATTGGGATTGCTTCCGTACCTTTTCAATCTGTTCTTGTTTAATCCTATAGTTACTTTTTAAATTCTAAACCACCAACAAAAAAATTTTTTTTTTTATTAAGTAATCGAAAATCCTTGTTTTTTTCTTTTGTATATATAACTTATTATTTCTTCTTCTTTCTTCTTTTATTGATTGTAGGTTTTATTTGTTGATGGTTGGTTTTTTTTTCTGCCAGGTAGGCTTCCCGCCCTAGAGCTGGATTACCCTGGTGTTTGCTGCGTACTTTAAAATATATAGATTTTTCTTTGTATTTGCTATTTTTATATTTTCATCACTGTTTTTTAATTTGTTTTCTTGTTTTTGTTTTTTTTTCTTCACCTTTCGTTTTGTTCAAATTTTTCCTTTTATTTATTTATCTCTATTTTCTTGTATTTGTTTGCTTTTTTCACTTTTTGTTTTGTTCGAAATGCTTCTTTTATGATTTTTTTTTCACTTTTTGTTTTGTTCGAACGTCTTTTTTTTTTATAAAGAAATTTTTTTTCACTTTATTTTATTTTTGTTTTGTTCGAAATGTTTTTTAATTTTATAAATTTTCCTTTTCATTTTTTTTTTTCACCAATTGTCCGAAAAATACCGCTGCCGCCAATCTTCCAATACAGTACGCCGTGCTTCCTCCATACGAGGGAAGAGCGTGGATGTTAATAATAAACGCGGATATTTACAACACAACAATATATTTATTTAAAAACACAAACAATATTTACATTTTAACACAAAACACTAAACTCACTGCTTTTCTATGAATGAAATCAAAATCAAGTTGCTTGTGCAAGGACTCATAAGAGGGATGAAAACTGAAACTATTGCAAACCTCCAGCTGCTTATTTACTTCGGATAACGGGAATGTGTTTTGATAAAAGGATTTAAAATTGATTGCAGCTGCTTATTTACTTCGGATAACGGGAATGAGTTCTCATGAAAGGATTATGTGTTGTTATATATTATTATATAACGGATGGTTTCTAGGATGGTTTCAAATTGATTTTGTGCATATTATGTAGATATTTGCTGTTAAGGGTTTAAAATGAATTGCTAATGTAATGGATATGTGGAAATACACATATTGATTGAATTTAATGGTTATTTATTACTGTTTAAGAAATGCATTAATATGACAAACAAAAGGCTTAGTAACTATAAAAGTAAGAAATGTTTAGAAAGAGGAATATATGGACGTATTCATCATAGAAAGAGAGGATTTCGAAGATTTTCTAATCGGTTTAGATATAATAAAAATATTCAAACTAATTCAGGATGAAAACTTACAAACATCTCAAAAGAAAATAAATACGTTGGAAAAAGAGGACGAAATAGAAGAAGTTAAAGTAATTTTTAATGAACATGTGAATGAAAATGAATTTTAACAGAATTTGGGTCACTTAAACAGTATAAAAAAAACAAAAATTGAAAAATTGATAACAAAATATAACACAGCATTCGCAAAGGATAAATATGATATTGGCACCGTTACAGACTACGAGCTCGAATAGATTTACTGGATGATAAATATTGCAGTAAGAGACCGTATAGATGCCCCATAGAGGATAAAAAAGAAATGGAAAGTCAAGTGGCAAAATTACTAGAAAAAAATTAATTGAAGAATCTTACAGCCCGTTTGCAGCTCCAGTAACTCTAGCATTCAAAAGAGATGAAAACAAACGATCTAGATTGGGTATAGATTTTTGCGAATTAAATAAATATGCCACAAGCTCAATCATTCCCATTAATAGATGATTTAATAATAAAAACAATAAACTGCAAGTACTTTACGATACTAGATATTAATTCCGCTTTTTGGTCAATTCCGCTACGCATTGAAGATAAACAGAAAACAGGATTCGTTACACAAGATGGGCACTTCCAATGGACGTGCCTACCCTTCGGATTAAAAACATCCCCAGCTATTTTCCAAAGAATTTTATCCAATATCTTGAGAAAGCACGACTTAAAAGACTTTTCAGAAAATTACATAGACGACATCCTAATTTTCTCAGAATCATTCAAAGAGCATACAGAACACATAGAAAAAGTAATAAAGGTTTTAGACTAAAATTAAAAAAATGTACCTTCGCATCTTACAAACAGTAAGATACCTCGAACACATAATAGAATACAATACAATAAAAGACTTGTAAAATATAACTTAACTTCTGCCCGACTCCGAAAACCCAGAAGAATATTAGACAGTTTCTTCGAAAAATGAACTTCTATCACGAGCATATACCAAATAGATCAATATTACGAGACCCGTTAAACAAACTACTACGGAAAAATGAGAAATTTGTATGGTCCGAGGAATGCGAAAGATGTTTTGTAGACATAAAACAGCTATGTTCTCAACCAGTTCTGCATATATTTGATAAGGATTTACCAATAACAATTTACACAGATGCATCACTAGAAGGCATTGGTTCAGTATTTAAACAAGTGCAAAAGGATGGTAAAGAGAAGCCAGTGGCATATTTTTCAAAAAAATTGAATGTTCCACAAAAACGAAAAAAAAAGCAATTTATTTAGAATGCTTAGCGATCAAGGAAGCAGTCCACTTATTTTGGGTTTAATTATGTGTTTATACTTGTTATCTAGGATATGTAATGTGTTTATATATAAATTATTTTCAAATTTGTGCTTAGCTGAAATATTACATCCATGAGTCTAGCTTGCGGTAGGAACATTTAAATTTTCAGTCTTACTTGCTGTTGGAACATATAAGTTCTCAGTCTTACTTGCTGAAACATTTAGTTCTTCAGTCTTACTTGCTGTTGAAACATTCAGTTTTTCAGTCTTTGCTGCTGAAATATTTTGTTCTTCAATCTTTGCTGCTAATATATGTGATACTTCAGTCTTTGCTGTTGAAATATTTGTTTCCTCAGTCTTTGCTGTGGATATATGTGATTCTTCAGTCTTTGCAGCTGAAATATTTGATTCTTCAGACTTTACTGCTGAAATGTTTGATTCTTCAGTCTTTGCTGCTGAAATAATTGATTCTTCAGTCTTTGTTGCTGAAGCATTTTCTTCTTCAGTCTGTGCTGCTGAAATATTTTCATAAATTGCTACCTTCGAATCTAACTGAGGATCGGGGCAAGTGGATCGTGATTCATACAGACCCATTACGGATTAGGCTCGGTGCCCCGTTCATGGAGTTGTATGGCTTTCCTCGATGCTCACTATCATTGCCCGAGGACAATGACTCCCTTTCCTCTGTATAACTCGAACGAATACTATAAATTGAAAAATTAGTGTGGTGTTCAGTAAGATTCTCTTGACGTCAGGCTTCATATTCTGATTCTTGTACCGTTTTGGTAGTTGAAAATCGAACATTTTGGTTGTCATATTGCCTCGCAGTATTTCCGGGTCTTAAATTCTCACCAAAACGATTATCTGTAGTTGAAGTGTTATCTTTAAATGGGTTCCGCGTTACACCTTGATGGTAGTTCGGAAAAGACGACCCATTCCTAGATAGCCTTATTCTACACTCGTTCTGTGTGTGATTGTTTCTCCCACAGTAGCTACACTTAACGTTCTGTATTTCCCTTTTTATGGGTTGCCTATTCGGAAAACTTGGAATTTGCATATTCCTATAGCATTTTTCCTGCGAGTGACCTACTTTACCGCAAGTTTGACATACTATTCTATTGAAATTAGGAGACCTTTTTGGAAATCTATTAAACGTTTGTGAATTACTGTTGTTGTATTCCAGAACACTATGCTTTATTAAATTTAACATTGAATCTCCTTACACATCCTTAAAAAATTCCCTTAACATATATTACATTCTCACTTAATACATACCATTCATAAACATTCACCATATTTCCAGTTACAGCACATTTAATAACATGCCCCTTTTCATAACTTGCCCCTTTTTATTTCCCCCTTATCATAACTTGTCCCTTTCTATTTCAAAACTTGATTTTCGTTCAAATTTTATTCAATTTAAAAGTCACAGAAACTAAAGGAATACTTTGAGAAAATTTGTTTTGTTCATATTATAATTTACAGTAAATTAGAACACAATGTTCTATAAGTAGAGAAAAATTTAATTGTAAAGGCAGTTCAGTTCAATTGAGTTGAAGCAGTTGAAGTGAATCAGTTAGTTGAGAAATACAGTCGAGAAAGTGAGTTGAAATAGAAGAGTTTTGAATCAAGAGTTTTGAGAAGAGTTTTAAAAGAAGAGTTTTGATTGTAGAGTTGTATTATAAATTAACTATAGTTTGAGTTGTGTAAGTAAATATGAACACTAAAAATAAAACTAAACGCATTTATTAAAACCTCCACGCTCTTCCCTCGATACAAAGATGAAGCACGGTGTTGGAGACTCAGCACTGTCTATGCGTACAGCGTGAGCTTCCGCGTGTGCAATGAATTGCTTTAAATTCGTCCCCCCATGGACTTTAGCTATTATTTTTAGTTGATCATCTCTCAAACCGTCCTCAAATATCTCTACCGCTAGTTTGGTATTTTCTGCTATTAGAAAAGCCCTAACGACCTCGTCACTAGTTATGACACATGTAGCGGAGTTCAAATTTCTTAGAGCTGTCCCAACTCTGTCTCCGAATTCTCGAATGGTTTCTCTAAACCGAGGGTGAGCAACCTTTTTAATCAACGGGCCAATTTAGATTGTAAATTTTTTTCGCGGGCCGCACATAAAATAACACATTAATAATTTACAAAACTTTATTTACAAAAGCGCAAATTTCGGAGGGCTCACATACGATTTATAAAAATTTTCGATGTTTACTGAGAAAAATACATTTTTTAACTCGGTATTATTCTGCATGTCAATCACTTCCATTTAAAAGTCTTCGGGAACTGTATCCATATCGATATTAAATGGCGAGGAAAACAATTTCATGGAAACCGCTGTCTTCTCGGCTTTGAACATTTGGAATCGTAATTGAAATTCGTTGATTAAAATATCTATATACTGTGCGTATTTTTGAGAAGTAGTAACGTTTTCTTTTTCTAAATGTGGAAAGTGGGACACATTATTTTTAGTTTGCGCTCAAAGCCCTGAATTTTATCATACAAATTGTTAATAAACCGTCGTTTGCCTTGAAGTTCCACATTAAGATCATTGAGGTGCTGAGTCATGCCGATAAGAAACCCAAAATCACTCATCCATTCTTTATTACCAAAATGAGGAAAGGCATATCCCTTCATATCCCGGAACAATTGTATTTCGCTTTTTAAGTTGTATACTCTTTTTACCATTGCACCTCTACTAGGCCAACGTACTTCGGTATTAAAAACCACGTCTCCATATTCAGTTTCTAAATCCTTCAGAAATTCTTTAAATTCACGGTGATTTAACGCGCGCGACTTTGTAAAATTATTGGTACTGTGACATTTGGCAAACTCAATCTTATCGCACACAAATTTTCCTGGTGAATTATGCAGTGGTTAACGAATATTTCCCTTCGTGTGACCTTCTTAATGTCTTGAAATAGCCTTCCCGATACTCCTACCTCCATACTCGACATTGCTCCTATCTGTCGATATACCAACAATCTTTTCTAATAAAATTGGAAATTTTTCCAACACAGACTTTAGTTCATCGTACAGGTCTTTGCCAGTTGTAGTCCCTTGCATTGGAATTAGTGAACACAATTCTTCCGTGATATTAAATTTAGTGTCAATTCCACGTACAAATATAGCCAGTTGTGCTGTATCACTAATATCACAACTCTCATCAAGTGCCAAAGAACAGTATTCGAATTTTGCAATGCGTTCACGAAGCGTTGTTGCTATGCTCTCGGACAAGTCTTCAATTCTCCTTGCAATGGTGAATCTTGATAAACTAATGTTTGAAATAATATTTATTTTACCAGGAAATGCAATTTGTGCAACAGCAGTCAGACATTCCTTTATCATCTCTCCATCCGCAAAGGGTTTCAATTTTTTTTGCTAGTATTTGACTGACAACAAAACTAGCCTTTACTGCCGTATTTGATAAAATACCTTGATTTTTAAAAGTACCCCGTTGTTTTCCCGCGCCTTTCTCCATTTGATTAAACTTATCCATCCTTAGTTGTCCTGTTAAGTTTTTATATTGTTGTTCATGTTTTGTGTCGTAATGCCTTTTTATGTTATATTCTTTTAATGCCGACACAGCCTCTGAGCATATTAAGTATACAGCTTTATCTCTAAAGAAAGTGACAAAATAATCAAATTTCCACTTTTCCTGGAAATGTCTGTGCTCAGTCGCAACGTTCGTTTTTTTGTTTGCTTTTCCGACATGCCAGTATGGGTTAAAAATTTGAAAGTTAAAAAAAATGTAATAAAACAACATTTTTAATGAAAAAACTCTAATATTACCTTTTTACAATAATATTGCACTCACGCCTTTCAAGAATCACCAGTCTGACTGATTGTGTGACAGAAGCAAACACAAAGAAGCACACACGTCGCTGACAAGTAAGTAACTCGTCACAAAAAATTGCTTCTGTTTAGCATGTACTACCACTTTACTATAATTAATTTTTTTACGCCCGGTGCAATTACCGGACACGAGCGACGACAAATAAAACAAATACACGAAATGTTTATTTTCACAATTCCTTTTATTGGATATGTTTAATAAACCGACAAGATTCAATATTCGAACAATTTAATTTACCGAGAGCAAACGAAAGGATAAACACAGATTTGTAAACGCAAACAACGAACTCTCAAACGACAACGAACGAAAACTGGCAGTACCGAAAACAAACAGTGCTGCCAAACTTGCAGATAATTACAAAACTATAACGAATTAATAGTTAATAATAAAAATATGATATTTAAGAACAGAGAATGGGAGAAAGTCGATAAAATAATTTCAACTTTAGAAAGGGTTGGCGGGCCGCATAAACATGTTCCGCGGGCCGCGTTTTGCTCATCCCTGCTCTAAACTGTTGTTTCGGGGAGATCAACTCGTTATGAGCCGTAGAACGAGCCTGCTCTTCCTTATATCTGTCTCTAATTTTTCTTTTAATGTTTCCCAAGTGGTTATTTTACAATATTGAATTAAATCAAAGGCAGGGCCATCTAATCTATTTTGACTAGTTCTAGAAAAGTATGATATATATTTTATACAGTTAAATACAATATCTCCACATGTAATAAATTTATTTAACTGTGATGGTTTCCCATTGAAAATTGGGACGATTTTAAAAATATTCGAAATCCCAATTGTGAGAGCCATTTCGAGTGAATCCTGTTCTTACGATCTTTGATATGAAATTTCCTGTAAGCCTGGCTGCCTGTCTGGTAAAATAACGTCGCGAAATTTTGGGACTGTTTTACAACAATAAGGTAAGTAGAGGGAGTACAAAACGCTATACGGAATTAAGAGTTTTCCACCAATTATTATGAGAAGACCTTTGTCATTAATTTCATTTTGTTGTTGATGAATTTAACCATCTCGAGAGTATCTTTTCTTAAGACTACTATTATATCTAAAAAAATTATTTTGAAGAAGAAAATAAATGTTTTAAATAGAGAGTGAATGTAAACTGTATAAATAATAATTTAAAGCATGTAATTAAAATAAGGAAAAAATTTCATTAATGATCAAAATTAAATGTACAATATTAAAACACTTAATTGGGATTGCTTCCGTACCTTTTCAATCTGTTCTTGTTTAATCCTATAGTTACTTTTTAAATTCTAAACCCACCACCAACCAAAAAATTTTTTTTTTCTTAAGTAATCAAAAATCCTTTTTTTTTTTTCTATATATAACTTACTATTTCTTCTTCTTTCTTCTTTTATTGATTGTAGGTTTTTTGTTGTTGATTGTTTAATGTTTTTTTTTTTTTTTCTGCCAGGTAGGCTTCCCGCCCTAGAGCTGGATTACCCTGGTATTTGCTGCATACTTTATAATATATAGATTTTTTTTTGCTATTTGCTATTTTGATATTTTCATCATATTTTTTTTAATTTGTTTTCTTGTTTTTGTTTTTTTTTTCACCTTTCGTTATGTTCAAATTTTTTCTTTTTTTTATTTAAATCTGTTTTCTTGTATTTGTTTTTTTTTCACTTTTTGTTTTGTTCGAACGTCTTTTTTTTTATAAATTTTTTTTTTCACTTTATTTTATTTTTGTTTTGTTCGGAATGTTTTTTAATTTTATAAATTTGTGTTTCACTTTTTTTTTCCACCAATTGTCCGAAAAACACTGCTGCCACCAATGTTCCAATCCAGTACGCCGTGCGTGGGAAGAGCGTGGATGTTAATAATAAACGCGGATATTTACAACACAACAATATATTTATTTAAAAACAAACAATATTTACATTTTAACACAAAACACTAAGGGCTAATTTAATCTTCCTCTCTTGGAGGTCTCTTTCAACTGTCTTGCAGTTGTAACTCTATATCCCAACTCACTGGCTTTTTATGAACGAAATCAAAATCGATATAGATTTTCGCGAATTAAATAAAATAATAATGCCACAAGCTCAACCATTCCCATTAATAGATGATTTAATAATAAAAACAATAAACTGCAAGTACTTTACGACACTAGATATTAATTCCGCTTTTTGGTCAATTCCGCTACGCATTGAAGATAAACAGAAAACAGGATTCGTTACACAAGATGGGCACTTCCAATGGACGTGCCTACCCTTCGGGTTAAAAACATCCCCAGCTATTTTCCAAAGAATTTTATCCAATGTCTTGAGAAAGCACGACTTAAAAGACTTTTCAGAAAATTACATAGACGACATCCTAATTTTCTCAGAATCATTCAAAGAGCATACGGAACACATAGAAAAAGTAATAAAGGTTTTAGACTAAAATTAAAAAAATGTACCTTCGCATCTTACAAACAGTAAGATACCTCGAACACATAATAGAATACAATATAATAAAAGACTTGTAAAATATAACTTAACTTCAATACAAAACTGTCCGACTCCGAAAACCCAGAAAAATATTAGACAGTTTCTTCGAAAAATGAACTTCTATCACGAGCATATACCAAATAGATCAATATTACTAGACCCGTTAAACAACCTACTACGGAAAAATGAGAAATTTGTATGGTCCGAGGAATGCGAAAGATGTTTTGTAGACATAAAACAGTTATGTTCTCAACCAGTTCTGCATATATTTGATAAGGATTTACCAATAACAATTTACACAGATGCATCACTAGAAGGCATTGGTTCAGTATTTAAACAGGTGCAAAAGGATGGTAAAGAGAAGCCAGTGGCATATATTTCAAAAAAAAAATTGAATGTTGCACAAAAACGAAAAAAAGCAATTTATTTAGAATGCTTAGCGATCAAGGAAGCAGTCCACTTATTTTGGGTTTAATTATGTGTTTATACTTGTTATCTAGGATATGTAATGTATTTATATATAAATTATTTTCAAATTTGTGCTTAGCTGAAATATTACATCCATCAGTCTTGCGTGCTGTAGGAGCATTTAAATTTTCAGTCTTACTTGCTGTAGCAATATATAGGTTCTCAGTCTTACTTGCAGAAACATTTAGTTTTTCAGTCTTACTTGCTGTTTGAACATATAAGTTCTCAGTCTTACTTGCTGAAACATTTAGTTCTTCAGTCTTACTTGCTGTTGAAACATTCAGTTTTTCATTCTTTGCTGCTGAAATATTTTGTTCTTCAGTCTTTGCTGCTGAAATATTTTGTTCTTCAATCTTTGCTGCTAATATATCTGATACTTCAGTCTTTGCTGTTGAAATATTTGTTTCTTCAGTCTCTGCTGCTGAAATATTTGATTCTTCAGTCTTGGCTGCTGCATTTCCCTTTTCCCACCGGTCTTGTAAGATTTCTTTCCCACCATCCCTCTATAAAAGTAGTTAGAGAACACTTGGACTAACACTGTCCACACTATCCTTGGATACCCCCCTTTTTTCTTCTCTTTTCAGATGCCGCGAGACCGAGCCCAATATCCTCACGGATGTGGGTGATTCTGGTTATCGCAAGATGACCAGAAGTCAGAGACAAGATGAAGGACACATATGTCCTGTCTCGCCAAATTCGGCCTTCTCGCCACATTTTTTTTTTTTTTTTTTTTTTTTGTAAAGGCAGTTCAGTTCAGTTGAGTTGAAGCAGTTGAAGTGGATCAGTTAGTTGAGAAATACAGTCGAGGAAGTTAGTTGAAGTAGAAGAGTTTTGAATCAAGAGTTTTGAGAAGAGTTTTAAAAGAAGAGTTTTGATTGTAGAGTTGTATTATAAATTAAATATAGTTTGAGTTGTGTAAATAAATATGAACACTAAAAATAAAACTAAACGCATTTATTAAAACCTCCGCGCTCTTCCCTCGATAAAAAGAGGAAGCACGGCGTTGGAGACTCAGCACTGTCTATGCATACAGCATGAGCTTCCGCGTGTGCAATGAATTGCTTTAAATTCGTCCCCCCATGGACTTTAGTTATTATTTTTAGTTGATCATCTCTCAAACCGTCCTCAAATATCTCTACCGCTAGTTTTGTATTTTCTGCTATTAGAAAAGCCCTAACGACCTGGTCACTAGTTATGACACATGTAGCGGAGTTCAAATTTCTTAGAACTGTCCCAACTCTGTCTCCGAATTCTCGAATGGTTTCTCTAAACCAAGGGTGAGCAACCTTTTCAATCAACGGGCCAATTTAAATTGTAAATTTTTTTCGCGGGCCGCACACAAAATAACACATTAATAATTTACAAAACTTTATTTACAATAAACATTAGAATAAAAAAAAATATAAAATTTACAAAATAGTAAAGATTTCATATACAAATTTTAATACAAAATAAAGAAAAGAACAGAAAAACGAATTTACTTGAAATTTTTAATGAGAAGTTTGACACTGTTTTTTCAATACAAGCTGATCAATATCAGCCGGAATCGATGAGGTAGCTACACGCAGGCAGCTTTCTAATCGTGCATCACCCAGTCTTGATCGGTGATCATTCTTGATTAATTTCATGGTTGAAAATAATTGTTCGCAAACATATGTACTTGCGAACAGAGACATCATTTGCTTTGCATTTTTCGTCAAAAGCGCAAATTTCGGAGGGCTCACATACGATTTATAAAAATTTTCGATGTTTACTGAGAAAAATACATTTTTTAACTCGGTATTATTCTGCATGTCAATCACTTCCATTTGAAAGTCTTCGGGAACTGTATCCACATCGATATTAAATGGCGAGGAAAACGATTTCATGGAAACCGCTGTCTTCTCGGCTTTGAACATTTGGAATCGTAATTGAAATTCGTTGATTAAAATATCTATATGCTGTGCGTATTTTTGAGAAGTAGTAACGTTTTCTTTTTCTAAATGTGGAAAGTGAGACACATTATTTTTAGTGTGCGCTCAAAGCCCTGAATTTTATCATACAAATTGTTAATAAACCGTCCTTTGCCTTGAATGTGTTTTCATAAAAGGATTTAAAATTGATTGCAGCTGCTTATTTACTTCGGATAACGGGAATGCGTTTTCATGAAAGGATTATGTGTTGTTATATATTATTATATATAGGATGGTTTCTAGGATGGTTTCAAATTGATTTTGTGCATATTATGTAGATATTTGCTGTTAAGGGTTTAAAATGAATTGCTAATGTAATGGATATGTGGAAATACACATATTGATTGAATTTAATGGTTATTTATTACTGTTTAAGAAATGCATTAATATGACAAACAAAAGGCTTAGTAACTATAAAAGTAAAAAATGTTTAGAAAGAGGAATACATGGACGTATTCATCATAGTAAGAGAGGATTTCGAAGATTTTCTAATGGGTTTAGATATAATAAAAATTTTCAAACTAATTTAGGATGAAAACTTACAAACATCTCAAAAGAAAATAAATACGTTGGAAAAAGAGGACGAAATAGAAGAAGTTAAAGTAAATTTTAATGAACATGTGAATGAAAATGAGTTTAAACAGAATTTGGATCACTTAAACAGTATAAAAAAAACAAAAATTGAAAAATTGATAACAAAATATAACACAGCATTCGCAAAGGATAAATATTGTGACGCATGGAAAAAGAGGACGAAATAGAAGAAGTTAAAGTAAATTTTAATGAACATGTGAATGAAAATGAGTTTAAACAGAATTTGGATCACTTAAACAGTATAAAAAAAACAAACATTGAAAAATTGATAACAAAATATAACACAGCATTCGCAAAGGATAAATATTGTGACGCATATGACAATCAGTACTGGAATCTTCGAGAAAGTCCGAAACAAAGTACTAGATTATTTTAGGTAGTACTGGAAAACTGGAATAGAACATTCAAGACTATGGAACGAACGGAAACGATACAACAAATCAGAATGAGGAAAAACGGTATAAATACGTCGCACGCAGAGCGGAAGTTAAGTTAGAGATAAGTAAGACAGTGAAGCAAGCGATACGTCTCGAGTGAGAAGTAAGCAGTAAAAGACGCGATAAGTACGGAAGCGATAAGTAAAGAAACCATTAAGTGTACGGTATAAGTAACCGTTGTATTACGGACTAATAAAGTGTTATATTATTTCAAAATCGATTTAACGGCTCTTATTTATTTTAAAATAATTAATCCAGCGAACCCTAAGCTCGCTACAATATGATATTGGCACCGTTACAGACTACGAAGCTCGAATAGATTTACTGGATGATAAATATTGCAGTAAGAGACCGTATAGAGGCACCATAGAGGATAAAAAAGCAATGGAAAGTCAAGTGGCAAAATTACTTGAAGAATCTTACAGCCCGTTTGCAGCTCCAGTAACTCTAGCATTCAAAAGAGATGAATACAAACGATCTAGATTGGGTATAGATATTCCCGAATTAAATAAAATAATAATGCCACAAGCTCAACCATTCCCATTAATATGTGATTTAATAATAAAAACAATAAACTGCAAGTACTTTACGACAATAGATATTAATTCCGCTGTTTTGTCAATTCCGCTACGCATTGAAGATAAACAGAAAACAGGATTCGTTACACAAGATGGGCACTTCCAATGGACGTGCCTACCCTTCGGATTAAAAACATCCCCAGCTATTCTCCAAAGAATTTTATCCAATATCTTGAGAAAGCACGACTTAAAAGACTTTTCAGAAAATTACATAGACGACATCCTAATTTTCTCAGAATCATTCAAAGAGCATACGGAACACATAGAAAAAGTAATAAAGGTTTTAGACTAAAATTAAAAAAATGTACCTTCGCATCTTACAAACAGTAAGATACCTCGAACACATAATAGAATACAGTACAATAAAAGACTTGTAAAATATAACTTAACTTCAATACAAAACTGTCCGACTCCGAAAACCCAGAAGAATATTAGACAGTTTCTTCGAAAAATGAACTTCTATCACGAGCATATACCAAATAGATCAATATTACTAGACCCGTTAAACAAACTACTACGGAAAAATGAGATATTTGTATGGTCCGAGGAATGCGAAAGATGTTTTGTAGACATAAAACAGTTATGTTCTCAACCAGTTCTGCATATATTTGATAAGGATTTACCAATAACTATTTACACAGATGCATCACTAGAAGGCATTGGTTCAGTATTTAAACAGGTGCAAAAGGATGGTAAAGAGAAGCCAGCGGCATGTTTTTCAAAAAAATTGAATGTTGCACAAAAACGAAAAAAAGCAATTTATTTAGAATGCTTAGCGATCAAGGAAGCAGTCCACTTACTTTGGGTTTAATTATGTGTTTATACTTGTTATCTAGGATATGTAATGTATTTATATATAAATTATTTTCAAATTTGTGCTTAGCTGAAATTTGTTTTGTTCATATTATAATTTACAGTAAATTAGAACACAATGTTCTATAAGTAGAGAAAAATTTAATTGTAAAGGCAGTTCAGTTCAGTTGAGTTGAAGCAGTTGAAGTGGATCAGTTAGTTGAGAAATACAGTCGAGGAAGTTAGTTGAAGTAGAAGAGTTTTGAATCAAGAGTTTTGAGAAGAGACACATTATTCTTAGTTTGCGCTCAAAGCCCTGAATTTTATCATACAAATTATTAATAAACCGTCCTTTGCCTTGAAGTTCCACATTAAGATCATTGAGATGCTGAGTCATGTCGATAAGAAACCCAAAATCACGCATCCATTCTTTATTACCAAAATGAGGAAAGGCATATCCCTTCATATCCCGGAACAATTGTATTTCGCTTTTTAAGTTGTATACTCTTTTTAGCAATGCACCTCTACTAAGCCAACGTACTTCGGTATTAAAAACCAGGTATCCATATTCAGTTTCTAAATCTTTCAGAAATTCTTTAAATTCACGGTGATTTAACGCGCGAATTAATAAGAGTCTTCTTATTTCATTATAAAAAACCTTTACACTTTAATTATTTTTTGAGTTGTTCTTAAACTGTATTTACAATATTTTAGATGCTAGGTGTATCTACAGGCATCACTCGATGAAACCTGACTGACTCATTCCACCGTTCGCCTGTATCCCTTTTCCAGTCATCTTTTGTTGTTTCTCCAATTTCTTATCTCACACTTCATTTGGGTCGTGGGATCGTTTTGATAATCCTGGTCGATGGTTGTTTGGACAGCTGTGTCATGTCGGGTGCAGCATTGAATCCTATCTTCAATGCTGAAGGTTTATCTGTTGCATTGTTTGGACAGATGCAGCAGTAAATCCTATCTTCAATGTTGATCACGTTGGAGGTCATCATTTTTATTACATTGTGAAGTAGGTTTGTGATGAATCTTATCTTCTAGTTGGGAGTTGGGTGTGTTAACTCGCGCGACTTTATAAAATTATTGGTACTGTGACATTTGGCAAACTCAATCTTATCGCACACAAATTTTCCTGGTGAATTATGCAGTGTTTAACGAATATTTCCCTTCGTGTGGCCTTCTTAATGTCTTGAAATAGCCTTACCGATACTCCTACCTCCATACTCGACATTGCTCGTATCTGTCGATATACCAACAATCTTTTCTAATAAAATTGGAAATTTTTCCAACACAGACTTTAGTTCATCGTACAGGTCTTTGCCGGTTGTAGTCCCTTGCATTGGAATTAGTGAATGCAATTCTTCCGTGATATTAAATTTAGTGTCAATACCACGTACAAATATAGCCAGTTGTGCTGTATCACTAATATCACAACTCTCATCAAGTGCCAAAGAACAGTATTCGAATTTTGCAATGCGTTCACGAAGCGTTGTTGCTATGCTCTCGGACAAGTCTTCAATTCTCCTTGCAATGGTGAATCTTGATAAACTAATGTTTGAAACAATATTTATTTTACCAGGAAATGCAATTTGTGCAACAGCAGTCAGACATTCCTTTATCATCTCTCCATCCGCAAAGGGTTTCAATTTTTTTTGCTAGTATTTGACTGACAACAAAACTAGCCTTTACTGCCGTATTTGATAAAATACCTTGATTTTTAAAAGTATCCCGTTGTTTTCCCGCGCCTTTCTCCATTTGATTAAACTTATCCATCCTTAGTTGTCCTGTTAAGTTTTTATATTGTTGTTCATGTTTTGTGTCGTAATGCCTTTTTATGTTATATTCTTTTAATGCCGACACAGCCTCTGAGCATATTAAGTATACAGCTTTATCTCTAAAGAAAGTGACAAAATAATCAAATTTCCACTTTTCCTGGAAATGTCTGTGCTCAGTCGCAACCTTTCGTTTTTTTGTTTGCTTTTCCGACATGCTAGTACGGGTTAAAAATTTGAAAGTTAAAAAAAATGTAATAAAACAACGTTTTTAATGAAAAAACTCTAATATTACCTTTTTACAATAATATTGCACTCACGCCTTTCAAGAATCACCAGTCTGACTGATTGTGTGACAGAAGCAAACACAAAGAAGCACACACGTCGCTGACAAGTAAGTAACTCGTCACAAAAAATTGCTTCTGTTTAGCATGTACTACCACTTTACTATAATTAATTTTTTTACGCCCGGTGCAATTACCGGACACGAGCGACGACAAATAAAACAAATACACGAAATGTTTATTTTCACAATTCCTTTTATTGGATATGTTTAATAAACCGACAAGATTCAATATTCGAACAATTTAATTTACCGAGAGCAAACGAAAGGATAAACACAGATTTGTAAACGCAAACAACGAACTCTCAAACGACAACGAACGAAAACTGGCAGTACCGAAAACAAACAGTGCTGCCAAACTTGCAGATAATTACAAAACTATAACGAATTAATAGTTAATAATAAAAATATGATATTTAAGAACAGAGAATGGGAGAAAGTCGATAAAATAATTTCAACTTTAGAAAGGGTTGGCGGGCCGCATAAACATGTTCCGCGGGCCGCGTTTTGCTCATCCCTGCTCTAAACTGTTGTTTCGGGGAGATCAACTCGTTATGAGCCGTAGAACGAGCCTGCTCTTCCTTATATCTGTCTCTAATTTTTCTTTTAATGTTTCCCAAGTGGTTATTTTACAATATTGAATTAAATCAAAGGCAGGGCCATCTAATCTATTTTGACTAGTTCTAGAAAAGTATGATATATATTTTATACAGTTAAATACAATATCTCCACATGTAATAAATTTATTTAACTGTGATGGTTTCCCATTGAAAATTGGGACGATTTTAAAAATATTCGAAATCCCAATTGTGAGAGCCATTTCGAGTGAATCCTGTTCTTACGATCTTTGATATGAAATTTCCTGTAAGCCTGGCTGCCTGTCTGGTAAAATAACGTCGCGAAATTTTGGGACTGTTTTACAACAATAAGGTAAGTAGAGGGAGTACAAAACGCTATACGGAATTAAGAGTTTTCCACCAATTATTATGAGAAGACCTTTGTCATTAATTTCATTTTGTTGTTGATGAATTTAACCATCTCGAGAGTATCTTTTCTTAAGACTACTATTATATCTAAAAAAATTATTTTGAAGAAGAAAATAAATGTTTTAAATAGAGAGTGAATGTAAACTGTATAAATAATAATTTAAAGCATGTAATTAAAATAAGGAAAAAATTTCATTAATAATCAAAATTAAATGTACAATATTAAAACACTTAATTGGGATTGCTTCCGTACCTTTTCAATCTGTTCTTGTTTAATCCTATAGTTACTTTTTAAATTCTAAACCCACCACCAACCAAAAAATTTTTTTTTTCTTAAGTAATCAAAAATCCTTTTTTTTTTTCTATATATAACTTACTATTTCTTCTTCTTTCTTCTTTTATTGATTGTAGGTTTTTTGTTGTTGATTGTTTAATGTTTTTTTTTTTTTTTCTGCCAGGTAGGCTTCCCGCCCTAGAGCTGGATTACCCTGGTATTTGCTGCATGCTTTATAATATATAGATTTTTTTTTGCTATTTGCTATTTTGATATTTTCATCATATTTTTTTTAATTTGTTTTCTTGTTTTTGTTTTTTTTTTCACCTTTCGTTATGTTCAAATTTTTTCTTTTTTTTATTTAAATCTGTTTTCTTGTATTTGTTTTTTTTTCACTTTTTGTTTTGTTCGAACGTCTTTTTTTTTATAAATTTTTTTTTTCACTTTATTTTATTTTTGTTTTGTTCGGAATGTTTTTTAATTTTATAAATTTGTGTTTCACTTTTTTTTCCACCAATTGTCCGAAAAACACTGCTGCCACCAATGTTCCAATCCAGTACGCCGTGCGTGGGAAGAGCGTGGATGTTAATAATAAACGCGGATATTTACAACACAACAATATATTTATTTAAAAACAAACAATATTTACATTTTAACACAAAACACTAAGGGCTAATTTAATCTTCCTCTCTTGGAGGTCTCTTTCAACTGTCTTGCAGTTGTAACTCTATATCCCAACTCACTGGCTTTTTATGAACGAAATCAAAATCGATATAGATTTTCGCGAATTAAATAAAATAATAATGCCACAAGCTCAACCATTCCCATTAATAGATGATTTAATAATAAAAACAATAAACTGCAAGTACTTTACGACACTAGATATTAATTCCGCTTTTTGGTCAATTCCGCTACGCATTGAAGATAAACAGAAAACAGGATTCGTTACACAAGATGGGCACTTTCAATGGACGTGCCTACCCTTCGGGTTAAAAAACATCCCCAGCTATTTTCCAAAGAATTTTATCCAATGTCTTGAGAAAGCACGACTTAAAAGACTTTTCAGAAAATTACATAGACGACATCCTAATTTTCTCAGAATCATTCAAAGAGCATACGGAACACATAGAAAAAGTAATAAAGGTTTTAGACTAAAATTAAAAAAATGTACCTTCGCATCTTACAAACAGTAAGATACCTCGAACACATAATAGAATACAATATAATAAAAGACTTGTAAAATATAACTTAACTTCAATACAAAACTGTCCGACTCCGAAAACCCAGAAAAATATTAGACAGTTTCTTCGAAAAATGAACTTCTATCACGAGCATATACCAAATAGATCAATATTACTAGACCCGTTAAACAACCTACTACGGAAAAATGAGAAATTTGTATGGTCCGAGGAATGCGAAAGATGTTTTGTAGACATAAAACAGTTATGTTCTCAACCAGTTCTGCATATATTTGATAAGGATTTACCAATAACAATTTACACAGATGCATCACTAGAAGGCATTGGTTCAGTATTTAAACAGGTGCAAAAGGATGGTAAAGAGAAGTGTTGCAGTTCCGCAACATATACATTCTATCTTATACCAGTCGGAAAATACATACCACACGGAGCGCCACCTATTGCTGAGTAGACAAAAGCAAAATGGTCTATGCATGTGACGTTTTCTGTGGTACTGTTTTCACACAGCGCTGGTTTTACTGTTTTTCGTGGACAGTTTGTTTTGGAAGTTACTGGTGCGGTGCCGTAGTATATACGGTGCTATGTAATTCGTTATCATCGTTTTTAGTGTCTGGATTGTTTAAAGTGATCATGTTAAGTGGCAATTATTAAATATAGTAAAATAAAGCAACTTATTGTAAATTAAAATAATTACAAGTTTTCTTTTGACACAATCGTTGTGAAAAAATGGATTGCTGTTCCCAAACTAACTAATGGAGTTGGCATTTTGCTGTCACGTCGAGGAGCCTCCTCGACGCTGTACATTATGGTCCTTCGAGCCGGATGTCCAACATCCGTGCAAGAAGTCGGCGCCACAACCCCTGGATTACGTCCAATTAAATGAAAATTCAAGAAACATTTACAGTCCACATCAAACAACGAAGGTGCACTCCCCGTGCAGCGTGCTGGACTTACGATCCGAGGGACAACGTTAAAAATTGGAAAACTACAACAAGGAAATATCACCGAAACCAGGTAGGTGGCAATTCATATAATTTAATACATAAATTAATTAGCGATCCGAATGGATCTTAACTACAAAGTGTTGTGTGGTGTGTTCATCGAAGTGTTCAATTTCATCGACATTCTACCGCTGGGTAGCAATTGTCATTCCTTTAATTAACATTAATAATATTGGAGTGATATTTGTTCGAGACAGTTCTGGTTTCTAAGTGAACTGAGTGAAGACATTGATTTGGAATCAATAATGGCAATTACAAACAAGGCCGCAAAGTTAGATATATTCGAAGTGTCAATCAATGTTATCGAACGCAATCCGCAATCCCTTGAAACAGCCGAACGGATTAAGAATGAAGGCAACCGCCCGATGAAGGAATGCAAACATCAAGAAGTGGTGCTTTAATCAACCGGGCCATCACTTCGATCCGAAAAAACCCAATATTCTACTGTAATCGGGCTGTAGCATATATCCGTGTAGCAGAAAATGATTGTGCGATTAAAGACTGCGACTCTGCGTTGTTCGACAATCCAGATTACAGCAAGCATATGGCCAAATGGGAGATGTATATCTCAATACAGGAAAGTACGATGAAGCCATAGACGCTTATACGAAGCTATTCAATTGGAACCTGACAACAACGATTAAAAATGAACCTGAACAAACGGAAGGAATTGATACGTGCCACAATAGCTGTTGTTCCTGAACAACGAGAGTTCGTCGAAAAACAACTATCCCAGTCATAGAATTTCTCCAACTATTCTACAGGCTATGAAGAACAATGTAAAACTACCAGCTAGACAAGCTGGAGCTATCTACCTCAAGAAGCTCACTTCGTCCTGCTGGTACGACAAGGAGACAAACCTGGCGAAACAATCACCTTCTCAATTAATGAACAGCGCTGTGCAGTGATTCGGAACAATATTGTGGATGCAATTGTGCATGTTCCTGACATAATCGTACGCATATTTGGAAGATACAGAAGTCCCGAAACCGTTGATAATAATTATCGGAGATTTGCGAAGTAGTATCTTCTTGTGTTCACGTCAAATGTTCTCGATTTCACTCAAGGATTTCGACCAAACTCGTAAGCACGGAGCTTTGTCACAACGAGTCTTAACACATTCTCAATGTACCTAAAAAAAATGCGGTGGTTCATGTCTATTCCTAGAAGTTAATTAAACGTCACATGGTTGCAATATTGAAGATGTTATATTTCTAATAACTTCCTTCACAGAACTGACCAAGACCTCTGGGAAAGCGACCCACAGGAATGTATTCAGTCAATTTCAACATTTGACCTTTGTGCAGATTTTAATTGTCCAGTTTCTGCAACACAAATATTCCAACATCAGGTAGAACGCAGAAAGGAATTCTACCGAAAACAATGGGAAGCATGAAGCAGGGTATTACATCACCAAACGCTGAATGTATTCAAAAGGGTTGGAACTCTGGCAAATGTGATTCTGAAAAACGAATATACCGTGGTCAAGTGGAATATGCTTACCACATATCTATTGCCAGAGTTTCAAATATACCAGCCGTATTGGTTTGCAAAACAAACTAACACCTGCTTATTTATTTTAATAATTTTTCTATTGCAATCGACGGTAAATAGAATGAATTAATAGATATTTCCTATTTTACCAATATTATAAACCTCCAATATAAATAGAATAAACATGTTTTGCGTTTCTTACGAGTGGAACGCATATGGATTTACGATCCAAATTAGAACTACGTTCAAGGGTCATCGAAGACATAGAAGGATTCACGATCCAAAAGAGGACTACGTCCGAGTAGCCATCGATGACATAGATGGATTTACGATCCATCAAACATTACTCCAACTTTAACACATAGGTCGAACAATAACCTAAATAACAATATTAGTAACCGAAAAGGTAGTAATTTTAACAAACTACTGTTATTTAGCAATTTAAATAACAATCAACTTTAACAAAGCCAAATTACAGTCCACTTTGCAAAATCCAAGGTTGTTTCATTTATTTAATTCTGCAAGTCACAGCGGGTAAATCAAAGAACATTCTGATCGTTCCCAGTACCAGGTTGAGGACATCATTCGGCTCCTCTTTTAATGAAGTTTCAGGTACTTGGCACGACCACGCTACAGAACTCAGATACGCCCCGCGTAAATTAAAGGAACCTCAAGAAGAGGACGATGACCCATTGGACAAAACAGTGAAGAGGACAATGCAATGAAATCGAAGCGGTCAGTACCAAGAAAATTTTGTCAACAAAGGCACTTCCAGTCCTATACCTGCAATATCAATCCAAACATCGAATTGCAGATAAATAAATCCAAGGACCCCGGGAATTGCGATCTTCATCGCTACATTTACATCCGTTCCTGGGGCACCGCTCCTCGAAATCTGGGCGCATCGTTCACGCATTCCTGATTTTGCCGCTCTCGCCACTCAGCCACATCGCTGTCACGTGTCTGGGGTTCTTCACCTTTCGCCGCCTGGACGAAATGCTTTGGGGGCACCCTCTTAACACCGCCCATTGCACATAGCTGCCACGGGGGCACCACTCCAACGGAGTCGGTGTCTAAGATAGACTTTCGGTGCAAAGATTAGGGAATATAAAAGGAGAAGAATAGGAAAGATGCCGGCACCCTTCGGGAAATCCAACCAACGGACGGCGAACAGTGAACACATGGTCCAGCCACCAGTCAAAGAAGAA
>CAWVOU010000057.1:0-73997 GCA_963931805.1 Microdon myrmicae
GATCAAGGTCATTACCTCTTGCAAAAGCAAGTAAATTTGCCTGTGCTGCATCATTAATCCTTTGCCTAAGCAAAAGTTCACGCCAGGCTGCTACTTCCAGTATCTTTATTGCTGGATCACTCTCAGTTAGTGCAGAAAAACTTGCATTCCGACGCACTAACTCTTCTTTCATTCGCGAAAAGATTTCCTCAAATTTTAATGTTTCGACAATATTTGGTGTTTTCATCCTACTACCTTATACTATAATACCATCAAGGCGGATCGGCTTTCCATTTGGCAGATAGATTCCTTCTAAAATGAGAGTTACTTTACCTTCTTTTATTTCTGTTATTTGTACACGTTTAAGCTTAAATCGACGCTCCCACTTTTCTAATGCTTCTGCAACTGCTGCATAAAGCTCTTGTGCAAAACCAGGTACAATTGGATGATCAATCAGCTCAAATAACCTTGATCCATAATCTCGGCGCATAACACGAGCACCAATTGGTGTAGTTAAAATATCAACTATTGATTGTTTTAAATGCTCTATACCACTTATTGTTTTACCAGTTTCAGAATTCATACCACGCATATCACTTACCCTGCAAAGACATCATTGCTTCCTTGTTCTGCCACTGCTCCACAGGAAATTAGGTCACCAGTACGAGCAATGGCTTTGCCATTTACAAACACTGAATCTGACCCCTCAAGAAGGGATTGACTAGTATGTGGTGGTTTATAAGGGTCTGTTGATGCATGTTGTGACCATTCATCTCCTTGACGATGCACAGGCCTACCATTTACAAACACATTACTGCTTCCTCCTATGCCAGGGCTTTGTAAATAATCTCCATGTTGGTTACACATATCACCAAAACGAACAACTTTTCCCTGTTTTGCCAAACTTAAATCTTTGTCTGATTCTGAAAGTCGTTTTTGCCCTAACAATGAACCTCTTGTTTCCTCCTCTCTTCTTGACTCATCTTCACATCCTGATTCATATCCACTTAATTCTGATGTTTGAGAGGTATACTCAATATCACCAATCATAATACCCTTATCATTATTAGCTCTAACATTTTTCTCCGGCTAGTTTAAATCTATTTTTTTCGCATTTAACTTAATGCCACTCTCAGTAATCTCTAGACTTGAGTTCCCAACCTGTAAGACAATCTTTTCATCAGTTATATTTGAACTTGATTTTCCCGTTTTTAAAATAACTTCCTTACTAGTTACTTCCATTTGCGTTTCTTTCACTGCAAAAACAAGAGCTCCTTCTTCTTTGACAGAAATTGTAAACTTATGACCATTTCGGTCATAGTAAATAACTGTTCCATCTTTAAAAACAAAACCGCTTACTTCTTCCTTACTTCCTTCTGGAATAGGATATTTTTTATAATAAATTGCAGGTAAGACAATCCCTTTGGCAATTTCACCAGATGGCGAAAGTACTATCACCTGTTCTCCAATACTTGGTGCAGACCAACTTCTGTCTTCTCCAGCTCTTGCTGTTACCCATGGCAACCAGTCTGTTAATATATTACCTATCATTTTTACACGTACCTTAGCCGTTCCACAGCCTACTTCTTCGACTGTGCCAACTCTAATCAAGTTATTAAGTTTTATTAGTAAGTTCGCATCTTCAAAACTATTCATCATTTTTGCCAACCTTTACATATTTATGCTTATTAGCAACTCCAATATCAGGCGTAAACCCAATGTAAACAGTACTCGGCGGAATACTACTCTCTGCCCATACTGAATCACCAAGATGTACTTCATGCACCCACTCTACCATCCACACTAAATATGCATCGAGCTCTGGCCTAAAATCATCTCCTCCTCCTGAGATAAATTCTCCTGGTGAAATTTTCTCCACTTTCCAAGTGTTTTTATTTACCACTCTTGCTACTTCTGCCGCCAATGCTCTGACAATAATAGGTGCATTTTCTATTGTGCTATCAATCACAATTCGTGCTTCAAATTTTGCTCTCAGCGCTAATTCTTCTGTTCCTGGATCATGTCCTTTTTCAAAGCCACTAAGTTCTATAAATACTGCTGGTGCTATCAATTCTTTCCTGATTGCTGGATAAACCTCACAAGTTTGAATTGCTGGTATCTCTGCCTTTAGCGTATTACAAATTGCCTCATGTAAATTAGTCCAAAATGCCGTCATAAAATAACTCATGTGTAAAATATTTTTCAAATATCCTTTCAACTTCATAATTAACAAGATTTTCTATTATCCTTGAAGCCTCAGGTTCAAGTGGTAGTTTAACCTCCTGTATCGGTAGTGCTGTTCTTCCTACACGTTTAAAAATACCACGATAGCCTCTTGGCATTGTTGCCATAAATTCATCATTAAATGCTGTTCTTATTTTTGCTTGTTTTATATTTATATCATACAGATATGCTCTAATTAAAACTTTCAAAGTGCTTTTTCTTGACTTGATGATTCTTAGTCTTTTTCTAATTACTTTCAGCCTAATTTGCTTTTCTTCACTGATTTCTCGGACAGCCTGAGATTTTAACCATAGTGCCGTTTTGTTTAGCGCTCTTACCGCTGCCAACTCTACTTTAGCTTTGTTAGCATCAATGTCGTGAGTAATTCTCTCAATGTTTTCATTAACTTCAATTTTAAACATCTTTCTCTCCAAGTACTGTACAGTTTATATTCCAAACTATTCCTGAATTACCTCGCAGTGGCGGAGAATATACTTTATATTTACAACCATCAATAACAAAAATATCTCCCACCATTGGCCTGAGTACATCAAAAACGCTTACCTCAAGAAAAAGCATCTCTCCCACAAATTGTCCTTCACCAATCTCGTATAATTTATCTGGCTGTTGCTTTAGTACTTGTACCATATATGACTTATCCTTTGATTCATACAAAGCTACTTTTCCTAAATGAGCAAAACAATCTTTAAATAATCTCTTAATATTCTCTTGCACATTTCTCCGCTATATACTAACATTTATATGCTAAGAAGAGGTAAAGCATTCTTCTGCCTCACACCGCTTTATATTTGCTCTACCTATGTTGCAACGATCTTGACTAGTATTGCTGGACGGTGGCACATTGGCAGAGGGTTTGACTGCGTATGCAAATCAGTCCCTCTATCAAATCTTCTTGGCTCTTGTTTTGCATAGAGTGGCTGTCCAAGAGTATTCACTGTTTCATTAAAATCTGCTGGTGCAAAATATGTTGTAAATGTGCTTGCTGTTCCTACTGGAAAACAGTGCCCCGTATCCCTTTCTATAAATCTTCTCACGGTTCCTTCAGGATCAGTTGCTTGTCCTCTATATTCCTCAAACGTTATTCCACAGAACGTAAATCCTGACCTCATATCATTTCTTAGCGCTGCTCCTTCTTGCCATCTCTCATATGCTTCTTTCACTTTAGCATGAGAAGTAAGTGCATCAAAAAACTCAGGGCTTACTAAAGCATGAATTCCTGTCATATATTCACCACTTAGATTATCTTCTATGTGCCTCAATACTTCCAGACACTTACGTTTTACATCAGTTATCGCTGCTCCCAGTGCAAAATTTACTACTTTTGGTGTTATTTCAAATTCGTTGTACAGATTTAACAATTCACTGCCATCTGCGTCCAGAATTATTCCTTTCAGCGCTCCCATACGCAAATGCTCCAACGTTATTGCATGTTTATTTCTCATTAGCTGCAAATGGTCAGTTATTACATCTGCCAGCGCTTTAAGTTCACTTTCTGATCCAAATGCTCTTATTCCCTGTACTTCTTCTGGTAACACTACATCATCATGCGGAATATGTGGAATCGTAAATGTTCTTACCTTTCTTTTTCCTCTTTTTCCTACTGTTGCTGGTGCTCCGGGTACTTGCGTTGGTAGTAAACTTAATACTCCATTTTGCTCTTCTATGGTAATATGTCTAAATCTTACTGACCTACTTGGAAATAAATTTAAATTTTCAACCCGTCCATAATTTATCGGCAATATATTCATCGCATTAGTTAGTGCCGTCATACTAAATGCTGTATTTGTAAATGGATTTTGCATTTTTTCTTTTCCCCCTTTGTGTTTTTTATTGTTTAATATAGCTTTAGACTGCTTTACGGATAATGATCCCTCGTGTTTCAAGTTGCTTTATTGCTGCATTTTTCTGCTCTTCAGTGATATTTGCTGGCCATACAACTGCATGATCTGCTAGCATTGCACCGCGAGCAATAATTACTCCTTTAGCATTTTCCTTTGCGTTTACATCACTTGAAATTACTCCTATTGCCGTTTGTGTGCCATCGGTTGCTGTTAGATTTAAGACCCTAATAAAACCATCTTCAGTCTTTTTAGCAACTACTGCACCAAGCTTGAGATTCTGTCCTTTGGCAACAGTTATTTGATCTCGTGAATATAAATTTGATGCTTCATATTTTAGAAGATCACCAAGGTTATTTTGTTCTGTTATACTACTCATTTTGCTTTTCTCCTTTTGTTATATATTTTAAATGCCTACGACTTTTCGCTACCTGCATCATCAACTCTTCTCCTGAATTCTGTGGTATTGTACTTATTATCTCTGTCTTCTTTGTTCTTTCTGCAAGTAATTCCATTAAAACTTCCCTTGCTTGCTCAACACTTACACTCTGCTCAATAAATTCTCCTATTTTCTCTGGCATCTTTGATATATTACATAAACGTATTAATTCAAGAACTTCAGTACGATACTTAGTTAAATTATTAGTTTCTTCTTTTAGGTCAGTTATAGTTTGTTCGTTCATAGTAATACTCCTGTTTTTATTAATATATTTAAACTCTGAAAGAATTGTAATTCCATCTGCAAGACCTATTTCTACTGCTTTCTCGCCAAAATATAGCCCTGCTTCTGTTGATTTGATTGCCTCTACAGAAAGGTTTCTATTGCGTGCTATTAGCTCAACCAGCATTCCATATAAACGATTCACTTCGCTTTTTAGGTTTTCTAAACTCTCAGAAGTTATTGGCTCATGTGGATTTAAATCATTTTTTCTACTTCCTGCAAATACTGTCGTATATTTTATTCCCTGTTTTTCATCAAACCCACTTTGATCTATATGACTTGCTATTACTCCTATGCTTCCTACTCCTGAAGTTCTACTCACAAATACCTTTTCAGCGCTAGAAGCTATAGCGTACGCTGCAGAATATGCATCATCATTTGCTATCGCTATTATCCTCTTTTTTCCCCTTGCACTGTAAATAAAATCAGCAAGGTCAAACACTCCATTGACCTCTCCTCCAGGACTGTCTATATCCAACAGGATTGTTTCTATATCACTATCTTCTATTGCTTGTGTAATTTGTGCTTCTATTTGATTATAGGAAGTCATTCCAAAAATATCATCAAAAGTTTCTGACTTTTTTGTCAAGATTCCATGTATCGGTATTATTCCTCTTTCACTATTTCTTACTGCATGTTTTATATTTTTAAAGATAGGCTGCTTTCCTGTTTGTAGTGACAGTAATTCAAAACTCCTTGGTTCTACCATTACACATCTGTTTAGCCATTGTTGTTTCATATCACCTCTTGATTGGCCGTAACGTCAGAATCAAAACTTAAGCCCAGTTCACTTGCACGTCTTTGATCTTCAGCAATTTCCTGCTCAATTTCTTCTACATCGTAACCCATTTCTGATACTACTTCTGATCGACTCTTAAATCCATTTCTTACTGCCATTTGCTGTGCTTGCTGATCTTTTAGCGGATCGACCCAATCAAATCCCTGTGGTATCCATTTTACTTCTTTTTTTGCTCCTTCTTTTCCCTTTGTCCATTCTTCACCTATGTCTAGTTCTCCAGAAAGTAGTGCTAACTCTAACCATCTATCCCATACAGGACGGCAAAACTGAAATACCATTATGTTATGCTGTAACATTGTACATCTCCTACGAAACTCTATTAATCCTGCTCTGATTGATGAATAATTAACGCCACTTAGATCCCCAGTTAGTTGCTCATATGTTATTCCTGTACCTATTGCTATTGCTCTCAGCTGCTGTCTCATGAATGCTTCATAACTTCCTCCAACATCCGATGGTTCTGAAAATTTTATATCTTCTCCTGGGTCTAAAAGCTGCATTGTTCCAGGCTCTAAACCAGATAGTGCTACTCCTTGCTCATTACTTTCACCTTCTCCTAAAATATTTGCTTCTGGATCGAGTCTCGTAATAAATCCTGCAAACATCGCCGCTGTCTTTTTTCTCACTAGCTCTGCATCATCGTATTGATCAAGCTCATAGAGCTTTAGCAGTATATTAGAAAGCCATGGCTCTCCCCTAATTTGCCCAGGTCTTAGTGGTCTATAGATATGTAAAACATCGTTTGCTGGTACTCTTACTGATTCTCCAAACGTACTTTCACCAGGGTGTTCTTTAAATAGGTAGTATGCTTCCCTTTGCCCAAGTCTATTGAACTCAATCCCGTTTCTTATTACATTACCATTTGCTAAAGTTTGATTTGTTTTATTATCTAAGTGTTCAGATTCAAGCACTTGTAATTGCAACGGTACACACAGACCATCTCCAGGTTTTCTTGTTCTTAACCGTATGAAACATTCCCCGCCTTCTATCATGCTCCTACAAACCAGTGCTTGCAGTCCATAAAAATCATTTACTCCACTACTGTCTGCTTCATCTGTCCATCTCAGCCATAACTCTTGCACTCTTTTCCGAAACTCTGGATCTTTAGCTTTTGATTGCGGTTTTATTCCTGTTCCAATCGAGTTACTTACTATTGTATCAATGATATTTGCTGCATATGGATTTTTTCTTACCATATCACGAGAGCGGCTACGCAAGTGCTCAAGGCTTTGAGAGAGTAAATTATTTATGCTTCCCGTTTCTCCTTGCCAATACATTACCCTTCTTCCTGAGCCAGATGCATCCCAGGCTGAGCTTTTGATTTTTGGCTTGCTAAATAGTTGTTTGAATGATTTTAGTAACATTACAAAACTCCCTTGTTAGTAGCAAAAATAATTTTCCTCTTCGGCTTCATTCCAACAATCTTTAGTTCAGCCTTAATACGTTGTCTTAAGCTTAGTAAATCATTTATATCTACTTCTGCATATCTCACCACATGGTCACCATATGCAATTGATACCACTCGCTCTCCGTTTTGCAGCTTCTTTATCGCTTCTTCAATTTGAACTAAATACTCTTCGTTATACATTTACTACTTGCTGATCCACTTACTTTTCACTATTTTCTTTGATTTTTTACTTTCTGGTTTTTCACTTAAACTATTCCATTTATTTTCTTGCCACCTATCAATTCCAAGCGCAATAGATGCAGCTCTCGCATAAATTCGGCAATCTAGCACTTCATTTCTTTCTCTTACCTTTTGCCACTCCTGTTTGGTGTATCCCTTTACTACCTTGCTGACTAACTGCTCTGCCGTTAGCTGCTTAAAATACTCAGGTGCATACTCGGGAAAATGACAATACCCTGCTGGCACTTTCTCTTCTTCTTTTAAAACATTAAGTAATTGAAAAAGTTCTGACTTTAATATTGATACTCCTACTGGCCAGAGCTTTATTCCTCTTTTCAGCTTTTGCCCACCAACTGTTATATCTACTCTACTTGGACTGCTAAGTGGTACTAGTGCTTTATTTACACCTTTCACTGCCATTACTCTTCCAGATCCTTGATGACCTCTCACCCAGTTGTATACTTCCTGTGTTGCATACCCTGCATCAACCGCCATCATGCTTATCATATATTCAAGCCCATTTTCACCGATAAAATGATGATTTAACAGCTCTGAAAGCTTTTTCCATACTTCTCCACTTCCTGTATCTCCTTCAAATACTCGGTAGTCTATTGACCAACTTTCACGGCTTTTTCCCCATGCTACGACTTCTACTTCTAAACGATCTTTTTGTACATCAACACCTGCTGTGAGAACTACTTCGCCTTTTGGTACTGTGCCAATTTGATAAAATTCTCTTCTATTAAATAATTGCTTCCAGTCTGGTACTTCTCCTTTATCTACCCAAGTTTCTCCAAGCGTGGTATTTATCCAAACTTTCAGTAATTGTTCACTTTCCTTTGCATGGAGAAAGTCCTCTACTGCTTGTTGCCAACTATACCAGCCAACTGGACTATAAAGACTTGAAAGATGAAATCCTTTTTTCTCACCTTCTTTTGCCTCTGTAGCTCTCCATTCTCCACGTTCTAGCATCTCTGTCTTTTGATGATTTTCTATTTTGCCGCTACATTCAGTGCAGACATAATGTGCTGTTCTTGAGTCGTTATTTTCCCATTTTATTTGTGACCATTTTAGAACTTGATAGTAATTACAATGCGGACATGGTACAAAAAAATATCTCTTATCTGTTGCTTCAAACTCCTTCTCAATTCTGCTTATTCCATGAATCGTTGGTGTTGATACTAAAAAAATCTTTCGACGTGCAAATGTATTAGTTCGAGCAATACTGAGCAGTACTGGATCACCTTCTCCTCCTGAATCTCCTGGATAGGCATCTATTTCATCAAGAAAGAGATATTTTACTGGCATGGATCTAAGTCCTACACTGCTATTCGCTCCAGTTATTACTACTATTCCACCTGGAAACTCCTTACTTTGTACAGTATTGCCTGAGTCTCTTGATCTTGGGTCTTTTACTTTACTCTTTAAACATGGTGTACTCTCTATCAACGGTGCAAATCTTCCCTTCGACCAACGTTTTCCCATTTCGACTGTTGGCTGTACTACTAGCATTGGTCCCGGTGTTTGATCGATGATATAGCCAATCCAATTGTTGCCAGCTTCTGTTCCCCCAATCTGCGCTCCTTTCATGAATACTACTTTCTCCGCTGACGAAGATGGAGATAGTGAATCCATTATTTCTTTTAAATAAGGAGTTCTTTCTGTTCTCCATTTACCTGGCTCTGATGCTGCAGTTGGCGCTAAAACTCGATACTCATTCGCCCACTCTGATACTTTAAGCTCTGGATCTGGTCTTAAACCTTCAGAAAAAGCTCTAGCGTATATCATTGTCTGCATCTACTCATAATTGGTTCTATCTCAATATTGTTAACAGTAGAGTTTATTCCTCCACACTCCTCCAATTCCATAAACATCTTTTTCTGAAATTCGTTTTCTATATATCTTTTGCTCATCTCACTTATCATTAGTGCTATAATAAGCGCAAATATCCCTGTTATTGTTGCAAAAATGATTGCACTGCTTATTGTTGTTGCTGTTAACCCTATACATACCGCTATTGCTACTGCACTTACTGAGGTAAAAACACAGATCACATTGTTGTATTTTCTTACTTTTGCATCTCTATGTTCTATACACCTATAATAAACTGGTACAGACTTGCCTATCTCGTCTGGTAATTTGATGCTCTTTTCTTTAAATAAAGTTTTTAGCAACTCTAAATTATTTGACTTGATTGCTAAGTGCAGAACAGGTGTATAATTTGCTCCTTTTGTCAGCAATAACTTTACTACATGTAAATGCCTTTTTTCTGCAGCAAGGTAAATCGGTGATAGACCTTTATTATTTGAAATATCAATATCAATTTCTTCTTTTAAGATAGACTCTACAATCTCAATTTCTCCTCTTTGTGCAGCTAAATGGAGTAGACTATTCTTTTCAGAACCGTATTTATTACTCATCAAAGCCTTCTTTATCTCAGGTTTAGCGTAATCAAATGGTGTCTTGCCGCTATCGTCTTTTACCAGAGGGTCTATATCTTCTCGTGTTAGTAAAACCTCTATTGTTTTAAGTCTTTCAGCGTAATGTAGTGGCGTTTTATTTTCGTAATCTTGTAAATTGACTTGAGCATTAGGCTCCCTTATTAAGCATTTGAGAATATCAAGACATAAGTCTCTTTCATCGTAATTAGTATTACTTACAGCTATATGAACAGGCGACAATTTCATTGAGTTTTGTCCCATACGTGCACTATTTACATCTGCTCCAAGTTTCAGCAGTAACTTTACTATCTCTAACTTTTTATTATTAACTGCATAGTGCATTGGTGTCTGATTTCGCGCATCAAAGACATCTATTTCAGCTTTTCCTTCTCTTATCAAAATCTTTACAACTTCTGCATGTCCTATTCCTGCTGCTAGATGTAATGGCGTATGATGCAGAGCATTTCGTACATTAACGTCAATACCTTTTCCTATCAAATATCTGACTGCATTAACTTCACCTATCATTGCAGCTAAATGAAGTAAACTATCTTGTTCTGACCCGTATTTGTTACTAATTAACGCTTTCAATATTTCTGCTTTTTTCTCTTCTTTGGCGTAATCAAGAGATGTTTTACCTTCATTATCTTCCACAAAAGGATTAATGTTCTTCTTCGTGAGTAACAAATCCACCATACTTAATTCATCAAACTCTATAGCGCAATGTAGTGGGGTTTTTCCGTTTAATCCTCTAACATTTACATCTAATCCAGGTTGATTAATGAGACACTTTATTAACTCTAAACTTAAGTTATCAGCCATTTTATATTCAAAATCTTTCTTATATTTGAAATTTAGTATTAGATAATTCTTGTAATGAGTTTGTAATCTCTTCAGTTAGCACCATATGAATCTTTTCAGTGTCACTCAGTGATGCAAGCAATGCTGAAACTCTATTTGGAATATTAAGCAAATTATTACGGACAACTCTTGCTACGTTAAATGCTTCAGTTTTTACCTCTTCAATTGACACAAATTTGCCTATTTCAGCTTTCACTTTAGCTTCCAAAAGTTTACCACGTTCGGTTTCATTTTTTATTCGCGTTTTTAGCAATATCGTTGAAAGTGTTTCTCCGCACTCTTTTCTCCTCAGTGGTTGACTTGGATCTCTTATTGCTGCTACCGCTTCATTTGCTTGTTCTCGGTCAATAAGTCCATCTTCCAGCTCAACTATTCCTTTTTTTACTAAAGAACAGACATATTGCCTCGAAAACCCTTTTTCCCTTGCCCATTCTGCTTGCGTAATTCTCACCTTTTTTTTCTCCTTATTTTAGCACTGCTCAGCTATAATTTCGTAAGTAGTTAACATTTGAAATATGTCTAACGCTAAAGAAGGTCCGAGGTCAGGACCACCAAACCCTCCAGCTTGGCCAAAAGGACCCACTTTTTATGATATTTCCAACGTATTAAAATCTTTACTAAAATTCATAACATAGAACATTAATGCTAAAGAATCTGCTTCATTATCATCTGTTGGACAAAAACCCTTTTCCTGCACTGCTTCAATTACATCAGCTTTACTTGCATTGCCCTTGCCAGTTATAAAACGTTTAATAGTCTTAACCGAAACACCTTGATAGGGAATATTACTTTCTTCACACCAAGCAGAAAGGTGTGCTAAAAACCCTCCATAGATATGTGCAGCATCAGTTCCCAAGTGTCTTCTCACTTCTTCAAAGTATACAACTTCAATGCCTGGAAATTTATACTTAAGTGAATTAAGCCAATTACGAAAATTTAAAAACTGCATTCCACCACCACTAAACCTGCTAACATGAAAACTCTTACTTCCACTTTGCACTATTCCATCATTTAAAATAGTCCAGCCGGTTTGTTTGCCAAGATCTAGGGTGAGCATTTCCTTTCAATTGCCGAGTACATATATATACAAGATTTGAAAAAATTACGTCCAAAAAATCTTTAATTTTCGAAATTTAACAACTAACATAAAAACTCTTTTACAGCCAGTTTGTTTACCAAGCCTTTCAATTGTTGTGTACATATATATACAAGATTTGAAAAATTTTCGTCCAAAAAATCTTCAAATTTTTAGGAATTTTTTTTTATAATTCTTGAATTTGAAGACCTTTCAAACGGGTTTCTCTACTTTTAGAGGTTTTTATTATTCTACTCTTATATTTTATATGTTTTTATATATGTGTATATTTTTATATATGTATTATATATATATATTATATATAAGGGTTTCAGGAAGCTAGAATCCTCCATATTGGCGGACTTCAGATATGCCGTTCCTAGGAACGGTTTTAGGAACGCATGGTGAAATCCCTCCATATAGGCTAGTTCTAGATTCCTGATTCCTAATTCCTGATTTAGGAAGCCAGTAATTAGGAACGGAACTTAAGGTTATAGAGAGCATACTTTTCAACTATTTTCCTCTTAAAAATTTAAGCTATTCTTTTAATAGCGAAATCCACATTTTTAGCTCTTTAGGTGATATTGAATTTCAAAATATGAAATTCTTATATATTTTTAATATAACTTTAGGAAGCCTGAGCTACCCATTCTTAAAAATATTGAAATCCATTCAAAATAGGTTCCAAAAACCTGAATTGTATTATTTTAAATTGCACCGGTATTATTCTCAAAAAAAAATAACAGAATATCAATAGATTAAAAATCGCATCAGTATTATTTATTTTTGCTCCTGTCCTACATAACAGCATTAATAACTCTCATCCTTAAAAGCATCAATTTGTTTTTAAGGAAAGTTATGAAATTACAAAACTACCATATAGTTATTAAAAATGTAAAATATCAAGCTTATAGACTGAAACTTGCTAAGTGCTTTATTAATGAAGCTCACGAAGATCTTGAGCAAGAACTCTTCTGTGAAATTTGGCCATGTCTTGATCAGTATAATGAAGATAAAAGTAGCTTTAACACTTTTGTAGCAAGACTAACTGAAAACAAAGCTATTAACTTGCTAAAGAAACAGCGATGTGCAAAACGCGATATCAATAACTATATTAGTATCGATGTAACAGAGCTACTTGAGAGTGAAATAACAAAACGCATTGATGTAGACTATATGATCTCGGTTTTACCAAAGGAATGGCAAAATATATGTGAGCAACTTAAGTTTTTCAACTTACATGAAGTTGCCAAAATGAACAACGTTTCAAGAACCACTTTAAACAATATTATCAAGAAGATACGTGCCAAACTTTCTCCTATTTACTACGAAGGCAAAAAGAAAAATTGAACAAAATTTTTGCCTTTCTTGTATATATACATTGCAGCATGGATAAATAATGATTCTTAAAATTTTGAATAATAATGAAAGATTGCAAACAATATCAAGTGTAAAGATGGTCATCTTTGGTCCTTATGGTATTGGTAAAACAAGTCTACTAAAGACTATAGATGAACCAACACTTTGCCTTGATTTTGAAGCAGGGCTTCTTGCCGTTCAAGACTGGCAAGGAGATTCAATTAGTCTTCGCACTTGGAATGAAGCTAGAGATATTGCTTGTCTTATAGGGGGGTCTAATCCTGCGCTGAAGTCTGATCAAGCATATAGCCAAAGACACCATGAACATGTATCTGGTAAGTACAAAGATCTTTTCTCTGAGTTTTCTAAATACCGATGCATCTTTGTAGATAGTATAACCGTTGCTTCACGTTTATGTCTATTATGGGCAAAAATGCAACCTGAAGCTTTTTCTGAGAGATCGGGAAAGCAGGATATGAGAGCTGCGTATGGATTACTTGCTCAAGAAATGATGGCTTGGCTCAATCAATTTCAACACATCAGAGACAAAGACATCATCATAGTTGGCACTTTAGGTCAATATCTCGATGACTGCAATCGTCCAACTTGGCTACCTCAATGCGAAGGAACTAAAACTGCCAGTGAAATTCCTGGGATAGTTGACGAAGTAATCAGTATGGTTGGAATCAAGAAAGATGATGGAACGGAGAAGCGCTCTTTTGTTTGCCACACTTTAAACCCTTGGGGATACCCAGCTAAAGACCGCAGTGGACGCCTGAGTATGGTTGAAGAACCGCATTTAGGCAAGCTGCTTACAAAGATTAAAAGCAAGTTTTAAAATTTAAACATGGAGAGTGATATATGTTACAAAACCTATTAACTGATTTTAACACTGTAAAACCGCAAAGTAGACTGATACCAAAAGGTACAATAGTAAAGGTAAAAATGACAATCAAGCCTGGAGGTTATGAGCATTGGTTTACTAAAAGCCCCACTACCGGTAGCATTTATTTAAATACAGAATTTACCGTTATTGAAGGTCTATATGAAAAGCACAAGATTTACCAAATAATTGGTATTAAAAGTAATAAAGCAGAAGATACTTGGGGAGAAATGGGTCGCTCTATGCTTCGCAGTATCTTGGAATCAGCACGTGACATTCATCCACATGATAACTCAGAAGGTGCAATCCTTGCTCGTAAGCTAAATTCAGTTGCAGAATTAAATGGGTTAGAGTTTACAGTAAAGGTAGGTGTTATAACTGATGAATATGGAGAAAAGAACAAAATTGCTTCAATAGTTACTCCGGAATACCGTAAAAATTATGAAATTGACAGAGTACCATTTTGAAGTACGACGAGGAAAAGCTTTGGTCTGCTGTCGTTACTAGAGGTATTCAGGATGCAGTAGGAAAAAACCCAAAGCTAAGAGAAGAAGCAATTCATTGGCTGAATTCAAAATCTTTTGAAACTGTTTGCGAGCTAGCTAATCTCAACTTTAAACGTATAAAAAATATGTATGGGAGTTTTATGTCTAAAAAGCAAGAAAAGATAAAAGCATTATTAATTGATAATATCAAGGAGTGCCTTTCTTACCTACTTCCAAATGGTGAATTTTACCGAGATAAAACTTATATTGGAAACTTAAATGGAAATACAATTACAGTTAAAATAGTAGGTAAGGAAGCTGGTGATTGGCGTAATTTTACTGAAGGAACTGGTGGTGATATTATTGATCTTTGGATTTTAATTAAGGGTGATATATATTCTGCTAGAAAGTGGCTCAATAAAAAATCAAAGAGTGGAGAAAAAAAAGGGGGGAAAAGAGAAGAAAAAATATTTTCTGTAAAGCAGTACTTAAGTGATCAATCACCAATACCAGAAGACATAATAGCTCCACGAATTCTCACTCCAGGTGGTCTTTTAGTCATTGGTGGTACTCCAAAGGTTGGCAAAAGTTATTTTCTTCTCTCTTTGCTTGCACATCTTGCAGCAGGAGTGTCGTTTCTTAAGATGAAATCAGCAAGGCCACTAAAAATAATCTATCTGCAAAATGAGATGGAGTACAATTACATCAGGGAACGAATACAACAAATCATAACCAATCAAAGGCTGCCAAATCTAGCAGAAGAAAACTTGATTGTTACTACAAAGATGAGATTAACTTTAAACGATGAAGGTATAGAGAGAATAAAAGAGATCATAGGAGAAAAATTTAAAACAATAGACCTTATCGTCTTGGATTCTCTTGACTATGAAAATATGTTTTCTGGCCTGCAAAGCAGAGTAGAAAAACTACGTTCTATAATTAATCCTATGGCTGGAATCATTATTACACGTCACACCAGAAAAGTATCGACAGCTACACTCGCAAAAAGCCCTTTTCAAGCTTTAATTGGTGCTAATGCTTTAAGAAGCTTTTATACATCTGGTATTGTAATGTTTCAACCAAGTAAACGTGCAAATGTCTTGCAAGTAGTATATGAACTAAGAAACGGTAAATCAATACCAGCAAAATTCATTAGCAGGGTAAATGGGCGTTGGCAGAATTCTAAAATTATAGCTACGGCTTAACTTGTCCGCAAAAAACGGATACTATGGTAGAGCTAAAGACTCAGCTTTTGCAAAATATCAGATCTTGTCTTTTTCATCTACTACCAAGAGGGACATTTCGTGGTGATAAGTTTTATGTAGGTGACGTACAGGGTAACAAAGGCAAAAGCACTGTAATAGAGTTAACAGGTGAAAGAGCTGGATTATGGAAAGATTTTGCAACAGGAGAAGGTGGTGACATTATTGACCTTTGGGCAACAGTACACGGGAAGAATGCAAAAACAGAGTTTTCTGAAGTAATGCTCTCAATAAGTGAATGGCTTGGCATCAAAGAAAAAAATAATATTAGAAATCTAGAACAATACCTGACTTGTAGTTGGAACTACTACGATGAAAGTAACCAATTGATTGTAATAGTCTACCGTTATGATCCTCCTTTAGAGAAAAAACAGTTTAAACCATTTGATGTTAAAAAACAAAGATTCAAAGAGCCAGAGATAAGGCCACTCTACAACATTCCGGGTATTTTAAGGTCCGATAAAGTTGTTCTTGTAGAAGGAGAAAAATGCGCAGAAGCACTTATAGAGAAAGGAATTACAGCTACAACTGCGATGTTTGGAGCAAATGCGCCTATTGATAAAACAGATTGGACTCCGCTTAAGGGCAAGCATATTATTATTTGGCCAGACAACGATGAAGCAGGTAATAAATATGCCAAAAACGCTGAAAAGAAGCTTTTAGAACTTGGTGTTGCATCACTTGCTACGCTTAAGATTCCACCGAATAAACCAAGGAGTTGGGATGCTGCTGATGCTGTACAAGAGAATATAGATATTTTTGACTTCATCGAAAAAAACTCAAGAAAAATAATTATTAAACCACCACTTGATATTTTCAGCTGGAGTGTAGAGCGTTTTGTAGGTCCAGTACCAAAGCAAAGATTTCTTGTTGAAGGGTTATTTCCTTTGGGTGTAACATCTATTTTGGCTGCAATGGGTGATACTGGTAAAGGTATGCTACTTCTTGACCTAGCCCTCAAGGTTGCGGGTAGCATAGATCAGGTATGCGGATTTGGTCCACTTGTTACTGAACATGGATCTGTGGTGGTATTTTCTGCAGAAGATGATACAAATGAAATACATCGTCGCTTAGAACGACTTGATCCCAAATGTGAAAGATTAAAATATAAAGATAGGCTATTTATTGTACCACTGCCAAATATAGGAGGATCTTTTGCCATACTTAAGAATGTTCGCGGTAAAGTTGTAGAAATATCTCCAGAATTTGAGTCGGTAATGAAGCAGCTGAGCAGAATAAAGGATTTAAAGCTCATTATATTTGATCCCCTTGCTTCTTTCATTCATGCAGATTTAAATGCTGACCCAGCAGTAGGGGATTATCTCATGTGTTTATTATCTGATTTAGCATGTAGCACTGGAGCTTCAATAATTACTGCCCATCATATGAGAAAGCTGAAGGGAGAAAAGCCTATATCAACAGTAGAGCAAGCACGAGATGCTATTCGAGGTACTTCTGCTCTCGTAAATGGAGTCAGGTGTTCTTTTGCTTTTTGGCCTGTTGAGGATATAACTAAACCAATGATTTTTAGATCAATTGGAAAAATCCCAAGACAAAATGCCTTATTTTATGGAGCTGTTGTTAAGGCAAATGGCCTGGCTGATCGTACTGTACGTACTTATCTGAGAAATGAAGAAACAGGACTATTGGAAGACATTACTGAACAATTAAAAGCTCAAAATATTAGCGATAAAGATCTAAAAATATATCTTATTGACTCAATTGCGCGAGCTGCTATTTCAGGACATCCATTTACTCATACAGGAAGTGCAGGAATACATAAACAACGACATAGACTGCCTGAAGTTTTTCATAGTATGGGAAGAGATAGATTAGAGCGTATAGTGCAAGAGCTTTTACAGGCAAAGCAAATAGTTAAAGGAATGGCTAATGGTTCAAAAGAGGATAAATGGCTTGATATTAAAACAGGACCATTTGCACGTGGAGTGGGAAAATTTATTCATGGAGCTGAAAAAAACTATTTTTGATAACAAAAAACTCTATTTTTTTATAGTCAAAGTAAAAGGGTTAATACGATAACCATGTGATGATCTTTGCCAACCAAGGGTTTGTATTACATCATCACGTTCAATACTTAATCCTAATTTCTCAGCCAATGTAGCTTTGATCGTTTTTTGCATCTTGTTTAATGGTTTTCTGATTTGATGTTCTAAATCTGCTTCTAAACTAAGTCCCAATAGTTTTTCTAACTGATTAATATTGAGAAGTGTATGTTTTTCAGGTGGTAACTCTTTCTCACAGTCATGTAAAAATTGCTTGAACAATATTCGAAAAATATTAAGGCATGATGCAGCTTTTTTATTTATAACTTCAACGCTATTAACATATACCATACCTTTAACTACCTGTAACTCCAAAAGCTTTGTTGGCACAATTGGTTCAACACGTTTAAGCGAAATATATGAAGCTGGTAAAACTTGCAAAGAAGTATTTTCTACTACCTCTGGTACTTCTCTTTTAGCTGCTTCTTGAAATATCTCAGTTAAAGTCTTAAGCTGACAAAACAGTTTCACCATTGGCACTACGTATAGATTCAGTAATAGATTCGGTATATCTTTTTTTAGAGTAATTAGAACTGTCGGATGGACTCTAAGTTTATCTATAGTGAGAAATATTGCATCAGTACAAAAATCAAGAATTATTAGATTTACAATACGACCTCGATTACAAATATAATAAACTCCTTTTTCCACTTTTTCCCACATAAGTCTTGAATCATTCAACTTAGTTTCAAACCATTCTATGATTCTCTCTGTATTTAAGTATATGGATAAGAGATGAAATCTCTGTTTTTGATAAGTATTAGGCAGAATATGACGAGAACAGTTTTCACAAATAGCGTCATCACATGCTTCATCAAAGTCTGGATCAATGAAAATCTCATTGCTACAATTTGGATCAACTACATTTGGCCAATCAAGATGATCTTCTTCACGGGAACAAACAATATAGTACCTTTCTTGCATTTTTATCAATCCAAGGTCGAATAAGTATCTTGCTGTTTGAATGTGATTTCGACTTGGATCAACCCAAGAACTATTTGAACTTAAAAGATCAGCAATTTGCTCGTGAAAGGATTTTAAGACCATAAGATTGTTCCATATGTTTCTTCAGGTCCTCTCTTTCTTTTTTATTGAGTGGATGCTCTGAATAATAAATTTCCCCACTTATTTTGAAAGAAAATGTTACCTTTTTGTTTTGGAACATTACTTTAGCTGATTGAATAGATTGTAGTATGTTGCCAATAGCTGGCTTTAAAATATGTAACTCTGGTGCAATAGGATCATACGGCTTTACACTTAAAGTAAGATATGTATTACTATTTTTAAAATAATCTGACTTAAAATTTAACTCAAATATACAAATGTCAGAGTCAGAACCATCTATACATGCTTGAAGAAATTTGTGCACTTGTAATGGAAAGTTCTTATCTTGTATATTTACAAAAGTACATTCGCAGTCAAAATACCCACTTACAATGCTATTTGCTATTTCCACAGCCTTGTTAGTATTTTTAGCACAGAGATTAACCTGAGTGCCATCAAGAGAAAAATCTAAAATCATCCACTCAGGTTTATGACCATGAACAACTTTGTTTGAATTAAGCAGTAAATCCATGTCACTTCCTCGACGTACAAACATATATATTCGATCTTGGTGATGGAAAAAACCCTGCAACTGGTCATCATCCTTAAGTATCTGCTCTACAGTTTCTTGTGACATAAATGCCTTAAATGAAGTATTTATTTGTCTTGGTGATTTCTGTAGAGCAAATGATACGAAACCTTTCTTTTGTACTTTATCAAAGTGATAAACAGATTTTAGAAGTTCGCAATTTATGTGAAATAGTAAAAACAATAAGGATCTTTTATCATACTTAGTATTATTTTTTACCAGGTACGATCTCATTAACTTCTCAGTCAGAGCAAATCTTGCCACTTCACTGACCGTAGCCTCAAGTTTCGTACGATCAAAGTAGCTAATTAGATAATAGTCAAAAAGAGAGTCAGAGTAACTGGTAAGTATCTTACGTTTTTGTTGAGTGGATCTATCGTCATAATCTCCGTCCTGAAAAAGCTGTCCATTTAAATGATTTTTAAAGCAATGCTGAAAAATGATACTCAATTGTCTACCAGAAAGAGAATCAAGCCATAGTTTACGTAATTCTAAATCTTGAAAGCGATCTAGTAAAAGATTAACGGGAACTTCTAAATCACTCTCCCAGAATTCATTACTTGGATAAACATTCATAACAGATTAAATAAGCTATATCATACATAATATGATAATTTAAGCAAAGATTTTTTGGACATAATTTTTTCAAATCTTGTATATTTATTAGGGAGAATTTCTTGTTTGCGCAAACTAGACAGCTTTTTTAAATAAGGTGTTTAGTTTAAAATGGTAAACGTTTTCTTTTAGCTATGGCAATAGAAGTCTCCTAACCTATAAGAAAATTCACAGGAAGAAAAACATGCAAAAAGGGGATTTAACTATTTATTGCCGTTATGAGCCCAGTCGGTTGGCAGGTACATATTTGGCAGATGCTTATGAACAATTATTGAAATATAAAATAAAGGAGGTAGAAGAAAATGACAACCGTAAGCTTGTATGCAAGAGTTTCATCAAGACAACAGGCACAGGAGAATACGATAGAGAGTCAGATTGTAGAATTGGAGCGTCGCATTAGTAGCGATGGACATGAATTATTAGATGAGCATAGGTTTGTTGATAATGGTTACAGTGGATCAAACTTAGAACGTCCTGGCTTAGAGAGTTTACGTGATAGAGTAGCAGAAGGTAAGATTGATAAGATATACATTCATTCACCTGATCGGCTATCACGGAAATTTTCATATCAAATGATCTTACTCGAAGAGTTTAAAAAGGCTGGATCTGAAATAGTATTTTTGAATCATAAGTTTGATGATAATCCTGATTCCCATTTATTTCTACAGATTCAGGGAGCAATAGCAGAATATGAACGTGCAAAGATTATGGAACGAAACCGTAGAGGTAAACTTCATGCGGCCAAAGCTGGGTGTATAAGTGTGATGGGTAGGGCGCCTTACGGTTATCGCTACATAGCAAAACATGTAGGTGAAGGAAGTGCTCAATTTGAGGTTGATGAAGAAGAGGCAAATATAGTGCGTAAAATATTTAGTCGGGTTGGCCAAGAAAGAGCAAGCATAGGAGAAGTTGTACATGAACTGAATAAGATACCGGTAATAACACGAACAGGAAAAAGGTATTGGAAAAGGAGCACTATTTGGAACATGTTAAAAAATCCTGCTTATATAGGACAAGCAGCTTATGGTAAAACTAAGACATGCTCAAAACCACAAGTAAAAAAGTCAAAAAAAGGAACTTGTGGTAAACTTAAAAGTGGTCGCTTTAATAGTGATAAAGAGAACTGGACTTATATTCCAGTACCAAAAATAATCAATGAAAATTTATTTGATTCAGTGCAAACACAATTAGCTGAAAATAGACAAAGAGCAAGAGTACGGCAAAGAAGAGAAACATATTTATTGCAAGGTTTAATGGTATGTCAACGTTGTCAATATACTTATTGTGGTACAAACCACGTTCATAAAAAGTCGACATATTATTACTATCGTTGCTCTGGTACAAACTCTAGCAAATTTAATGGCAATAAAATCTGTGATAATAAATCAATACGCACTGATGTATTAGATGGAGTTATATGGAAAGAAGTCAAGAGTATCTTGAAAGAGCCAGATAGGATTGCAAATGAATATCAACGTAGATTGTCAGAGAACAAAAAACCTTTACATAATCAAACACGTGAAAAGCAAGAAAGTAAGCTAAGATTAAGTATCAAAAAATTTATTGATAGCTATGCCAAAGGGTTTATAAGCCAAGAAGAATTTGAACCAAGAATCACAACAATGAAACAACATTTGAAAGAAATTGAAGAAGAGAAAGAAAGAACACTCGATCAAAAGAAGTTACAACAAGAATTGAGCCTTGTTACAGATAGCTTGAAAAACTTTTCCTCAAGCGTTGAGTCAAAGCTTGATCAAGTGGATTGGCAGACTAAACAAAATATTATTAGAATGTTGATTCATCAAATTGAAATCAATCACAATCACTTGTATATAGTATTTCGCATAAAAAATCTTGCAAATTTTGATCAAAATAGCCATAATAGAATTATGCAATGTTGTACTAGCAGTCAAAGCAACAAGGACAACATTGCAAATTTAGAGTTCAAAAGGGTTATTCCTCGAGAACTACTGCGTCAGAAAGCTGGCGTTGAATTTGTATATAATGTTGACCTTGGAGGTTTTTATGAATAATAGTGAGAGAAAAGAAAAATTGGAAACTCGCATTTTATCAAGTAGAGGCAGGTCTTTACTTGACCATGAGCTACTGGAACGTACTCTATCTGAATGTGAAGAAGGAAGAGAAGTGGCCAAAAAGCTAATAGAGCTCTTTAGTAGTTTAGGAAGGGTAATTAACGCTGACTTTCATGAGCTAAAAAATGTTACAGGAATGAATGATGGAGCAATAGCAAGTATCTTTTGTCTGAAAGAGATTTTCGATAGGATACTGAAAGGTAAGTTAAAAAAGCTGTCGATTCTTGATAACAGAGAAGAGCTACTAAAATACTTTAAAACAGCAATAGGGCAGTCACGAAAGGAAAGCTTGCGAGTAATATACTTAGATCGAAGTGGTCATTTGATATACGAGTATATTCAAGACTGTGGAACTATAGACAGAGTACCTCTATATGTGAGAGAAATAATCAAACAGGGATTACTGATCGATGCATCATCTATTGCAATTTCACATAATCATCCAAGTGGAGATACAGAACCATCAAAGGAGGATGAGGATAACACACTTACATTAGCTGCAACCTGTGAAAATGTAGGGATGAAATTGATAGATCATATAATCGTAACACAGAAGAGCCACTTTAGTTTTTATGACAGTGGTTTATTGTAATCTGTAGACTGGAAGGAGAGTTCTCTAGCTCTCCTTCTTTTTTTTCACTTCATAAATTAAAAAATTCAATATAAGCTTGAACAGCTAAAATTAGTAATGAAAGGTGGAATTAGGCAAAAAAATAAAAGAACTTAGATTATACTGTGGTTTAACACAAACTGAGTTGGGAAAGAAAATAGGCGTTTCGTATAGACAAATACAAAGGTACGAAAATAGTTCAAACCAAATTTTGGCAAGTAGGCTATACGACTTAGCAAAAGCACTATCGATTAATGTGGCTGATTTTTTTACTGATGTGCATGTCGACTCACATGAAACTTATGATGAAGAAATACTAAAATTAGTCAAAGGATATAATGAAATTAAAAGCAAAAGGTTACGTAGCGTAGTTTATATATTGGTAAAATCTTTTTCTCAAAGTTACAATGAGAGTTAGTATTGCTTCAATACCTCAGTTAATATATTAATAAATGATTGTACAAGATGAACAACATCCTATTGATAAACAAATAGGTGAAAGAATAAGGAAGAGAAGGTTAATATGCGGTTTTAGCCAAAGAGACTTAGGAAAAAAGCTCGGAATTTCATTTCAGCATATACAAGGATATGAAACTGGAGAGGTAAGGCTTGTAATTGATAGATTGTATAATTTGGCAGAAGCTTTGTCCGTTGATATGTCATATTTTTTTACCAAAGCTTCTGAAGACTTACACGATAAGGCCTTTTGTAGCGATGTGGGTAGTGAAGAAATATCAAGGCTAGTGAGGGAATACAGGAAAATTAAGGATGAAACGTTGCGTGATATTGTGCATTCAGTGATAAAAGCGCTTGCCAATAAATAATATTGCCTGAATATATCTTCAATCCACTTCTACAAGCAATGCTAGTTAAGGTAAATTTTTTATGGTAATTTTGATTAAATTTCAAGAACTACTTTACTTTGCAATAATTATGGCTATGTAAAAACATAGCCACCAATCAAGAACGTCCTACAGATGTCGTTTTGGTATCTTTTAATTTGCTCACCCAAGAAAAGGTCTCACTACTTTTAGAATTTTGGTCGCCCCACCTTCCACATCTAGTAAAGCTGCCTTTTTCCACTACTTCTTTAACAGACATTCCACCAAATAAACAACCCTTTCCTACGATTTCTCCTATTTCTTGCAACTCGTTCCACATTTCTTCATCTTCTACCTCAACTTGTACTTGATGATAGTCTTCTGTGTCATGATATACCATTAAATTTAGCTCTCCTAGGCTAGTGCAAAGTGTTACTGTAAAAGCGCTGTTATCGGATATATCTACGTAATTTCTTTTACCGTCTTTCCCAGTTTTGACCTCAACTTCACCATCACCTATTTTTATGATACTACCGCCAAGGTTTAAGTCTCCTTTACTTAAGCCCAAATTTTTTGCACCTTCTACAACTTTGGCAACATCAACTATGCAGCTATGTGAAAATTCAATATAGAAGGTCTTATTATCGATTTCTACATCTTCAACAGTTCCTTCTATAGTAGCGTCTTCTCCAACTTCCCTAAGTTTCTTGAGCCTACTATATATTTGTGGCTCAATTTCTTTTTGCACTTTTTGATACATTTCAGCTATTTTCTTATCAACTTGTACATTAAAATCTGCTCCATGTAAGGCTAACTTTCTGATTATATCTTCTTGTTTATTTTCTTTGAATTCATCACGATACATCTTAAACATTGTAACGTTAGTGAAGCTAAAGCCATCTTCGTTGCGAGCGTTTACTCTTATTCCTAAATCCAAAGCTTCATCGACGATTTTACTTAATTTGTCTAGATTTTCAGCTGCAATAGCTTTTTCCAAGAATTCATTTAATTTCACATTTTCATATTCACTTAGCCTTATCTTGCATAAAGCTGATCGAAATGGATTGAGCTCCTCAGGATATGTTAAGACAGGTAATTTACTAATCTTTTTATTTGCTGTTGGAGCAGCTTTTATAAAATTAGGTAATAACCCTTCTTTTGCTATTCGCTCTACCGCTTTTAACATTTTACTAGACAATTTTTTACCATTTATTTTTTTCATTGTAACCCTCACTTAATTTCATTACTATTCGATCATATCGTGATAAATATTATTTAATTGTTAATATTATACGACTTATTGATTTACTGTATATTATAATAACAAGTTTTGCGGGCATCTACACTAGAAAAACACATCCTATAAAAATTATTTCAGTTTCAACAAAAATGGGGTATCGTAATCGTAAAATTGAAAAAAATGGATATCCTATCTTACTCTACTGAAAAGCTGAAAAAGCATTGTCAGCTACTTGATGATGAAGAAAAAATAGTTCTATATGAGCAGCTGCTAGACAAGGCTAAAGATATACTTGAAAACTCAAGAGATGATATTGCAAAGTTGAAAGAGGTAAGCAAAGCAGTTGTAGCAATAGAGGAAACTACCGATAAGCAGTTACTAGAAAAGTTTAATGATGATCACCCGCTAAGAGAAGTGGACATTTTAATCTACTCTCCTCAAGGAAATACTGAATATCTATTCAGCATAGATAACTCATCAGAGCTTTATGATTTAAAAGAAGATAAAGAAAAAGCTCTTTATAATGCAGTAAAGTTAAATGATGTTGAGCTTGTAAAAAAGCTGCTAATGATCCTTTCACCTACAGAAGTAAGTAATTTTGACACGAAATACTTGGAAGAATTGAAAATATTGCTGTCAGGAATTCACAAAGAATTGCAATTATCACAAGATATGAAAAATTATCTTGAGAAGACGATAAAGTTCTATAGTTTTTTATGTAGTAATTTTAACTTACTAGTTACAAATCCTACTGACGTAAAAGCCATAATTGATCTATTTGCTGCTCAACCAAATATTGATTACCAAATAGATAAGCTTCTACTTTCTTTTATTGTAAGAGATGTTGAGGAAAAAAAGCTAAACTCTGAAATTAGTCATATGATAGAACTTCTTGAGCAACACGAAAGATTTGCTGAGCTCGAATACAAGGTTAGAAGATTAAGATCAGAGTTTGCAAGTGGCAAAAGCAGATACTTGGCTGAAGTAATACGAAATAGCATTGCAGAACGAGAAAAAGAGATGAGGGAAATTGAGAAAAAATACGTAAGGCCAAACGATTTAATTAGCGAGAGGCAGAAATTATTAAAGCAATTACTTTGCTAGCTTTTTTTCCACTTCATAAAATTTGTTGTAAATTTGAATAAGAGGTGAAAAGTGCAATTAGGTAAAAAAATAAAACAACTTAGGTTAGATCGTGCTTTGACACAGACCGAATTGGGAAAGAGAATAGGTGTTTCGTATAGACAGATACAAAAGTACGAAAATGGTTCAAATTGTGTTTTGGCCAGTAGATTATATGATTTAGCAAAAGCACTATCGATAGATGTTGCTAACTTTTTTACTGATATGCACACTGACTCACATGAAGCTTATGATGAAGAAATACTAAAGTTAGTCAAAGGATATAACGAAATTAAGAGCAAAAGGTTACGTAGTGCAGTTTATATATTGGTAAAATCTTTTTCTCAAAGTGATAATACATAGTTAATATTACCTGATACGTAAAATGACTATACAACATCCTATCGATAAACAAATAGGTGAAAGAATAAGGAAAAGAAGGCTAATGTGTGGTTTTAGTCAAAGAGACTTAGGAAAAAAGCTTGAAATTTCATTTCAGCATGTACAAGGATATGAAAGCGGAGAGATTAGGCTTGTAGTTGATAGGTTATATAAATTAGCAGAAGTACTATCGGTTGATATGTCGTATTTTTTTACCAAAGCCTCTGAAGACTTACATGATAAGGCCTTCCATAGCGATGTAGGCAGCGAAGAAATATCAAGGCTAGTGAGGGAATATAGAAAAATTGAGGATGAAACTCTGCGTGACATTGTTCATTTAGTGATTAAGGCTCTTGCTAATACCATACGCGTCAAGTTAAGGAAAAGTGTAAGTAAAGTTGATAGAGTGAAGGAAAATAATAAGGTATAAATTCTCTTGGATATATGAATGAGAGAACTTACAATGGACAGAATAGCTTGCTTATCAAAAGACCTCAATGAATTCTTTAATGAAAAAGCAGACGAAATATCAATTGCAGTAGGTTTTATAAAAAGAAAGAGAAAACTTAATGGCTCATCATTCATAAAAGCTATGGTTTTTGGTAACATAGGAGTTGATGATTGCAGCATAGAAACAATGTGCCAATTGCTAAATGAAGACTCGATAGAAATTACAAAACAGGGTTTAGATTTTAGGTTTAGTGAAGAAGCAGTTGAGTTCATGAAAAAAATGTATAACGAAGCTTTGTGTTTATTTAAAAAAAGTCTACAGATTGATTGCAAAATTTTACAGCAATTTGGAAGCGTTAAATTATTGGATAGCAGCTACATTAGCCTGCCCAGTAGCATGGAAGATATGTACAAAGGATATGGCAGTAGCTATAGAGATTGTGAGAATAATACCAAATCAGGAATAAAGCTACAGTTAGTCTTTGATTACCTGAATCAAGCGCTAGATAAGTTAAATTTTATGGAAGGAATAAGGTCGGATCAAGGTTATAGGGATTATCTGAACGGTTTATCAGCCAATGATTTGCTAATATTTGACTTGGGCTACTTTGTGCCTAGTTCTTTTAAACAGATTGATGAAGCAGGTGCATATTTTGTTAGTCGTTATAAGTCTGATACCAATATATATGATATAGAAACAAATCAAAAAATAGAGCTATTGGAGTATTTAGAAGGTCAATTATCTTCAGAAAAAGAAGTATTATTAGGAAAGGAAGTAAAAATTAAGGTAAGAATTATATGTCAAAAGCTAACTGAAGAACAGTCTATGGCTAGAAGAAGAAAGGCTAATAAATTAGCAAAGTCACATGGATATACATCTTCTCAAAAGAATCAAAAGTTATTAGATTGGTCAATATTTATAACTAATGTTCCAGAGAGTAAAATTAATGCTGAACAAATATTGACGGTTTATAGAGTAAGATGGCAAATCGAATTACTATTTAAACTATATAAAAGTCATATCAATCTTGATAAACTAAAAGGAAAGACAAATCCATTTAGAGTATTGTGCGAGCTATACGCAAAATTATGTGCTATTCTCGTATTTCACGAAATGGTTGGCTGTGTAAAACTAAAAAAGAACACGGAGCTCAGTTTAACAAAGGCATTTATTGAATTGAAAAGGCGGGTTAGAGAGCTCTTTTTGATATTAAACAATATTGTCAATAATTTAAAAATTTTTCTAAAAAAGCTTACTATAATCTGGTCAAAGTTTTCTTTGAAAGACAGATATAGGAAGACCAGGGTATCTACTTTAAGCTCTCTACATTCCTTAACTTGACGCGTATGGTTTATTTAACACTCCCCCACTGGACATTAGGTTTGGGACAAAAGGCTGAATAATGGGAGCTGTGTGAGTCGAGAGGGTGCGCCGTGGTACGCATTAAGAAATATAGCTCTTTTTACAATAATCCGAACAGATCATAATATGCTACTGCTCTACCATAGCCATAAGCACATATCTTATCCTATTCGGACTATTGCGAGAAGTGCTATAAGAGGTTGTCCGGAAACAAGTAAAAGGCTATAATATCTGAAATTTTAGTACGGGGTAAAGATGAGAAAAAAGTATCCAACAGATCTAAGCGAAAGGGAATGGGCAAGAATAGAAAAACACTTCAGAGTATCATACAAGAAAGGAGGAAGGCCGCCAAAGTATAGCAAAAGAGAAATATTAGAAGCAATTTTCTATGTATTGCGTACAGGGTGTCAATGGCGGTATTTACCAAATGATTTTCCGCTATGGAAGACTGTGTATGAGCAGTTCAGGCAATGGAAGAAGCAGGGAATTTTTGAGAAAATGAATTATGAAATTACAAAATATAGTAGAAGAAAAATAGGAAGGAATGAGCAGCCGAGTGCCTGTATAGTAGATAGTCAATCTGTAAAGACTACAGAAAAGGGGGGATCAAAGGCTATGATGGAAGTAAAAAAGTAAAGGGTAGAAAAAGGCATATAATTACAGACACTCAGGGTTTTATACTAGGTTGTTACGTAGGCGCTGCTAACGAAAATGATAGAGATGGTATTAAAATAGCATTAAACAATATGAGAACAAAATATACTAAAGTTAAAAAAATGTGGGCTGACATGGGATACCAAGGAAGAAATTTAAAGAATCACATAAAGGAAGAATATGACATAGATATTGAAATTGTTACAAGGCCTCCATGTAGATTTTGGGTGCACAAAGATACGCCACCTGAGCTACTACCAACAAGAGAACAAGGGTTTAAAGTACAGCCAAGAAGATGGGTTGTAGAAAGGACTTTTGCTTGGGTTAATAGGAATAGAAGGCTATCGAAGGAGTATGATTTACTCACAACATCCACTGAGAATTTCATATACCTAGCTATGAGTAGGGTTATGTTAAAGAGGGAATATGCTTGAATTTACTAGTTTCCGGACAACCTCTAAGAGGTTGTCCGGAAACAAGTAAAAGGCTATAATATCTGAAATTTTAGTACGGGGTAAAGATGAGAAAAAAGTATCCAACAGATCTAAGCGAAAGGGAATGGGCAAGAATAGAAAAACACTTCAGAGTATCATACAAGAAAGGAGGAAGGCCGCCAAAGTATAGCAAAAGAGAAATATTAGAAGCAATTTTCTATGTATTGCGTACAGGGTGTCAATGGCGGTATTTACCAAATGATTTTCCGCTATGGAAGACTGTGTATGAGCAGTTCAGGCAATGGAAGAAGCAGGGAATTTTTGAGAAAATGAACTATGATATCACTAAATATAGTAGGTCAAAAATGGGAAGCCGAGCGCATGCATAGTGGACAGTCAATCGGTAAAAACCACGGAAAAAGGGGGGGCAAAGGTTATGATGGTGCGAAAAAGGTAAAGGGGAGAAAAAGACATATAATCACAGATACTCAAGGATTTGTGCTTGGTTGCTATGTAGGAGCTGCAAGCGAAAATGACAGAGATGGGGTGAAGATGGCATTGGACAATATGAAGGAAAAATACAGCAATATTAAGAAAATGTGGGCTGATATGGGATACCAAGGAAAAGATTTAAAGGATTACGTAAAGAGAGAATATGGGATAGATATTGAAATTGTCAAAAGGCCTCCATGTAGGTTTTGGGTGCATAAAGATACACCACCTGAGCTACTACCAACAAGAGAACAAGGGTTTAAAGTACAGCCAAGAAGATGGGTTGTAGAAAGGACTTTTGCTTGGGTTAATAGGAATAGAAGGCTATCGAAGGAGTATGATTTACTCACAACATCCACTGAGAATTTCATATACCTAGCTATGAGTAGGGTTATGTTAAAGAGGGAATATGCTTGAATTTACTAGTTTCCGGACAACCTCTAACTATTGCATTCCAGAACAATTTGATGCATCATTCTTTTTGTAAAAAACATTCCAAACTTTCTCTCCACTTTTTCTGGGTAAGGTCAATACCTTTAAGCCCAACACCAAGCTCGAGAAAGTAGAAAGTGTGGAGCAGCCTATTCAGTCTTCTTTGAATCTAACATGAAAGGCTATGCTCAAAAAACTATAAGCGTCCAAGTAATTTTTTAAATAAGATAACTCCTTTAGAATATCTCTTAAGCTATTAACTTAACATCACCATAGGATTTAAAACATTCCCCAAAAAATGTTAAAGCTATTTTAGTGAAATACTCAAAACTTGACCCTAAGCAACTTTGAGTTCATGCTCCTGGTACTCTTGCTTTACCTTCCTGCATAATCGCTTTTGGAGGAAATATATTACTGGATGAAGAACTCACTATATCACCACACTTTAAACCTTTTACCGCTGCTTTGACTCCTTCTGAGACTTTTTTAGATAGACTAATTGTTTCAAAAGATTGACAAAGTTTTCCAGACCTTTCAAAATATCCCTGTTTAATAGCATCGTAGACCCAATATCCACCAAGCGAGCAATTCTCACCTAATTCTTCTTTACAATTTTTGAACTTTTCCAGTATTTCCTTTTTGTTACTAACTTCTACTATTATTTTATCTTGCTTGTCAGGGTACAAATTAACTTCTCATTCTCCTAAACTAGTAGAGAAAGTTAACACTATATTACTATTGTCTGCAAGATTAGTGTAATGCCTTATGCCATTTTCCGTTATAATTTCTACCTCACTTTTACCGATCTTTACTATATCTCTTCCGTATTCTATTTTTCCTTGAGTTAACCCTAAGCTCCTTGCCCCATCTGTTATCTTTGCGACATCTATTATGCTCTTAAATAAGTTCACTACTTATCGTTCTACAGCCAGAATGTCACACAAACGAAAGTTTAATTTGTGCTTACTGTAGACATGGGGTTTTAAATGTGATACCCATGGATGTGAAATCCCACCCCTGAAGATTAGAATTCAAGCAGTTTAGCTTTAACCATATTGATCAGGTGTTGCAAGCCGTTACCTTACACATCTTCAGATAACTCTCGCTTTACATACATGCTCTTGTCCTCCTTCCCTTTCGGGTTAAAGTTAGTTGTTCACCTCGAGGCCATTTATTCTGAACCCCGCTTAGCTCCGCTAAGTATAGCACTTCTCGCAATAGTCCGAATAGGATAAGATATGTGCTTATGGCTATGGTAGAGCAGTAGCATATTATGATCTGTTCGGATTATTGTAAAAAGAGCTATATTTCTTAATGCGTACCACGGCGCACCCTCTCGACTCACACAGCTCCCATTATTCAGCCTTTTGTCCCAAACCTAATGTCCAGTGGGGGAGTGTTAAATAAACCATACGCGTCAAGTTAAGGAATGTAGAGAGCTTAAAGTAGATACCCTGGTCTTCCTATATCTGTCTTTCAAAGAAAACTTTGACCAGATTATAGTAAGCTTTTTTAGAAAAATTTTTAAATTATTGACAATATTGTTTAATATCAAAAAGAGCTCTCTAACCCGCCTTTTCAATTCAATAAATGCCTTTGTTAAACTGAGCTCCGTGTTCTTTTTTAGTTTTACACAGCCAACCATTTCGTGAAATACGAGAATAGCACATAATTTTGCGTATAGCTCGCACAATACTCTAAATGGATTTGTCTTTCCTTTTAGTTTATCAAGATTGATATGACTTTTATATAGTTTAAATAGTAATTCGATTTGCCATCTTACTCTATAAACCGTCAATATTTGTTCAGCATTAATTTTACTCTCTGGAACATTAGTTATAAATATTGACCAATCTAATAACTTTTGATTCTTTTGAGAAGATGTATATCCATGTGACTTTGCTAATTTATTAGCCTTTCTTCTTCTAGCCATAGACTGTTCTTCAGTTAGCTTTTGACATATAATTCTTACCTTAATTTTTACTTCCTTTCCTAATAATACTTCTTTTTCTGAAGATAATTGACCTTCTAAATACTCCAATAGCTCTATTTTTTGATTTGTTTCTATATCATATATATTGGTATCAGACTTATAACGACTAACAAAATATGCACCTGCTTCATCAATCTGTTTAAAAGAACTAGGCACAAAGTAGCCCAAGTCAAATATTAGCAAATCATTGGCTGATAAACCGTTCAGATAATCCCTATAACCTTGATCCGACCTTATTCCTTCCATAAAATTTAACTTATCTAGCGCTTGATTCAGGTAATCAAAGACTAACTGTAGCTTTATTCCTGATTTGGTATTATTCTCACAATCTCTATAGCTACTGCCATATCCTTTGTACATATCTTCCATGCTACTGGGCAGGCTAATGTAGCTGCTATCCAATAATTTAACGCTTCCAAATTGCTGTAAAATTTTGCAATCAATCTGTAGACTTTTTTTAAATAAACACAAAGCTTCGTTATACATTTTTTTCATGAACTCAACTGCTTCTTCACTAAACCTAAAATCTAAACCCTGTTTTGTAATTTCTATCGAGTCTTCATTTAGCAATTGGCACATTGTTTCTATGCTGCAATCATCAACTCCTATGTTACCAAAAACCATAGCTTTTATGAATGATGAGCCATTAAGTTTTCTCTTTCTTTTTATAAAACCTACTGCAATTGATATTTCGTCTGCTTTTTCATTAAAGAATTCATTGAGGTCTTTTGATAAGCAAGCTATTCTGTCCATTGTAAGTTCTCTCATTCATATATCCAAGAGAATTTATACCTTATTATTTTCCTTCACTCTATCAACTTTACTTACACTTTTCCTTAACTTGACGCGTATGGTTTATTTAACACTCCCTCACTTCATTATAGAAAACGGCCTACTGTTTCTTCAAGACTTGAAGCTTTTCTCATTTTTTCGCGCTTTGTCCAAGAGTCCACTTTTGTTGCATCAGATTGATTAATTGTTTCAGAACGAATCAACTCTCCAGATCTAGTAAAAAAACCTCGTTCAATAGCATCACGTACTGAACACCCACCAAGCAAACATTTTTCCCCTATTCGTTCCTCACAATTCTGTAATTTTTTCCACTTTTCTTGATCTTCTACTTCTACCTTTATTAGATTTTGCTTATCAGGGTATAATCTCACTTCCAACTCTCCCAAGCCAGTATCGAAAGTCAATACTATATTACTACCATCTGCTAGGCCTACATAATTCCTTATAGCGTTTTCCGTTATAATTTCTACCTCACTCTTACCTATCTTTATTATATTTCTTCCGTATTGTACACCTTCCTGAGTGATACCTAAACCCCTTGCTCCATTTGTAATCTTTGCAACATCTACTTTACTATCCTGTGAATATTCAAGACAGAGAGTAGAGTTGTCGATTTTTACGTCTCTTACCTTACCACTTGTTGCGCTTTGAACGATTGTTATGAAATCTAAAGCACGATTCTCATAATCTGCATAAGCGTTTTTCATATTAGCTTTGTGGCTTTCAAACTCTTCCAGTTCGTCAATTACATATATACTGCTTATGTTGTACAAAATTGCCCCTTTTGATATCAATTGACATACTATACCACTAGCAACCTCTATATTCCTTGAACCTTCGGAACTCTTTCTTAATTCACTAATCTTTCTTATCACAAAATCTGTAAAACTATATTCCTTTTCATATACCTTTCCGTATATACTACCCTGGTTAGGAAAGTTCAGCCTTACCCCAAGTTCTATAGCTTCGTTTACAACGCGTTTTAACTCATCTATATCTTTGGATTTATTTACCCTACCCAAAAATATTTTCAACTTTTCCGACTGATCTAATATTAAATCATCCCATAGAGTTCTAAGCTTAGGCAAACGTTTTTTGTCCTTCCACTCTTCGTAATCAATCGCTCCTGCTTCTAGCAGCAACTTTTTTGCTTCTTTGAAATGAGTTTCATTACCATAACAAGCCTCCCTAATCTTTTGAAAAACTCGAGACTTTCCTTCGCAATCACGAAGATTGAGAATCTCTTTAAGACCTTCATTTCCTTTGTGCTGATTGAAAAACTTTCTTAGTCGATTAGTGTTAAAGCTATGACCGCAAATACCTTCTAAATCATTTTTTGCTTCCAATTGCTCCTGAGTTAAAAAGATCTGTTCTAAAAGATTCACTTCAAAAGGTTTTTTGTTAATAATTACAATGTCTAGAGGAGTTTTTCCTTGTCTGTCAGTTTGACCACGTGCTCCTTTTTTCAGAAGCAAAGGTATATTTAAAGTATTATAATAAGCAGCATAGTGCAAAGGTGTTTGCCCTTCACTGTTAACTATGTTAGGATCAGCACCAGATTTTAAAAGTAAAGTCATAAATGCACTAACTGCACAACCTATGTCTTTTTCCACTGCTAAATACTCCATACCTTGTATTACATGTAGTATTGTCAATTTGGATTCTCCCCTTTGAAGATTGAGAACAGCTTTTAGATCATCACCTTTGTTATTGTGTAAAAAGTCCTCAAACCTTGTAATGTCACAAAATGGAAAGTCTGTAAGAAGATTTAACAGTGCCTTATTCAAATTTTTTTGGTTATCTTTTAAATCAGGTACGTTGAAAGACCAATCAGATATTAAATTTTTGAATTTTCCCCTTTTAATAATAGAGGTCAAAGAGCTGTTATCACTAAGCAGCAACGAGTATTTAATTGACTCATACTTATCATCTACCCGCCCCTCCTTCTGTTCTACCTTTACCTCCTTTAAATACTCTGTATCATCATCTTTAATGCGTTTAGCTAGATCCTTTAAAAATTCAATATCTCTGTTTTCCAGTAAAGGTAATGCCCCCTTCTTCATGAGAATCGAGACCATTTTTGTACTTCGTCCAGCTAAGTATAATGGAGTGCGCCGTTTTTCATCTAACGCATTAACATCAGCTCCATTGTTTATAAGATACTCTACTATTTTTATTTTTTGGCTCAAGACAGCATGATGTAGAGGAGTGCTTCCGTCATTATACTTCTTATTAACACTTGCTCCATTTTTTATTAGGATCTCTACCATTCTTGTGTTCCCTTGTGAGATAGCATAATATAATGGATCACGATTGTACGCATCAATTGTGTTAACATCAGCTCCTCCTTTTATAAGGGTTTCTACCATTTGTTTGTTGTTTTTTAAAACAGCAAAACTTAATTGGCACAATGTACCTGGATCTACTTGCTTTAATCTCTCTTCTATTTTACTAACTACATTACTCTTACTGAAACCAACATCAGCGTTAGCAGAATTTAATACTTCCTGCAATTTATTCAATCCCATAACTCCACCTCGGTTAAAAATACTACACACCATTTTCACACGCATGACATAAAATGCAAGAACTAATATGACATGCAACATTCGTCCTTAGGCATTTGAGGTAAGCTTTGCCTATTCACTTCACATTCATTTAGCCTACTATTAGGCTTTAATACTGCATATGTAATGCCACCAGCAATGGCCCCAACAATCAATGCAGCAGTAGCTGATATTGATAAACTAAGATGAATAGCAGTACATCCAATAGCCACACTTGTCAACATGGTCATTATCCCTACACAGAAACTGGTCTTTATTGCTCTATTAGTTATAGTTAGGTGTTTATTTTCTGTCACTTTTTGATACTGTATCACATTTTTATCATCAGCCAGACTTCCCGAGGTTTTGGGACACTCCCTTACTCGAAGACTAAGATACTTAACTATATCTTTGTAACCATTAGAATCTGCCAAATCGGAAGGAGTCTCACCTCTAAAGTTTTTTACATCAATAGTAGCCTTTTCTTCCTCTACAAGATATTCAACTATATCGTAGCAATTCATTCTAGCAGATTCATGTAATGGAGTATCGCCATTTTTTTCGCTTACTACATTAACATCAGATCCCTTTTCTAACAGAGCTTTAACTATGCCTAAACAGCCCACCTCACAAGCAATATGCAAAGCAGTGCATCCTTCTTCGTTTCGTGCTTCAAAACTAGCTCCTTTTTCTAACAGAAATTGAACTACTTCCAAATGACTACATCCAGCAGCTTCATTTAAAGCAGTATCGCCTTCATAGTTTGTTGCATTAATATCAGTACCTTTGTCTAATAGAGCTTTAACGATTTTTAAGTAACCCTCTCGAGCAGCAATATGCAATACACATTTGAAACTATTCTTTCGTATGTCAGCATTATTCATTTGGCCCAATAGAGCTTTAACTATTTCTAAGTGGTCCCCGCTAGCAGCAATATGCAAAGCAGTACAGTCTTCGTTGTTTCGTGCCTCAACACTGGCTCCTTTTTCTAACAGAAATTGAACTACATCTAAGTGACACATTTCAGCGGCAATATGCAAAGGAGTGTCATTATCATAGGTTGCTTGGTTAATATTGATTTTTTCTTCACTTATAAAGTACTCAACCACTTTTAATTTACCCATTTCAGTAGCAGAATGAAGAGCAGTGCATCCTTCTTTGTTTCGTGCCTCAACACTAGCCCCTTTTCCTAATAGAACTTGAACTACTTCTAAGTGGCCTGCTTTAGCAGCAATATGTAAGGCAGTGTCACCATTATCTTTTTGCGCATCAACATCAGCACCATTATCTAGTAGAACTTGAATTACGTTTAAGTGACCCATCTGAACAGCGATATGCAGCGGAGTAGCTTCTTCATTGTTTATTACCTCAACAGTAGCTCCTTTTTTTAACAGGGTTCCAACGATTACGAAGTGGCCCCTGCCAGCAGCAAGATGCAAAGGCGTGTTACCATTGTTGTCTTTTATCTCAACACTAGCTCCTTTGTTTAATAGATCTTGAACTTTCTCTAAGGAACCATGAAAAGCAAAATTAAGTAAGTCAGTATGTATATTACTTTCGTGTACACAATGCTCATCTGTTTTTAAGTGACTATCGAGCGTAGCTAAATATGAATACGTAATATTTTGATTAACTTGATAAATTGGTATGGTCTGTGTTGCATAAAAACCTTGTTCTTTTGACCGCTTTTCTATTCCATCAACCATACTGTTCTCTTCTAAATCTGCTTGAATATTTATTGGACTAGATACTTCTTCCAATTGATTACCCACGACACTACCTTAACTTAAAAACTTATGTTTTAATTATTACACAATTATTATAATTAGCAATAGTTTTATATTTTTTTCAGAATTACAAATTTATTGTATTCAGATATAGGAAAATGCCTTTTGTCTCTAAAAAACATTGCAACCAAGTATTACAAAGATTTCAATTATTTACTTCTTCAAAGATCCCAAAAAGATCGTATCTTTGTGAGAACAAGTTGCGTAAAAATGGAGTTACGAAAATAGAATTTTGAAATCTTTGCAACAAAGTTAGGCAAAATAGTTCATATGTAGATGTGGGTGAAATGGGCTAATGTGGTTAGTTTTAGCATATAATAAAATTACCGTATAAAAAAGTTCGTACGGTACACATGGTAGACCAACTGATTCCAAGAAAAATTGTTCTCACCGTCCCTGGTTTTGAGCACTGAAAATGGCTATATTATTTAAGCTATTAGTAAAATACGTTGTTAGATTAATACTAATTTTCTTAAGGAGGAATTTAAGCCTAAAAAAATTTTCTAAAATAGTGATTGACAAAATTTAGAGATAGGATACCTTACCTAAAATAGTGTTAAATTACTATAGTGTATGTTAGACGTAACAGTTTCCATGTTTTTCCATTCATAGAGAGGTGATCATGCTGCGTTCAGGTATTCCAGAAGTTTTATTTTCTTCTATTAGAGAAGATGACCCCTGTAGAGCATCTAAGCTTTTTCAAATTGAACGTTGGTGCTATGCAAATTGGGATTTGCACAAAAGGGGTGATAAAAAGAGGCATAATTTTCTTGCACAAGTGCTGTCTAGTGAAGATTGTTGGAAGGAAGTTGATAATTTACATCGAGTTAAGCTTGATAGGCAAATGATAGGTAAAAAGCTGATAGTGCCAAGCAGCCCCTTTAGTAACCTTAGCTATGAAATAGCCTGTAGATGCTGTTTAGAGGAAGATATTATTGCTTTATTTGAAGAAAGAAAAAAAAGATTATCAGCTCAAAATAAGATCAGTCTATTGGAATATGGTCACTTAGTTAAATCTCTAACAAGCGACCTTTTAACGGGGTTTTGGTCACATTTTGTTAGCGGTTACATCTCTAAATTAAATTTAGATGGCTGTCATCCATATGAATATGGACTTAAGTGTGCTATGAGCCTTAAGCAGGGTGAGGCAGTGGAATTCTTCTGGAATAAAATAAAATCATTACCTGAAAGTGAAATGAGTAAACAGAAAAAGGATGAGATTTTCATGAAGACAGCAGTATATTCAGCAGGTAGTCGTTGTAATAGTTATCCTGAAATATTCGAATTTTGTTTTAGTCAAATAACTCCTGATAAGTATCTAGAACTTCTAAAAAGAGACTTAGCTGAAAATGGTTATTATGGTAGTTTAGATACTCTACAGGGTGCACTTCGCTTTGATCAATTTCAAAGACTATTTGACTATTTAAAACCAAGTGATGTTTCGGAGAATTGTTATTATATTTGGTTGAAGTATATGAAAGAATTGGGAAATTATTCGGAGTCTTGTATAGATGAAGGAGTAAAGCTTTTTATGTATATGTGGACGAAAGAGGGATTTGATAGCCATCGTGCCTTATTATTAAATAAAGAGATGAAGAGTAGTTCAGTATTTCAAGGGAGGTTGTTAGTTCCTTTAATTAATAGAGGTTGTATGGAACCAGTATGGGCGGTATTAAATAAAGCTAATTCTGATCAGATTAAAGAGTTTATGGGGTCCAAACAAGCAGGCTACATACGATCTATGTTGGAAAAAAGAGATACTGATTTATTGAATAAGTTTCTAGCATATGGAAAATCTACAGCTGAAGAGTTTACTAGCTTAACTGAGGTTAATTTAAGTAAAGCATGTGAGCAATTAGAGTTGGGTAATTAATGAGGTATTATGAGGCAACTCTATAAAACATATGGTGGTTTCTTGTTACTACTTTAGCTTCTGTCAGAAAGGTGTTGCATTATAATACAAATATTATATATATAAGTTGGTATATAGGGAAAAATAGCTTTTATTGTTGATATCTCTGATTGTTATATAATAAGCTTGGTATAGTGGGTTTAATACAATATAATGAAGGGGGTTTTATGTTTAAGATACAATATCCAACAGATCATCTAAAAAAAGAAGGCGTTAATTCAAAGATTACCGAATTATCGGATCAAATACAATATATAGAGCAAGCTAAAGAATTTTCTCAACTTAAGCGTTATCGGAGATCTGATGTTGATTCCGAAAGTGGAAGTCGGATTAAGAGAATCGATGTTCCAGGAGACGGTAGTTGCTTGTTTTGGTCTGTTACTATGGCTTACTTAATACCCGTCAGAAACGACGATGCTTTATTTCGACAAAGGTATGAAGTACTATTTGGAGATGAAGGAGCTGTAATTCAAGATTTAGATCGTATTAGGAATTTGGTAAGGAATTTAAGTACTGCCAATTATGATGATACATTTGCAAACTTAGTAAGAAATGTGTTTCGCAATCGAGTAGTTGATCATATAAGTTCTCATGAAAGCGAGTTTAGAAATTTTGTTGAAGGTGAAAGTGGACTAAGTTTCAAAGATTACTTAGAAAACATGAGAAAACTTAATATTTGGGGAGGTGAACCTGAAATAAGAGCAATGAGTGGAATGCTTAGTGCAACAATTAGTGTTTCTGGTGAAGTGCAACTTCCTCCATATGGTAATGGGGATATTCAAATACAATTATTTCATGTTGGTGCACCAGGTAAACGAAACCATTATAATTTTGGTCTTGAAAGGAATATTGTTGATAATGATAAAGAGCTTGCAAAAGGCTTAAAAAGAGTCATGGGTAAAGTAAGGCCACAAGACTTTGAGTTAATACAGTTGTTAATAGCAGAAGCAGATAAAGAAGTTGGTATAAGCCGGCAAGATGAGGATTTTAAATCTTTTGAAGCGAGATTTCAGTCATTTGTGGATCAGATTCCATCTTATTTACACTCTGTAGAAAAAGCAGGGTTTTTTACACACTTCTTCCTAGGTAGTTTTTCTACTTTGCTGGATACAAAGATTGCAGAAAAGTTAAATATTAAAAAGATTTATTTTAATTTTGATACTTCGAAAACTTTAAAAGTAGCTATTGTTAAAAATGGTCAAATTGGAAATGCTGAAGACGCTATTAATAATATAGATTTATTTTCCATTTCAGAAGGTAAGCGTGGCCATCAGTTTACTGTTAATGAGTTGGAGAACATATTAAGAAATAATATAGATAGGAGTAGGATTAGAAATCGGAACGTTGAGAATGAGATCATAAATATTAAAAATGAAATTCAAGATAGAATAAAATCCAGATTAGTACAGATCTATAAAGGAAAGGATGGTATTTTTGTTAATATGGAAGTTAAAGAGATAATTGATTCTCCTGCTAGCAAGGAATTTCATGAAATAGAAAAAGGAATATGGAGTAATCCGGAGGATGATATAGCTGGGCTAAGTTCTAGTAGAGAGATAGGAGTTAAAGAATCTCTTGAGGGAGTTCTTGGAGAGATTAGTAAAGTTCATTCTAAATATGAAAACTCATTAATCTATGATAGTAGTGCGCGTGAAGCAGCACATCATGGGTTTATGGTAGGCGTTTTCATGAATTTCCACTATAGGTACAATCTTAGAGTTTACTCAGAGCAATTTGCAGGAAGGGGTTATGCAGATATTATCTTGCTGGCTCGTGGTCCTGATCGTGCATTGGATTCTATTCCCATTATTATTGAATTAAAAGCAGGGGCAGGTCCTAATGCCACTCCAGATAGGGCTTTGCAGCAAGCAGAAAAGTATGCACAAGGCTTCCAACCAAACGTTCAGCGAGTTCTAACTACTGCAGATGACATTTTATGTGTTGGTGTTAATCTTGATAGTTCATCTCCTATTTCTAATATTGTAGAATCGAGCCGTGAGGGAAGAATAATTCCTCTTTTTCAAGATATGCTAAAATCTGCTGATGACTGGGATACGCAAAGGATTGGAACAATAGAATTAAAGGGACAGGTGAAAGATAATCTAGAACGTATTTATCATACGTTTCCTGGTACACCTGAGAAGGGAGATAATCATTATTTTAGTAGGTTTTTACTAGGGCAATCACTATTGTTAAATAGAGTTGAAGATTTAAAAACTGGTTTTAAAAAATACATTTTTATCTATGGAGACAATATACCTACTGAAGTGCATCCTAATCTTCGTAGGCTTAGACGTCCAGCAGCTGAAAGAGCCAGAGAAAGATTGTCAGCTAATCTTGATGCAAGCCATGCAGTTGTAACGATGGTGCTTATTCCAGAAAATACAGAGAAATTGGTTTGTGTGATAAATATTGTTGAAGCTAACAGAAAGGATGTTCTGAACGGGCTGGATGAAGTGCTCCCTCTTGAGAGATTAAACAGAGAAATAGGAGATAGGGAAATAGTCGAATTAAATTTTAATTTTGATACTAGATACAAGTCAGATTTTAAAAGATATCTTACTATTTGGGCTGAAAAATACAATTCTTTACAAGAATACAACAATGGAGCTGAGAGATTTCAAGGTACTTTCAAAGAAGTTCCTTATCCTAATGAGTTAAAAGAAACATTTGATAAAGCACTAGATATCCAATCCTTATCAATAAGAGGATATAGTAGATTATTAGAAAAAATTGGAGAAGGAATCTTTCCTTTTAAGAGTCTCGTTAATAAGGAAGCTCATTTCCAGGGAATATTGAATGGAGTGTTTAGTTATTATAGTGACTTAAAATTACAGGAATCACCAGAAACTAGAGCATTAGTTTTAACTGAGTTTCAAACTGGTAGAGGGGAACGTATTGACATGCTAGTTCATGGTATTAAGTTTGTGGCTCAAGGTGGAAATGCTGAGGAGTACACACCAATAGGGTTGGAACTTAAGACATCAAGGCAGGGCAAAGGAGCTCAAGCTTTATTGAGAGAAGCAAATGATCAAATAAATGAAGAATACAAAGAAGGTGTTACCTATAAAACACTTACAGATGGTGATGAGGTAAAGTTTATCGGTGTTGTTTTCGATAAAGGATCTAATAATCCGAATAAACTTATTTTAACAAGTAGGACAGCTAAGGAAGGATTTATTCCTGTTGAAGTAGTTCATAGTTCAGTTCATATGTTACCTACTGTAGGGCAGTGTTCTAAAAGAAAATCTTCATTGCCGGAGTATCCACCAAGTAAAAAGCCAAGAAGAGAAAGAAGTGTAAGTATGGCCTGCATAGATTCGTTTGATGAAGAAAAGATTACAAACGAAGAAAAAGAAAGACTTATTAAAGAGTTATTTGGTATTGAAGCTCATGACACAAAAATTATAACAATAGATTCTCCTCAAGTGAGGATTGATGGTGGTAAAGTAAATGTAAAATTCAAAGACAATAGTGGTAATGATAAAGAATTAATGATAGATGATGCTGCAAATATTAAGAGTATAGAAAATTATATACTGGATGAGAAAAATCTTGAGATAAAGTTAAAAGTAAGCAGCGATAAAGAGTATGCTATAATAGAAGAAATTAAAGAGCAAGGTAGCGAATATTATTTAAAAATTGATGATTATAGAATAAAGCTAGATAGTATATTTCAAGATGGAAAAGAAGTAATCTTTGATAAATTACATCAACTATCAAATGATAAGCAGTTGTTAGAGAATAAAAAATACATTGAAGATATAGGTGATGTTCAAACTAATCAAGATTACTCTAATATTGTAGAGGAAATTAAACAGAACTTGCTAGCAAAAGGTGTTAGGGAAGATACTTTTGATACGTTTAAAAATCATTTTGATGATCTTGGTGAAAAAGTTTTTGCAGATTATATTAGTAATGTAGAAAGCAGCCTTCAAGAAAAAGGAATTGCATTTGATCGTGATAAATTTGATTCAGCGAAAATAAAAGGAGCAAAAGGTGGAAAGTTTTTTTCCATGATGGCTATATATGACTTGCTTGATAGTATAATATATTTAAACTCTGAAAGAATTGTAATTCCATCTGCAAGACCTATTTCTACTGCTTTCTCGCCAAAATATAGCCCTGCTTCTGTTGATTTGATTGCCTCTACAGAAAGGTTTCTATTGCGTGCTATTAGCTCAACCAGCATTCCATATAAACGATTCACTTCGCTTTTTAGGTTTTCTAAACTCTCAGAAGTTATTGGCTCATGTGGATTTAAATCATTTTTTCTACTTCCTGCAAATACTGTCGTATATTTTATTCCCTGTTTTTCATCAAACCCACTTTGATCTATATGACTTGCTATTACTCCTATGCTTCCTACTCCTGAAGTTCTACTCACAAATACCTTTTCAGCGCTAGAAGCTATAGCGTACGCTGCAGAATATGCATCATCATTTGCTATCGCTATTATCCTCTTTTTTCCCCTTGCACTGTAAATAAAATCAGCAAGGTCAAACACTCCATTGACCTCTCCTCCAGGACTGTCTATATCCAACAGGATTGTTTCTATATCACTATCTTCTATTGCTTGTGTAATTTGTGCTTCTATTTGATTATAGGAAGTCATTCCAAAAATATCATCAAAAGTTTCTGACTTTTTTGTCAAGATTCCATGTATCGGTATTATTCCTCTTTCACTATTTCTTACTGCATGTTTTATATTTTTAAAGATAGGCTGCTTTCCTGTTTGTAGTGACAGTAATTCAAAACTCCTTGGTTCTACCATTACACATCTGTTTAGCCATTGTTGTTTCATATCACCTCTTGATTGGCCGTAACGTCAGAATCAAAACTTAAGCCCAGTTCACTTGCACGTCTTTGATCTTCAGCAATTTCCTGCTCAATTTCTTCTACATCGTAACCCATTTCTGATACTACTTCTGATCGACTCTTAAATCCATTTCTTACTGCCATTTGCTGTGCTTGCTGATCTTTTAGCGGATCGACCCAATCAAATCCCTGTGGTATCCATTTTACTTCTTTTTTTGCTCCTTCTTTTCCCTTTGTCCATTCTTCACCTATGTCTAGTTCTCCAGAAAGTAGTGCTAACTCTAACCATCTATCCCATACAGGACGGCAAAACTGAAATACCATTATGTTATGCTGTAACATTGTACATCTCCTACGAAACTCTATTAATCCTGCTCTGATTGATGAATAATTAACGCCACTTAGATCCCCAGTTAGTTGCTCATATGTTATTCCTGTACCTATTGCTATTGCTCTCAGCTGCTGTCTCATGAATGCTTCATAACTTCCTCCAACATCCGATGGTTCTGAAAATTTTATATCTTCTCCTGGGTCTAAAAGCTGCATTGTTCCAGGCTCTAAACCAGATAGTGCTACTCCTTGCTCATTACTTTCACCTTCTCCTAAAATATTTGCTTCTGGATCGAGTCTCGTAATAAATCCTGCAAACATCGCCGCTGTCTTTTTTCTCACTAGCTCTGCATCATCGTATTGATCAAGCTCATAGAGCTTTAGCAGTATATTAGAAAGCCATGGCTCTCCCCTAATTTGCCCAGGTCTTAGTGGTCTATAGATATGTAAAACATCGTTTGCTGGTACTCTTACTGATTCTCCAAACGTACTTTCACCAGGGTGTTCTTTAAATAGGTAGTATGCTTCCCTTTGCCCAAGTCTATTGAACTCAATCCCGTTTCTTATTACATTACCATTTGCTAAAGTTTGATTTGTTTTATTATCTAAGTGTTCAGATTCAAGCACTTGTAATTGCAACGGTACACACAGACCATCTCCAGGTTTTCTTGTTCTTAACCGTATGAAACATTCCCCGCCTTCTATCATGCTCCTACAAACCAGTGCTTGCAGTCCATAAAAATCATTTACTCCACTACTGTCTGCTTCATCTGTCCATCTCAGCCATAACTCTTGCACTCTTTTCCGAAACTCTGGATCTTTAGCTTTTGATTGCGGTTTTATTCCTGTTCCAATCGAGTTACTTACTATTGTATCAATGATATTTGCTGCATATGGATTTTTTCTTACCATATCACGAGAGCGGCTACGCAAGTGCTCAAGGCTTTGAGAGAGTAAATTATTTATGCTTCCCGTTTCTCCTTGCCAATACATTACCCTTCTTCCTGAGCCAGATGCATCCCAGGCTGAGCTTTTGATTTTTGGCTTGCTAAATAGTTGTTTGAATGATTTTAGTAACATTACAAAACTCCCTTGTTAGTAGCAAAAATAATTTTCCTCTTCGGCTTCATTCCAACAATCTTTAGTTCAGCCTTAATACGTTGTCTTAAGCTTAGTAAATCATTTATATCTACTTCTGCATATCTCACCACATGGTCACCATATGCAATTGATACCACTCGCTCTCCGTTTTGCAGCTTCTTTATCGCTTCTTCAATTTGAACTAAATACTCTTCGTTATACATTTACTACTTGCTGATCCACTTACTTTTCACTATTTTCTTTGATTTTTTACTTTCTGGTTTTTCACTTAAACTATTCCATTTATTTTCTTGCCACCTATCAATTCCAAGCGCAATAGATGCAGCTCTCGCATAAATTCGGCAATCTAGCACTTCATTTCTTTCTCTTACCTTTTGCCACTCCTGTTTGGTGTATCCCTTTACTACCTTGCTGACTAACTGCTCTGCCGTTAGCTGCTTAAAATACTCAGGTGCATACTCGGGAAAATGACAATACCCTGCTGGCACTTTCTCTTCTTCTTTTAAAACATTAAGTAATTGAAAAAGTTCTGACTTTAATATTGATACTCCTACTGGCCAGAGCTTTATTCCTCTTTTCAGCTTTTGCCCACCAACTGTTATATCTACTCTACTTGGACTGCTAAGTGGTACTAGTGCTTTATTTACACCTTTCACTGCCATTACTCTTCCAGATCCTTGATGACCTCTCACCCAGTTGTATACTTCCTGTGTTGCATACCCTGCATCAACCGCCATCATGCTTATCATATATTCAAGCCCATTTTCACCGATAAAATGATGATTTAACAGCTCTGAAAGCTTTTTCCATACTTCTCCACTTCCTGTATCTCCTTCAAATACTCGGTAGTCTATTGACCAACTTTCACGGCTTTTTCCCCATGCTACGACTTCTACTTCTAAACGATCTTTTTGTACATCAACACCTGCTGTGAGAACTACTTCGCCTTTTGGTACTGTGCCAATTTGATAAAATTCTCTTCTATTAAATAATTGCTTCCAGTCTGGTACTTCTCCTTTATCTACCCAAGTTTCTCCAAGCGTGGTATTTATCCAAACTTTCAGTAATTGTTCACTTTCCTTTGCATGGAGAAAGTCCTCTACTGCTTGTTGCCAACTATACCAGCCAACTGGACTATAAAGACTTGAAAGATGAAATCCTTTTTTCTCACCTTCTTTTGCCTCTGTAGCTCTCCATTCTCCACGTTCTAGCATCTCTGTCTTTTGATGATTTTCTATTTTGCCGCTACATTCAGTGCAGACATAATGTGCTGTTCTTGAGTCGTTATTTTCCCATTTTATTTGTGACCATTTTAGAACTTGATAGTAATTACAATGCGGACATGGTACAAAAAAATATCTCTTATCTGTTGCTTCAAACTCCTTCTCAATTCTGCTTATTCCATGAATCGTTGGTGTTGATACTAAAAAAATCTTTCGACGTGCAAATGTATTAGTTCGAGCAATACTGAGCAGTACTGGATCACCTTCTCCTCCTGAATCTCCTGGATAGGCATCTATTTCATCAAGAAAGAGATATTTTACTGGCATGGATCTAAGTCCTACACTGCTATTCGCTCCAGTTATTACTACTATTCCACCTGGAAACTCCTTACTTTGTACAGTATTGCCTGAGTCTCTTGATCTTGGGTCTTTTACTTTACTCTTTAAACATGGTGTACTCTCTATCAACGGTGCAAATCTTCCCTTCGACCAACGTTTTCCCATTTCGACTGTTGGCTGTACTACTAGCATTGGTCCCGGTGTTTGATCGATGATATAGCCAATCCAATTGTTGCCAGCTTCTGTTCCCCCAATCTGCGCTCCTTTCATGAATACTACTTTCTCCGCTGACGAAGATGGAGATAGTGAATCCATTATTTCTTTTAAATAAGGAGTTCTTTCTGTTCTCCATTTACCTGGCTCTGATGCTGCAGTTGGCGCTAAAACTCGATACTCATTCGCCCACTCTGATACTTTAAGCTCTGGATCTGGTCTTAAACCTTCAGAAAAAGCTCTAGCGTATATCATTGTCTGCATCTACTCATAATTGGTTCTATCTCAATATTGTTAACAGTAGAGTTTATTCCTCCACACTCCTCCAATTCCATAAACATCTTTTTCTGAAATTCGTTTTCTATATATCTTTTGCTCATCTCACTTATCATTAGTGCTATAATAAGCGCAAATATCCCTGTTATTGTTGCAAAAATGATTGCACTGCTTATTGTTGTTGCTGTTAACCCTATACATACCGCTATTGCTACTGCACTTACTGAGGTAAAAACACAGATCACATTGTTGTATTTTCTTACTTTTGCATCTCTATGTTCTATACACCTATAATAAACTGGTACAGACTTGCCTATCTCGTCTGGTAATTTGATGCTCTTTTCTTTAAATAAAGTTTTTAGCAACTCTAAATTATTTGACTTGATTGCTAAGTGCAGAACAGGTGTATAATTTGCTCCTTTTGTCAGCAATAACTTTACTACATGTAAATGCCTTTTTTCTGCAGCAAGGTAAATCGGTGATAGACCTTTATTATTTGAAATATCAATATCAATTTCTTCTTTTAAGATAGACTCTACAATCTCAATTTCTCCTCTTTGTGCAGCTAAATGGAGTAGACTATTCTTTTCAGAACCGTATTTATTACTCATCAAAGCCTTCTTTATCTCAGGTTTAGCGTAATCAAATGGTGTCTTGCCGCTATCGTCTTTTACCAGAGGGTCTATATCTTCTCGTGTTAGTAAAACCTCTATTGTTTTAAGTCTTTCAGCGTAATGTAGTGGCGTTTTATTTTCGTAATCTTGTAAATTGACTTGAGCATTAGGCTCCCTTATTAAGCATTTGAGAATATCAAGACATAAGTCTCTTTCATCGTAATTAGTATTACTTACAGCTATATGAACAGGCGACAATTTCATTGAGTTTTGTCCCATACGTGCACTATTTACATCTGCTCCAAGTTTCAGCAGTAACTTTACTATCTCTAACTTTTTATTATTAACTGCATAGTGCATTGGTGTCTGATTTCGCGCATCAAAGACATCTATTTCAGCTTTTCCTTCTCTTATCAAAATCTTTACAACTTCTGCATGTCCTATTCCTGCTGCTAGATGTAATGGCGTATGATGCAGAGCATTTCGTACATTAACGTCAATACCTTTTCCTATCAAATATCTGACTGCATTAACTTCACCTATCATTGCAGCTAAATGAAGTAAACTATCTTGTTCTGACCCGTATTTGTTACTAATTAACGCTTTCAATATTTCTGCTTTTTTCTCTTCTTTGGCGTAATCAAGAGATGTTTTACCTTCATTATCTTCCACAAAAGGATTAATGTTCTTCTTCGTGAGTAACAAATCCACCATACTTAATTCATCAAACTCTATAGCGCAATGTAGTGGGGTTTTTCCGTTTAATCCTCTAACATTTACATCTAATCCAGGTTGATTAATGAGACACTTTATTAACTCTAAACTTAAGTTATCAGCCATTTTATATTCAAAATCTTTCTTATATTTGAAATTTAGTATTAGATAATTCTTGTAATGAGTTTGTAATCTCTTCAGTTAGCACCATATGAATCTTTTCAGTGTCACTCAGTGATGCAAGCAATGCTGAAACTCTATTTGGAATATTAAGCAAATTATTACGGACAACTCTTGCTACGTTAAATGCTTCAGTTTTTACCTCTTCAATTGACACAAATTTGCCTATTTCAGCTTTCACTTTAGCTTCCAAAAGTTTACCACGTTCGGTTTCATTTTTTATTCGCGTTTTTAGCAATATCGTTGAAAGTGTTTCTCCGCACTCTTTTCTCCTCAGTGGTTGACTTGGATCTCTTATTGCTGCTACCGCTTCATTTGCTTGTTCTCGGTCAATAAGTCCATCTTCCAGCTCAACTATTCCTTTTTTTACTAAAGAACAGACATATTGCCTCGAAAACCCTTTTTCCCTTGCCCATTCTGCTTGCGTAATTCTCACCTTTTTTTTCTCCTTATTTTAGCACTGCTCAGCTATAATTTCGTAAGTAGTTAACATTTGAAATATGTCTAACGCTAAAGAAGGTCCGAGGTCAGGACCACCAAACCCTCCAGCTTGGCCAAAAGGACCCACTTTTTATGATATTTCCAACGTATTAAAATCTTTACTAAAATTCATAACATAGAACATTAATGCTAAAGAATCTGCTTCATTATCATCTGTTGGACAAAAACCCTTTTCCTGCACTGCTTCAATTACATCAGCTTTACTTGCATTGCCCTTGCCAGTTATAAAACGTTTAATAGTCTTAACCGAAACACCTTGATAGGGAATATTACTTTCTTCACACCAAGCAGAAAGGTGTGCTAAAAACCCTCCATAGATATGTGCAGCATCAGTTCCCAAGTGTCTTCTCACTTCTTCAAAGTATACAACTTCAATGCCTGGAAATTTATACTTAAGTGAATTAAGCCAATTACGAAAATTTAAAAACTGCATTCCACCACCACTAAACCTGCTAACATGAAAACTCTTACTTCCACTTTGCACTATTCCATCATTTAAAATAGTCCAGCCGGTTTGTTTGCCAAGATCTAGGGTGAGCATTTCCTTTCAATTGCCGAGTACATATATATACAAGATTTGAAAAAATTACGTCCAAAAAATCTTTAATTTTCGAAATTTAACAACTAACATAAAAACTCTTTTACAGCCAGTTTGTTTACCAAGCCTTTCAATTGTTGTGTACATATATATACAAGATTTGAAAAATTTTCGTCCAAAAAATCTTCTTCAAATTTTTAGGAATTTTTTTTTATAATTCTTGAATTTGAAGACCTTTCAAACGGGTTTCTCTACTTTTAGAGGTTTTTATTATTCTACTCTTATATTTTATATGTTTTTATATATGTGTATATTTTTATATATGTATTATATATATATATTATATATAAGGGTTTCAGGAAGCTAGAATCCTCCATATTGGCGGACTTCAGATATGCCGTTCCTAGGAACGGTTTAGGAACGCATGGTGAAATCCCTCCATATAGGCTAGTTCTAGATTCCTGATTCCTAATTCCTGATTTAGGAAGCCAGTAATTAGGAACGGAACTTAAGGTTATAGAGAGCATACTTTTCAACTATTTTCCTCTTAAAAATTTAAGCTATTCTTTTAATAGCGAAATCCACATTTTTAGCTCTTTAGGTGATATTGAATTTCAAAATATGAAATTCTTATATATTTTTAATATAACTTTAGGAAGCCTGAGCTACCCATTCTTAAAAATATTGAAATCCATTCAAAATAGGTTCCAAAAACCTGAATTGTATTATTTTAAATTGCACCGGTATTATTCTCAAAAAAAAATAACAGAATATCAATAGATTAAAAATCGCATCAGTATTATTTATTTTTGCTCCTGTCCTACATAACAGCATTAATAACTCTCATCCTTAAAAGCATCAATTTGTTTTTAAGGAAAGTTATGAAATTACAAAACTACCATATAGTTATTAAAAATGTAAAATATCAAGCTTATAGACTGAAACTTGCTAAGTGCTTTATTAATGAAGCTCACGAAGATCTTGAGCAAGAACTCTTCTGTGAAATTTGGCCATGTCTTGATCAGTATAATGAAGATAAAAGTAGCTTTAACACTTTTGTAGCAAGACTAACTGAAAACAAAGCTATTAACTTGCTAAAGAAACAGCGATGTGCAAAACGCGATATCAATAACTATATTAGTATCGATGTAACAGAGCTACTTGAGAGTGAAATAACAAAACGCATTGATGTAGACTATATGATCTCGGTTTTACCAAGGAATGGCAAAATATATGTGAGCAACTTAAGTTTTTCAACTTACATGAAGTTGCCAAAATGAACAACGTTTCAAGAACCACTTTAAACAATATTATCAAGAAGATACGTGCCAAACTTTCTCCTATTTACTACGAAGCAAAAAGAAAAATTGAACAAAATTTTTGCCTTTCTTGTATATATACATTGCAGCATGGATAAATAATGATTCTTAAAATTTTGAATAATAATGAAAGATTGCAAACAATATCAAGTGTAAAGATGGTCATCTTTGGTCCTTATGGTATTGGTAAAACAAGTCTACTAAAGACTATAGATGAACCAACACTTTGCCTTGATTTTGAAGCAGGGCTTCTTGCCGTTCAAGACTGGCAAGGAGATTCAATTAGTCTTCGCACTTGGAATGAAGCTAGAGATATTGCTTGTCTTATAGGGGGGTCTAATCCTGCGCTGAAGTCTGATCAAGCATATAGCCAAAGACACCATGAACATGTATCTGGTAAGTACAAAGATCTTTTCTCTGAGTTTTCTAAATACCGATGCATCTTTGTAGATAGTATAACCGTTGCTTCACGTTTATGTCTATTATGGGCAAAAATGCAACCTGAAGCTTTTTCTGAGAGATCGGGAAAGCAGGATATGAGAGCTGCGTATGGATTACTTGCTCAAGAAATGATGGCTTGGCTCAATCAATTTCAACACATCAGAGACAAAGACATCATCATAGTTGGCACTTTAGGTCAATATCTCGATGACTGCAATCGTCCAACTTGGCTACCTCAATGCGAAGGAACTAAAACTGCCAGTGAAATTCCTGGGATAGTTGACGAAGTAATCAGTATGGTTGGAATCAAGAAAGATGATGGAACGGAGAAGCGCTCTTTTGTTTGCCACACTTTAAACCCTTGGGGATACCCAGCTAAAGACCGCAGTGGACGCCTGAGTATGGTTGAAGAACCGCATTTAGGCAAGCTGCTTACAAAGATTAAAAGCAAGTTTTAAAATTTAAACATGGAGAGTGATATATGTTACAAAACCTATTAACTGATTTTAACACTGTAAAACCGCAAAGTAGACTGATACCAAAAGGTACAATAGTAAAGGTAAAAATGACAATCAAGCCTGGAGGTTATGAGCATTGGTTTACTAAAAGCCCACTACCGGTAGCATTTATTTAAATACAGAATTTACCGTTATTGAAGGTCTATATGAAAAGCACAAGATTTACCAAATAATTGGTATTAAAAGTAATAAAGCAGAAGATACTTGGGGAGAAATGGGTCGCTCTATGCTTCGCAGTATCTTGGAATCAGCACGTGACATTCATCCACATGATAACTCAGAAGGTGCAATCCTTGCTCGTAAGCTAAATTCAGTTGCAGAATTAAATGGGTTAGAGTTTACAGTAAAGGTAGGTGTTATAACTGATGAATATGGAGAAAAGAACAAAATTGCTTCAATAGTTACTCCGGAATACCGTAAAAATTATGAAATTGACAGAGTACCATTTTGAAGTACGACGAGGAAAAGCTTTGGTCTGCTGTCGTTACTAGAGGTATTCAGGATGCAGTAGGAAAAAACCCAAAGCTAAGAGAAGAAGCAATTCATTGGCTGAATTCAAAATCTTTTGAAACTGTTTGCGAGCTAGCTAATCTCAACTTTAAACGTATAAAAAATATGTATGGGAGTTTTATGTCTAAAAAGCAAGAAAAGATAAAAGCATTATTAATTGATAATATCAAGGAGTGCCTTTCTTACCTACTTCCAAATGGTGAATTTTACCGAGATAAAACTTATATTGGAAACTTAAATGGAAATACAATTACAGTTAAAATAGTAGGTAAGGAAGCTGGTGATTGGCGTAATTTTACTGAAGGAACTGGTGGTGATATTATTGATCTTTGGATTTTAATTAAGGGTGATATATATTCTGCTAGAAAGTGGCTCAATAAAAAATCAAAGAGTGGAGAAAAAAAAGGGGGGAAAAGAGAAGAAAAAATATTTTCTGTAAAGCAGTACTTAAGTGATCAATCACCAATACCAGAAGACATAATAGCTCCACGAATTCTCACTCCAGGTGGTCTTTTAGTCATTGGTGGTACTCCAAAGGTTGGCAAAAGTTATTTTCTTCTCTCTTTGCTTGCACATCTTGCAGCAGGAGTGTCGTTTCTTAAGATGAAATCAGCAAGGCCACTAAAAATAATCTATCTGCAAAATGAGATGGAGTACAATTACATCAGGGAACGAATACAACAAATCATAACCAATCAAAGGCTGCCAAATCTAGCAGAAGAAAACTTGATTGTTACTACAAAGATGAGATTAACTTTAAACGATGAAGGTATAGAGAGAATAAAAGAGATCATAGGAGAAAAATTTAAAACAATAGACCTTATCGTCTTGGATTCTCTTGACTATGAAAATATGTTTTCTGGCCTGCAAAGCAGAGTAGAAAAACTACGTTCTATAATTAATCCTATGGCTGGAATCATTATTACACGTCACACCAGAAAAGTATCGACAGCTACACTCGCAAAAAGCCCTTTTCAAGCTTTAATTGGTGCTAATGCTTTAAGAAGCTTTTATACATCTGGTATTGTAATGTTTCAACCAAGTAAACGTGCAAATGTCTTGCAAGTAGTATATGAACTAAGAGAGGTTGTCCGGAAACAAGTAAAAGGCTATAATATCTGAAATTTTAGTACGGGGTAAAGATGAGAAAAAAGTATCCAACAGATCTAAGCGAAAGGGAATGGGCAAGAATAGAAAAACACTTCAGAGTATCATACAAGAAAGGAGGAAGGCCGCCAAAGTATAGCAAAAGAGAAATATTAGAAGCAATTTTCTATGTATTGCGTACAGGGTGTCAATGGCGGTATTTACCAAATGATTTTCCGCTATGGAAGACTGTGTATGAGCAGTTCAGGCAATGGAAGAAGCAGGGAATTTTTGAGAAAATGAACTATGATATCACTAAATATAGTAGGTCAAAAATGGGAAGCCGAGCGCATGCATAGTGGACAGTCAATCGGTAAAAACCACGGAAAAAGGGGGGGCAAAGGTTATGATGGTGCGAAAAAGGTAAAGGGGAGAAAAAGACATATAATCACAGATACTCAAGGATTTGTGCTTGGTTGCTATGTAGGAGCTGCAAGCGAAAATGACAGAGATGGGGTGAAGATGGCATTGGACAATATGAAGGAAAAATACAGCAATATTAAGAAAATGTGGGCTGATATGGGATACCAAGGAAAAGATTTAAAGGATTACGTAAAGAGAGAATATGGGATAGATATTGAAATTGTCAAAAGGCCTCCATGTAGGTTTTGGGTGCATAAAGATACACCACCTGAGCTACTACCAACAAGAGAACAAGGGTTTAAAGTACAGCCAAGAAGATGGGTTGTAGAAAGGACTTTTGCTTGGGTTAATAGGAATAGAAGGCTATCGAAGGAGTATGATTTACTCACAACATCCACTGAGAATTTCATATACCTAGCTATGAGTAGGGTTATGTTAAAGAGGGAATATGCTTGAATTTACTAGTTTCCGGACAACCTCTAACTATTGCATTCCAGAACAATTTGATGCATCATTCTTTTTGTAAAAAACATTCCAAACTTTCTCTCCACTTTTTCTGGGTAAGGTCAATACCTTTAAGCCCAACACCAAGCTCGAGAAAGTAGAAAGTGTGGAGCAGCCTATTCAGTCTTCTTTGAATCTAACATGAAAGGCTATGCTCAAAAAACTATAAGCGTCCAAGTAATTTTTTAAATAAGATAACTCCTTTAGAATATCTCTTAAGCTATTAACTTAACATCACCATAGGATTTAAAACATTCCCCAAAAAATGTTAAAGCTATTTTAGTGAAATACTCAAAACTTGACCCTAAGCAACTTTGAGTTCATGCTCCTGGTACTCTTGCTTTACCTTCCTGCATAATCGCTTTTGGAGGAAATATATTACTGGATGAAGAACTCACTATATCACCACACTTTAAACCTTTTACCGCTGCTTTGACTCCTTCTGAGACTTTTTTAGATAGACTAATTGTTTCAAAAGATTGACAAAGTTTTCCAGACCTTTCAAAATATCCCTGTTTAATAGCATCGTAGACCCAATATCCACCAAGCGAGCAATTCTCACCTAATTCTTCTTTACAATTTTTGAACTTTTCCAGTATTTCCTTTTTGTTACTAACTTCTACTATTATTTTATCTTGCTTGTCAGGGTACAAATTAACTTCTCATTCTCCTAAACTAGTAGAGAAAGTTAACACTATATTACTATTGTCTGCAAGATTAGTGTAATGCCTTATGCCATTTTCCGTTATAATTTCTACCTCACTTTTACCGATCTTTACTATATCTCTTCCGTATTCTATTTTTCCTTGAGTTAACCCTAAGCTCCTTGCCCCATCTGTTATCTTTGCGACATCTATTATGCTCTTAAATAAGTTCACTACTTATCGTTCTACAGCCAGAATGTCACACAAACGAAAGTTTAATTTGTGCTTACTGTAGACATGGGGTTTTAAATGTGATACCCATGGATGTGAAATCCCACCCCTGAAGATTAGAATTCAAGCAGTTTAGCTTTAACCATATTGATCAGGTGTTGCAAGCCGTTACCTTACACATCTTCAGATAACTCTCGCTTTACATACATGCTCTTGTCCTCCTTCCCTTTCGGGTTAAAGTTAGTTGTTCACCTCGAGGCCATTTATTCTGAACCCCGCTTAGCTCCGCTAAGTATAGCACTTCTCGCAATAGTCCGAATAGGATAAGATATGTGCTTATGGCTATGGTAGAGCAGTAGCATATTATGATCTGTTCGGATTATTGTAAAAAGAGCTATATTTCTTAATGCGTACCACGGCGCACCCTCTCGACTCACACAGCTCCCATTATTCAGCCTTTTGTCCCAAACCTAATGTCCAGTGGGGGAGTGTTAAATAAACCATACGCGTCAAGTTAAGGAATGTAGAGAGCTTAAAGTAGATACCCTGGTCTTCCTATATCTGTCTTTCAAAGAAAACTTTGACCAGATTATAGTAAGCTTTTTTAGAAAAATTTTTAAATTATTGACAATATTGTTTAATATCAAAAAGAGCTCTCTAACCCGCCTTTTCAATTCAATAAATGCCTTTGTTAAACTGAGCTCCGTGTTCTTTTTTAGTTTTACACAGCCAACCATTTCGTGAAATACGAGAATAGCACATAATTTTGCGTATAGCTCGCACAATACTCTAAATGGATTTGTCTTTCCTTTTAGTTTATCAAGATTGATATGACTTTTATATAGTTTAAATAGTAATTCGATTTGCCATCTTACTCTATAAACCGTCAATATTTGTTCAGCATTAATTTTACTCTCTGGAACATTAGTTATAAATATTGACCAATCTAATAACTTTTGATTCTTTTGAGAAGATGTATATCCATGTGACTTTGCTAATTTATTAGCCTTTCTTCTTCTAGCCATAGACTGTTCTTCAGTTAGCTTTTGACATATAATTCTTACCTTAATTTTTACTTCCTTTCCTAATAATACTTCTTTTTCTGAAGATAATTGACCTTCTAAATACTCCAATAGCTCTATTTTTTGATTTGTTTCTATATCATATATATTGGTATCAGACTTATAACGACTAACAAAATATGCACCTGCTTCATCAATCTGTTTAAAAGAACTAGGCACAAAGTAGCCCAAGTCAAATATTAGCAAATCATTGGCTGATAAACCGTTCAGATAATCCCTATAACCTTGATCCGACCTTATTCCTTCCATAAAATTTAACTTATCTAGCGCTTGATTCAGGTAATCAAAGACTAACTGTAGCTTTATTCCTGATTTGGTATTATTCTCACAATCTCTATAGCTACTGCCATATCCTTTGTACATATCTTCCATGCTACTGGGCAGGCTAATGTAGCTGCTATCCAATAATTTAACGCTTCCAAATTGCTGTAAAATTTTGCAATCAATCTGTAGACTTTTTTTAAATAAACACAAAGCTTCGTTATACATTTTTTTCATGAACTCAACTGCTTCTTCACTAAACCTAAAATCTAAACCCTGTTTTGTAATTTCTATCGAGTCTTCATTTAGCAATTGGCACATTGTTTCTATGCTGCAATCATCAACTCCTATGTTACCAAAAACCATAGCTTTTATGAATGATGAGCCATTAAGTTTTCTCTTTCTTTTTATAAAACCTACTGCAATTGATATTTCGTCTGCTTTTTCATTAAAGAATTCATTGAGGTCTTTTGATAAGCAAGCTATTCTGTCCATTGTAAGTTCTCTCATTCATATATCCAAGAGAATTTATACCTTATTATTTTCCTTCACTCTATCAACTTTACTTACACTTTTCCTTAACTTGACGCGTATGGTTTATTTAACACTCCCTCACTTCATTATAGAAAACGGCCTACTGTTTCTTCAAGACTTGAAGCTTTTCTCATTTTTTCGCGCTTTGTCCAAGAGTCCACTTTTGTTGCATCAGATTGATTAATTGTTTCAGAACGAATCAACTCTCCAGATCTAGTAAAAAAACCTCGTTCAATAGCATCACGTACTGAACACCCACCAAGCAAACATTTTTCCCCTATTCGTTCCTCACAATTCTGTAATTTTTTCCACTTTTCTTGATCTTCTACTTCTACCTTTATTAGATTTTGCTTATCAGGGTATAATCTCACTTCCAACTCTCCCAAGCCAGTATCGAAAGTCAATACTATATTACTACCATCTGCTAGGCCTACATAATTCCTTATAGCGTTTTCCGTTATAATTTCTACCTCACTCTTACCTATCTTTATTATATTTCTTCCGTATTGTACACCTTCCTGAGTGATACCTAAACCCCTTGCTCCATTTGTAATCTTTGCAACATCTACTTTACTATCCTGTGAATATTCAAGACAGAGAGTAGAGTTGTCGATTTTTACGTCTCTTACCTTACCACTTGTTGCGCTTTGAACGATTGTTATGAAATCTAAAGCACGATTCTCATAATCTGCATAAGCGTTTTTCATATTAGCTTTGTGGCTTTCAAACTCTTCCAGTTCGTCAATTACATATATACTGCTTATGTTGTACAAAATTGCCCCTTTTGATATCAATTGACATACTATACCACTAGCAACCTCTATATTCCTTGAACCTTCGGAACTCTTTCTTAATTCACTAATCTTTCTTATCACAAAATCTGTAAAACTATATTCCTTTTCATATACCTTTCCGTATATACTACCCTGGTTAGGAAAGTTCAGCCTTACCCCAAGTTCTATAGCTTCGTTTACAACGCGTTTTAACTCATCTATATCTTTGGATTTATTTACCCTACCCAAAAATATTTTCAACTTTTCCGACTGATCTAATATTAAATCATCCCATAGAGTTCTAAGCTTAGGCAAACGTTTTTTGTCCTTCCACTCTTCGTAATCAATCGCTCCTGCTTCTAGCAGCAACTTTTTTGCTTCTTTGAAATGAGTTTCATTACCATAACAAGCCTCCCTAATCTTTTGAAAAACTCGAGACTTTCCTTCGCAATCACGAAGATTGAGAATCTCTTTAAGACCTTCATTTCCTTTGTGCTGATTGAAAAACTTTCTTAGTCGATTAGTGTTAAAGCTATGACCGCAAATACCTTCTAAATCATTTTTTGCTTCCAATTGCTCCTGAGTTAAAAAGATCTGTTCTAAAAGATTCACTTCAAAAGGTTTTTTGTTAATAATTACAATGTCTAGAGGAGTTTTTCCTTGTCTGTCAGTTTGACCACGTGCTCCTTTTTTCAGAAGCAAAGGTATATTTAAAGTATTATAATAAGCAGCATAGTGCAAAGGTGTTTGCCCTTCACTGTTAACTATGTTAGGATCAGCACCAGATTTTAAAAGTAAAGTCATAAATGCACTAACTGCACAACCTATGTCTTTTTCCACTGCTAAATACTCCATACCTTGTATTACATGTAGTATTGTCAATTTGGATTCTCCCCTTTGAAGATTGAGAACAGCTTTTAGATCATCACCTTTGTTATTGTGTAAAAAGTCCTCAAACCTTGTAATGTCACAAAATGGAAAGTCTGTAAGAAGATTTAACAGTGCCTTATTCAAATTTTTTTGGTTATCTTTTAAATCAGGTACGTTGAAAGACCAATCAGATATTAAATTTTTGAATTTTCCCCTTTTAATAATAGAGGTCAAAGAGCTGTTATCACTAAGCAGCAACGAGTATTTAATTGACTCATACTTATCATCTACCCGCCCCTCCTTCTGTTCTACCTTTACCTCCTTTAAATACTCTGTATCATCATCTTTAATGCGTTTAGCTAGATCCTTTAAAAATTCAATATCTCTGTTTTCCAGTAAAGGTAATGCCCCCTTCTTCATGAGAATCGAGACCATTTTTGTACTTCGTCCAGCTAAGTATAATGGAGTGCGCCGTTTTTCATCTAACGCATTAACATCAGCTCCATTGTTTATAAGATACTCTACTATTTTTATTTTTTGGCTCAAGACAGCATGATGTAGAGGAGTGCTTCCGTCATTATACTTCTTATTAACACTTGCTCCATTTTTTATTAGGATCTCTACCATTCTTGTGTTCCCTTGTGAGATAGCATAATATAATGGATCACGATTGTACGCATCAATTGTGTTAACATCAGCTCCTCCTTTTATAAGGGTTTCTACCATTTGTTTGTTGTTTTTTAAAACAGCAAAACTTAATTGGCACAATGTACCTGGATCTACTTGCTTTAATCTCTCTTCTATTTTACTAACTACATTACTCTTACTGAAACCAACATCAGCGTTAGCAGAATTTAATACTTCCTGCAATTTATTCAATCCCATAACTCCACCTCGGTTAAAAATACTACACACCATTTTCACACGCATGACATAAAATGCAAGAACTAATATGACATGCAACATTCGTCCTTAGGCATTTGAGGTAAGCTTTGCCTATTCACTTCACATTCATTTAGCCTACTATTAGGCTTTAATACTGCATATGTAATGCCACCAGCAATGGCCCCAACAATCAATGCAGCAGTAGCTGATATTGATAAACTAAGATGAATAGCAGTACATCCAATAGCCACACTTGTCAACATGGTCATTATCCCTACACAGAAACTGGTCTTTATTGCTCTATTAGTTATAGTTAGGTGTTTATTTTCTGTCACTTTTTGATACTGTATCACATTTTTATCATCAGCCAGACTTCCCGAGGTTTTGGGACACTCCCTTACTCGAAGACTAAGATACTTAACTATATCTTTGTAACCATTAGAATCTGCCAAATCGGAAGGAGTCTCACCTCTAAAGTTTTTTACATCAATAGTAGCCTTTTCTTCCTCTACAAGATATTCAACTATATCGTAGCAATTCATTCTAGCAGATTCATGTAATGGAGTATCGCCATTTTTTTCGCTTACTACATTAACATCAGATCCCTTTTCTAACAGAGCTTTAACTATGCCTAAACAGCCCACCTCACAAGCAATATGCAAAGCAGTGCATCCTTCTTCGTTTCGTGCTTCAAAACTAGCTCCTTTTTCTAACAGAAATTGAACTACTTCCAAATGACTACATCCAGCAGCTTCATTTAAAGCAGTATCGCCTTCATAGTTTGTTGCATTAATATCAGTACCTTTGTCTAATAGAGCTTTAACGATTTTTAAGTAACCCTCTCGAGCAGCAATATGCAATACACATTTGAAACTATTCTTTCGTATGTCAGCATTATTCATTTGGCCCAATAGAGCTTTAACTATTTCTAAGTGGTCCCCGCTAGCAGCAATATGCAAAGCAGTACAGTCTTCGTTGTTTCGTGCCTCAACACTGGCTCCTTTTTCTAACAGAAATTGAACTACATCTAAGTGACACATTTCAGCGGCAATATGCAAAGGAGTGTCATTATCATAGGTTGCTTGGTTAATATTGATTTTTTCTTCACTTATAAAGTACTCAACCACTTTTAATTTACCCATTTCAGTAGCAGAATGAAGAGCAGTGCATCCTTCTTTGTTTCGTGCCTCAACACTAGCCCCTTTTCCTAATAGAACTTGAACTACTTCTAAGTGGCCTGCTTTAGCAGCAATATGTAAGGCAGTGTCACCATTATCTTTTTGCGCATCAACATCAGCACCATTATCTAGTAGAACTTGAATTACGTTTAAGTGACCCATCTGAACAGCGATATGCAGCGGAGTAGCTTCTTCATTGTTTATTACCTCAACAGTAGCTCCTTTTTTTAACAGGGTTCCAACGATTACGAAGTGGCCCCTGCCAGCAGCAAGATGCAAAGGCGTGTTACCATTGTTGTCTTTTATCTCAACACTAGCTCCTTTGTTTAATAGATCTTGAACTTTCTCTAAGGAACCATGAAAAGCAAAATTAAGTAAGTCAGTATGTATATTACTTTCGTGTACACAATGCTCATCTGTTTTTAAGTGACTATCGAGCGTAGCTAAATATGAATACGTAATATTTTGATTAACTTGATAAATTGGTATGGTCTGTGTTGCATAAAAACCTTGTTCTTTTGACCGCTTTTCTATTCCATCAACCATACTGTTCTCTTCTAAATCTGCTTGAATATTTATTGGACTAGATACTTCTTCCAATTGATTACCCACGACACTACCTTAACTTAAAAACTTATGTTTTAATTATTACACAATTATTATAATTAGCAATAGTTTTATATTTTTTTCAGAATTACAAATTTATTGTATTCAGATATAGGAAAATGCCTTTTGTCTCTAAAAAACATTGCAACCAAGTATTACAAAGATTTCAATTATTTACTTCTTCAAAGATCCCAAAAAGATCGTATCTTTGTGAGAACAAGTTGCGTAAAAATGGAGTTACGAAAATAGAATTTTGAAATCTTTGCAACAAAGTTAGGCAAAATAGTTCATATGTAGATGTGGGTGAAATGGGCTAATGTGGTTAGTTTTAGCATATAATAAAATTACCGTATAAAAAAGTTCGTACGGTACACATGGTAGACCAACTGATTCCAAGAAAAATTGTTCTCACCGTCCCTGGTTTTGAGCACTGAAAATGGCTATATTATTTAAGCTATTAGTAAAATACGTTGTTAGATTAATACTAATTTTCTTAAGGAGGAATTTAAGCCTAAAAAAATTTTCTAAAATAGTGATTGACAAAATTTAGAGATAGGATACCTTACCTAAAATAGTGTTAAATTACTATAGTGTATGTTAGACGTAACAGTTTCCATGTTTTTCCATTCATAGAGAGGTGATCATGCTGCGTTCAGGTATTCCAGAAGTTTTATTTTCTTCTATTAGAGAAGATGACCCCTGTAGAGCATCTAAGCTTTTTCAAATTGAACGTTGGTGCTATGCAAATTGGGATTTGCACAAAAGGGGTGATAAAAAGAGGCATAATTTTCTTGCACAAGTGCTGTCTAGTGAAGATTGTTGGAAGGAAGTTGATAATTTACATCGAGTTAAGCTTGATAGGCAAATGATAGGTAAAAAGCTGATAGTGCCAAGCAGCCCCTTTAGTAACCTTAGCTATGAAATAGCCTGTAGATGCTGTTTAGAGGAAGATATTATTGCTTTATTTGAAGAAAGAAAAAAAAGATTATCAGCTCAAAATAAGATCAGTCTATTGGAATATGGTCACTTAGTTAAATCTCTAACAAGCGACCTTTTAACGGGGTTTTGGTCACATTTTGTTAGCGGTTACATCTCTAAATTAAATTTAGATGGCTGTCATCCATATGAATATGGACTTAAGTGTGCTATGAGCCTTAAGCAGGGTGAGGCAGTGGAATTCTTCTGGAATAAAATAAAATCATTACCTGAAAGTGAAATGAGTAAACAGAAAAAGGATGAGATTTTCATGAAGACAGCAGTATATTCAGCAGGTAGTCGTTGTAATAGTTATCCTGAAATATTCGAATTTTGTTTTAGTCAAATAACTCCTGATAAGTATCTAGAACTTCTAAAAAGAGACTTAGCTGAAAATGGTTATTATGGTAGTTTAGATACTCTACAGGGTGCACTTCGCTTTGATCAATTTCAAAGACTATTTGACTATTTAAAACCAAGTGATGTTTCGGAGAATTGTTATTATATTTGGTTGAAGTATATGAAAGAATTGGGAAATTATTCGGAGTCTTGTATAGATGAAGGAGTAAAGCTTTTTATGTATATGTGGACGAAAGAGGGATTTGATAGCCATCGTGCCTTATTATTAAATAAAGAGATGAAGAGTAGTTCAGTATTTCAAGGGAGGTTGTTAGTTCCTTTAATTAATAGAGGTTGTATGGAACCAGTATGGGCGGTATTAAATAAAGCTAATTCTGATCAGATTAAAGAGTTTATGGGGTCCAAACAAGCAGGCTACATACGATCTATGTTGGAAAAAAGAGATACTGATTTATTGAATAAGTTTCTAGCATATGGAAAATCTACAGCTGAAGAGTTTACTAGCTTAACTGAGGTTAATTTAAGTAAAGCATGTGAGCAATTAGAGTTGGGTAATTAATGAGGTATTATGAGGCAACTCTATAAAACATATGGTGGTTTCTTGTTACTACTTTAGCTTCTGTCAGAAAGGTGTTGCATTATAATACAAATATTATATATATAAGTTGGTATATAGGGAAAAATAGCTTTTATTGTTGATATCTCTGATTGTTATATAATAAGCTTGGTATAGTGGGTTTAATACAATATAATGAAGGGGGTTTTATGTTTAAGATACAATATCCAACAGATCATCTAAAAAAAGAAGGCGTTAATTCAAAGATTACCGAATTATCGGATCAAATACAATATATAGAGCAAGCTAAAGAATTTTCTCAACTTAAGCGTTATCGGAGATCTGATGTTGATTCCGAAAGTGGAAGTCGGATTAAGAGAATCGATGTTCCAGGAGACGGTAGTTGCTTGTTTTGGTCTGTTACTATGGCTTACTTAATACCCGTCAGAAACGACGATGCTTTATTTCGACAAAGGTATGAAGTACTATTTGGAGATGAAGGAGCTGTAATTCAAGATTTAGATCGTATTAGGAATTTGGTAAGGAATTTAAGTACTGCCAATTATGATGATACATTTGCAAACTTAGTAAGAAATGTGTTTCGCAATCGAGTAGTTGATCATATAAGTTCTCATGAAAGCGAGTTTAGAAATTTTGTTGAAGGTGAAAGTGGACTAAGTTTCAAAGATTACTTAGAAAACATGAGAAAACTTAATATTTGGGGAGGTGAACCTGAAATAAGAGCAATGAGTGGAATGCTTAGTGCAACAATTAGTGTTTCTGGTGAAGTGCAACTTCCTCCATATGGTAATGGGGATATTCAAATACAATTATTTCATGTTGGTGCACCAGGTAAACGAAACCATTATAATTTTGGTCTTGAAAGGAATATTGTTGATAATGATAAAGAGCTTGCAAAAGGCTTAAAAAGAGTCATGGGTAAAGTAAGGCCACAAGACTTTGAGTTAATACAGTTGTTAATAGCAGAAGCAGATAAAGAAGTTGGTATAAGCCGGCAAGATGAGGATTTTAAATCTTTTGAAGCGAGATTTCAGTCATTTGTGGATCAGATTCCATCTTATTTACACTCTGTAGAAAAAGCAGGGTTTTTTACACACTTCTTCCTAGGTAGTTTTTCTACTTTGCTGGATACAAAGATTGCAGAAAAGTTAAATATTAAAAAGATTTATTTTAATTTTGATACTTCGAAAACTTTAAAAGTAGCTATTGTTAAAAATGGTCAAATTGGAAATGCTGAAGACGCTATTAATAATATAGATTTATTTTCCATTTCAGAAGGTAAGCGTGGCCATCAGTTTACTGTTAATGAGTTGGAGAACATATTAAGAAATAATATAGATAGGAGTAGGATTAGAAATCGGAACGTTGAGAATGAGATCATAAATATTAAAAATGAAATTCAAGATAGAATAAAATCCAGATTAGTACAGATCTATAAAGGAAAGGATGGTATTTTTGTTAATATGGAAGTTAAAGAGATAATTGATTCTCCTGCTAGCAAGGAATTTCATGAAATAGAAAAAGGAATATGGAGTAATCCGGAGGATGATATAGCTGGGCTAAGTTCTAGTAGAGAGATAGGAGTTAAAGAATCTCTTGAGGGAGTTCTTGGAGAGATTAGTAAAGTTCATTCTAAATATGAAAACTCATTAATCTATGATAGTAGTGCGCGTGAAGCAGCACATCATGGGTTTATGGTAGGCGTTTTCATGAATTTCCACTATAGGTACAATCTTAGAGTTTACTCAGAGCAATTTGCAGGAAGGGGTTATGCAGATATTATCTTGCTGGCTCGTGGTCCTGATCGTGCATTGGATTCTATTCCCATTATTATTGAATTAAAAGCAGGGGCAGGTCCTAATGCCACTCCAGATAGGGCTTTGCAGCAAGCAGAAAAGTATGCACAAGGCTTCCAACCAAACGTTCAGCGAGTTCTAACTACTGCAGATGACATTTTATGTGTTGGTGTTAATCTTGATAGTTCATCTCCTATTTCTAATATTGTAGAATCGAGCCGTGAGGGAAGAATAATTCCTCTTTTTCAAGATATGCTAAAATCTGCTGATGACTGGGATACGCAAAGGATTGGAACAATAGAATTAAAGGGACAGGTGAAAGATAATCTAGAACGTATTTATCATACGTTTCCTGGTACACCTGAGAAGGGAGATAATCATTATTTTAGTAGGTTTTTACTAGGGCAATCACTATTGTTAAATAGAGTTGAAGATTTAAAAACTGGTTTTAAAAAATACATTTTTATCTATGGAGACAATATACCTACTGAAGTGCATCCTAATCTTCGTAGGCTTAGACGTCCAGCAGCTGAAAGAGCCAGAGAAAGATTGTCAGCTAATCTTGATGCAAGCCATGCAGTTGTAACGATGGTGCTTATTCCAGAAAATACAGAGAAATTGGTTTGTGTGATAAATATTGTTGAAGCTAACAGAAAGGATGTTCTGAACGGGCTGGATGAAGTGCTCCCTCTTGAGAGATTAAACAGAGAAATAGGAGATAGGGAAATAGTCGAATTAAATTTTAATTTTGATACTAGATACAAGTCAGATTTTAAAAGATATCTTACTATTTGGGCTGAAAAATACAATTCTTTACAAGAATACAACAATGGAGCTGAGAGATTTCAAGGTACTTTCAAAGAAGTTCCTTATCCTAATGAGTTAAAAGAAACATTTGATAAAGCACTAGATATCCAATCCTTATCAATAAGAGGATATAGTAGATTATTAGAAAAAATTGGAGAAGGAATCTTTCCTTTTAAGAGTCTCGTTAATAAGGAAGCTCATTTCCAGGGAATATTGAATGGAGTGTTTAGTTATTATAGTGACTTAAAATTACAGGAATCACCAGAAACTAGAGCATTAGTTTTAACTGAGTTTCAAACTGGTAGAGGGGAACGTATTGACATGCTAGTTCATGGTATTAAGTTTGTGGCTCAAGGTGGAAATGCTGAGGAGTACACACCAATAGGGTTGGAACTTAAGACATCAAGGCAGGGCAAAGGAGCTCAAGCTTTATTGAGAGAAGCAAATGATCAAATAAATGAAGAATACAAAGAAGGTGTTACCTATAAAACACTTACAGATGGTGATGAGGTAAAGTTTATCGGTGTTGTTTTCGATAAAGGATCTAATAATCCGAATAAACTTATTTTAACAAGTAGGACAGCTAAGGAAGGATTTATTCCTGTTGAAGTAGTTCATAGTTCAGTTCATATGTTACCTACTGTAGGGCAGTGTTCTAAAAGAAAATCTTCATTGCCGGAGTATCCACCAAGTAAAAAGCCAAGAAGAGAAAGAAGTGTAAGTATGGCCTGCATAGATTCGTTTGATGAAGAAAAGATTACAAACGAAGAAAAAGAAAGACTTATTAAAGAGTTATTTGGTATTGAAGCTCATGACACAAAAATTATAACAATAGATTCTCCTCAAGTGAGGATTGATGGTGGTAAAGTAAATGTAAAATTCAAAGACAATAGTGGTAATGATAAAGAATTAATGATAGATGATGCTGCAAATATTAAGAGTATAGAAAATTATATACTGGATGAGAAAAATCTTGAGATAAAGTTAAAAGTAAGCAGCGATAAAGAGTATGCTATAATAGAAGAAATTAAAGAGCAAGGTAGCGAATATTATTTAAAAATTGATGATTATAGAATAAAGCTAGATAGTATATTTCAAGATGGAAAAGAAGTAATCTTTGATAAATTACATCAACTATCAAATGATAAGCAGTTGTTAGAGAATAAAAAATACATTGAAGATATAGGTGATGTTCAAACTAATCAAGATTACTCTAATATTGTAGAGGAAATTAAACAGAACTTGCTAGCAAAAGGTGTTAGGGAAGATACTTTTGATACGTTTAAAAATCATTTTGATGATCTTGGTGAAAAAGTTTTTGCAGATTATATTAGTAATGTAGAAAGCAGCCTTCAAGAAAAAGGAATTGCATTTGATCGTGATAAATTTGATTCAGCGAAAATAAAAGGAGCAAAAGGTGGAAAGTTTTTTTCCATGATGGCTATATATGACTTGCTTGATAGTATAATATATTTAAACTCTGAAAGAATTGTAATTCCATCTGCAAGACCTATTTCTACTGCTTTCTCGCCAAAATATAGCCCTGCTTCTGTTGATTTGATTGCCTCTACAGAAAGGTTTCTATTGCGTGCTATTAGCTCAACCAGCATTCCATATAAACGATTCACTTCGCTTTTTAGGTTTTCTAAACTCTCAGAAGTTATTGGCTCATGTGGATTTAAATCATTTTTTCTACTTCCTGCAAATACTGTCGTATATTTTATTCCCTGTTTTTCATCAAACCCACTTTGATCTATATGACTTGCTATTACTCCTATGCTTCCTACTCCTGAAGTTCTACTCACAAATACCTTTTCAGCGCTAGAAGCTATAGCGTACGCTGCAGAATATGCATCATCATTTGCTATCGCTATTATCCTCTTTTTTCCCCTTGCACTGTAAATAAAATCAGCAAGGTCAAACACTCCATTGACCTCTCCTCCAGGACTGTCTATATCCAACAGGATTGTTTCTATATCACTATCTTCTATTGCTTGTGTAATTTGTGCTTCTATTTGATTATAGGAAGTCATTCCAAAAATATCATCAAAAGTTTCTGACTTTTTTGTCAAGATTCCATGTATCGGTATTATTCCTCTTTCACTATTTCTTACTGCATGTTTTATATTTTTAAAGATAGGCTGCTTTCCTGTTTGTAGTGACAGTAATTCAAAACTCCTTGGTTCTACCATTACACATCTGTTTAGCCATTGTTGTTTCATATCACCTCTTGATTGGCCGTAACGTCAGAATCAAAACTTAAGCCCAGTTCACTTGCACGTCTTTGATCTTCAGCAATTTCCTGCTCAATTTCTTCTACATCGTAACCCATTTCTGATACTACTTCTGATCGACTCTTAAATCCATTTCTTACTGCCATTTGCTGTGCTTGCTGATCTTTTAGCGGATCGACCCAATCAAATCCCTGTGGTATCCATTTTACTTCTTTTTTTGCTCCTTCTTTTCCCTTTGTCCATTCTTCACCTATGTCTAGTTCTCCAGAAAGTAGTGCTAACTCTAACCATCTATCCCATACAGGACGGCAAAACTGAAATACCATTATGTTATGCTGTAACATTGTACATCTCCTACGAAACTCTATTAATCCTGCTCTGATTGATGAATAATTAACGCCACTTAGATCCCCAGTTAGTTGCTCATATGTTATTCCTGTACCTATTGCTATTGCTCTCAGCTGCTGTCTCATGAATGCTTCATAACTTCCTCCAACATCCGATGGTTCTGAAAATTTTATATCTTCTCCTGGGTCTAAAAGCTGCATTGTTCCAGGCTCTAAACCAGATAGTGCTACTCCTTGCTCATTACTTTCACCTTCTCCTAAAATATTTGCTTCTGGATCGAGTCTCGTAATAAATCCTGCAAACATCGCCGCTGTCTTTTTTCTCACTAGCTCTGCATCATCGTATTGATCAAGCTCATAGAGCTTTAGCAGTATATTAGAAAGCCATGGCTCTCCCCTAATTTGCCCAGGTCTTAGTGGTCTATAGATATGTAAAACATCGTTTGCTGGTACTCTTACTGATTCTCCAAACGTACTTTCACCAGGGTGTTCTTTAAATAGGTAGTATGCTTCCCTTTGCCCAAGTCTATTGAACTCAATCCCGTTTCTTATTACATTACCATTTGCTAAAGTTTGATTTGTTTTATTATCTAAGTGTTCAGATTCAAGCACTTGTAATTGCAACGGTACACACAGACCATCTCCAGGTTTTCTTGTTCTTAACCGTATGAAACATTCCCCGCCTTCTATCATGCTCCTACAAACCAGTGCTTGCAGTCCATAAAAATCATTTACTCCACTACTGTCTGCTTCATCTGTCCATCTCAGCCATAACTCTTGCACTCTTTTCCGAAACTCTGGATCTTTAGCTTTTGATTGCGGTTTTATTCCTGTTCCAATCGAGTTACTTACTATTGTATCAATGATATTTGCTGCATATGGATTTTTTCTTACCATATCACGAGAGCGGCTACGCAAGTGCTCAAGGCTTTGAGAGAGTAAATTATTTATGCTTCCCGTTTCTCCTTGCCAATACATTACCCTTCTTCCTGAGCCAGATGCATCCCAGGCTGAGCTTTTGATTTTTGGCTTGCTAAATAGTTGTTTGAATGATTTTAGTAACATTACAAAACTCCCTTGTTAGTAGCAAAAATAATTTTCCTCTTCGGCTTCATTCCAACAATCTTTAGTTCAGCCTTAATACGTTGTCTTAAGCTTAGTAAATCATTTATATCTACTTCTGCATATCTCACCACATGGTCACCATATGCAATTGATACCACTCGCTCTCCGTTTTGCAGCTTCTTTATCGCTTCTTCAATTTGAACTAAATACTCTTCGTTATACATTTACTACTTGCTGATCCACTTACTTTTCACTATTTTCTTTGATTTTTTACTTTCTGGTTTTTCACTTAAACTATTCCATTTATTTTCTTGCCACCTATCAATTCCAAGCGCAATAGATGCAGCTCTCGCATAAATTCGGCAATCTAGCACTTCATTTCTTTCTCTTACCTTTTGCCACTCCTGTTTGGTGTATCCCTTTACTACCTTGCTGACTAACTGCTCTGCCGTTAGCTGCTTAAAATACTCAGGTGCATACTCGGGAAAATGACAATACCCTGCTGGCACTTTCTCTTCTTCTTTTAAAACATTAAGTAATTGAAAAAGTTCTGACTTTAATATTGATACTCCTACTGGCCAGAGCTTTATTCCTCTTTTCAGCTTTTGCCCACCAACTGTTATATCTACTCTACTTGGACTGCTAAGTGGTACTAGTGCTTTATTTACACCTTTCACTGCCATTACTCTTCCAGATCCTTGATGACCTCTCACCCAGTTGTATACTTCCTGTGTTGCATACCCTGCATCAACCGCCATCATGCTTATCATATATTCAAGCCCATTTTCACCGATAAAATGATGATTTAACAGCTCTGAAAGCTTTTTCCATACTTCTCCACTTCCTGTATCTCCTTCAAATACTCGGTAGTCTATTGACCAACTTTCACGGCTTTTTCCCCATGCTACGACTTCTACTTCTAAACGATCTTTTTGTACATCAACACCTGCTGTGAGAACTACTTCGCCTTTTGGTACTGTGCCAATTTGATAAAATTCTCTTCTATTAAATAATTGCTTCCAGTCTGGTACTTCTCCTTTATCTACCCAAGTTTCTCCAAGCGTGGTATTTATCCAAACTTTCAGTAATTGTTCACTTTCCTTTGCATGGAGAAAGTCCTCTACTGCTTGTTGCCAACTATACCAGCCAACTGGACTATAAAGACTTGAAAGATGAAATCCTTTTTTCTCACCTTCTTTTGCCTCTGTAGCTCTCCATTCTCCACGTTCTAGCATCTCTGTCTTTTGATGATTTTCTATTTTGCCGCTACATTCAGTGCAGACATAATGTGCTGTTCTTGAGTCGTTATTTTCCCATTTTATTTGTGACCATTTTAGAACTTGATAGTAATTACAATGCGGACATGGTACAAAAAAATATCTCTTATCTGTTGCTTCAAACTCCTTCTCAATTCTGCTTATTCCATGAATCGTTGGTGTTGATACTAAAAAAATCTTTCGACGTGCAAATGTATTAGTTCGAGCAATACTGAGCAGTACTGGATCACCTTCTCCTCCTGAATCTCCTGGATAGGCATCTATTTCATCAAGAAAGAGATATTTTACTGGCATGGATCTAAGTCCTACACTGCTATTCGCTCCAGTTATTACTACTATTCCACCTGGAAACTCCTTACTTTGTACAGTATTGCCTGAGTCTCTTGATCTTGGGTCTTTTACTTTACTCTTTAAACATGGTGTACTCTCTATCAACGGTGCAAATCTTCCCTTCGACCAACGTTTTCCCATTTCGACTGTTGGCTGTACTACTAGCATTGGTCCCGGTGTTTGATCGATGATATAGCCAATCCAATTGTTGCCAGCTTCTGTTCCCCCAATCTGCGCTCCTTTCATGAATACTACTTTCTCCGCTGACGAAGATGGAGATAGTGAATCCATTATTTCTTTTAAATAAGGAGTTCTTTCTGTTCTCCATTTACCTGGCTCTGATGCTGCAGTTGGCGCTAAAACTCGATACTCATTCGCCCACTCTGATACTTTAAGCTCTGGATCTGGTCTTAAACCTTCAGAAAAAGCTCTAGCGTATATCATTGTCTGCATCTACTCATAATTGGTTCTATCTCAATATTGTTAACAGTAGAGTTTATTCCTCCACACTCCTCCAATTCCATAAACATCTTTTTCTGAAATTCGTTTTCTATATATCTTTTGCTCATCTCACTTATCATTAGTGCTATAATAAGCGCAAATATCCCTGTTATTGTTGCAAAAATGATTGCACTGCTTATTGTTGTTGCTGTTAACCCTATACATACCGCTATTGCTACTGCACTTACTGAGGTAAAAACACAGATCACATTGTTGTATTTTCTTACTTTTGCATCTCTATGTTCTATACACCTATAATAAACTGGTACAGACTTGCCTATCTCGTCTGGTAATTTGATGCTCTTTTCTTTAAATAAAGTTTTTAGCAACTCTAAATTATTTGACTTGATTGCTAAGTGCAGAACAGGTGTATAATTTGCTCCTTTTGTCAGCAATAACTTTACTACATGTAAATGCCTTTTTTCTGCAGCAAGGTAAATCGGTGATAGACCTTTATTATTTGAAATATCAATATCAATTTCTTCTTTTAAGATAGACTCTACAATCTCAATTTCTCCTCTTTGTGCAGCTAAATGGAGTAGACTATTCTTTTCAGAACCGTATTTATTACTCATCAAAGCCTTCTTTATCTCAGGTTTAGCGTAATCAAATGGTGTCTTGCCGCTATCGTCTTTTACCAGAGGGTCTATATCTTCTCGTGTTAGTAAAACCTCTATTGTTTTAAGTCTTTCAGCGTAATGTAGTGGCGTTTTATTTTCGTAATCTTGTAAATTGACTTGAGCATTAGGCTCCCTTATTAAGCATTTGAGAATATCAAGACATAAGTCTCTTTCATCGTAATTAGTATTACTTACAGCTATATGAACAGGCGACAATTTCATTGAGTTTTGTCCCATACGTGCACTATTTACATCTGCTCCAAGTTTCAGCAGTAACTTTACTATCTCTAACTTTTTATTATTAACTGCATAGTGCATTGGTGTCTGATTTCGCGCATCAAAGACATCTATTTCAGCTTTTCCTTCTCTTATCAAAATCTTTACAACTTCTGCATGTCCTATTCCTGCTGCTAGATGTAATGGCGTATGATGCAGAGCATTTCGTACATTAACGTCAATACCTTTTCCTATCAAATATCTGACTGCATTAACTTCACCTATCATTGCAGCTAAATGAAGTAAACTATCTTGTTCTGACCCGTATTTGTTACTAATTAACGCTTTCAATATTTCTGCTTTTTTCTCTTCTTTGGCGTAATCAAGAGATGTTTTACCTTCATTATCTTCCACAAAAGGATTAATGTTCTTCTTCGTGAGTAACAAATCCACCATACTTAATTCATCAAACTCTATAGCGCAATGTAGTGGGGTTTTTCCGTTTAATCCTCTAACATTTACATCTAATCCAGGTTGATTAATGAGACACTTTATTAACTCTAAACTTAAGTTATCAGCCATTTTATATTCAAAATCTTTCTTATATTTGAAATTTAGTATTAGATAATTCTTGTAATGAGTTTGTAATCTCTTCAGTTAGCACCATATGAATCTTTTCAGTGTCACTCAGTGATGCAAGCAATGCTGAAACTCTATTTGGAATATTAAGCAAATTATTACGGACAACTCTTGCTACGTTAAATGCTTCAGTTTTTACCTCTTCAATTGACACAAATTTGCCTATTTCAGCTTTCACTTTAGCTTCCAAAAGTTTACCACGTTCGGTTTCATTTTTTATTCGCGTTTTTAGCAATATCGTTGAAAGTGTTTCTCCGCACTCTTTTCTCCTCAGTGGTTGACTTGGATCTCTTATTGCTGCTACCGCTTCATTTGCTTGTTCTCGGTCAATAAGTCCATCTTCCAGCTCAACTATTCCTTTTTTTACTAAAGAACAGACATATTGCCTCGAAAACCCTTTTTCCCTTGCCCATTCTGCTTGCGTAATTCTCACCTTTTTTTTCTCCTTATTTTAGCACTGCTCAGCTATAATTTCGTAAGTAGTTAACATTTGAAATATGTCTAACGCTAAAGAAGGTCCGAGGTCAGGACCAC
>OZ007504.1:0-16143 GCA_963931805.1 Microdon myrmicae
ATTTAAATAGCTTATAAAGAGTATAACATTGAAGATGTTAGGGAGATAATTTTTATCTTTAAATAATTAGATAATTAAATTTAGTAACTTATAAAAAGAAAGTTTTTAATTTTACAATGAAAATGTAATGTTTTTATTAAACTATATAAATAGAAATATAAATGGAATTTAACCATTAAAATAAAAAGTTAGCAGCTTTTATTTGTTCATCATATTTCTTTAATTGGAAATTAGTTTTTCAATTTTATCATTAACAGTGATATACCTCTTTTTGGTTTCAATTAAAGAATAAGGGTTATAATAACCTAAGATTAGGTCGAAACTAATTACAATTTATTGTTTCATATTCAAGGTAAATTGAATTATTCAATAATAGTTGAATGCAAATCAAGTGTTATAAATTTAACTATTACCCTAATTTGTTCAATTTAATATTCCTTGATTTCATTCGTGATACAATCCTAGGATTAAAATTAAAATAAAAATAATAGAGGTTAATGTTCAGGAAATTATATTAGATGAATTTATAATTAAAATTATAGGTAAGATTAAAGCAATTTCTACATCAAAAATTAAAAATAAAATGGTAATTAAAAAAAATTTTATAGAAAAAGGTAAACGAGAAGATGTTATGGGATCAAATCCACATTCAAAAGGTGAATTTTTTTCTCGATCTTTGTAACTTTTTTTAGAGAGTAAACTTGCAATTAATATAGTAATTGATGCTAAAAATATTAAAATTAATGTTATAGGAATTAAAGAGAAAATTATTTATACTATGTTATTATAGACATTATGATTGGAAGTCATATATACTTTATATATTATATAAATAGTTAGTTTCCTCATCAATAAATAGATACATAAAGAAATAATCATACAATATCTACAAAATGTCAATATCAAGCAGCTGCTTCAAACCCGAAATGATGATTTTTTGAAAAATGGTTATTTAAATGTCGAATTAGACAAATTAATAAAAATGTAGTTCCAATTAATACATGAATTCCATGGAATCCTGTTGATATAAAAAATGTAGAGCCATACACAGAATCGGCAATAGTAAATGGAGCTTCAATATATTCGTAAGCTTGAAGAATAGTAAAATAAATTCCTAATAAGATTGTAAAGAATAAAGATTGACTAGTTTGAGAATGATTATTTTCTATTAATCTGTGGTGAGCTCATGTAATAGTAATTCCTGAGGAAAGTAAAATTGTTGTATTTAATAATGGGATAGAAAATGGATTAAATGGGCTAATTCCTGCTGGGGGCCAGCAGGCGCCTAATTCGATTGAAGGAGAAAGACTTCTATGAAAGAAGGCTCAAAAAAATGAAGAAAAAAAAAGAACTTCTGATAAAATAAATAAGATTATTCCTCAACGTAAACCTATGGTTACTGGAATTGTATGAAGTCCTTGAAATGTTCTTTCACGTGAAACATCTCGTCATCATTGATAAATGGTTAAAGTAGAAATTAATATTCCTAGAATTAATAAAGAAGGATTAAATTGATGAAATCATTTTACTATTCCTGAAACTATTGTTATAACACCAATTGCTCCTGTAAGAGGTCAAGGGCTATAATCTACTAAATGGAATGGGTGATTAGAGTGTGTTGTCATTATTAATTTACTTCTCTAGAATATAGGGCTGTTAGAACAGAAAATACATAAGATTGAATTATAGCTACTGCAGCTTCTAAAATTATTAGAAGAATTTGAGTAGAAATAACTAATGAAATTATTATAGAATTAGATATAACTCCTGAGTTTCCTAATAAAGTAAGAAGGAGATGTCCAGAAATTATATTAGCTGTTAAACGAACGGCTAATGTTCCTGCTCGGATTACATTTCTAATAGTTTCAATACATACTATAAATGGTATTAAAATATTTGGGGTTCCTTGGGGTACTAAATGTGTAAATATATGTTGTGTGTGATTAATTCAACCAAATAATATAAATGAAATTCAAAGCGGTAAACTTAAAGTTAAGGTAAAAGTTAAATGGCTTGTTCTTGTAAAAATATAAGGAAATAAACCTAAAAAATTATTAAAAAGAATTATTCTAAATAGTGAAATTAATATTATTGTTATTCCTAATGGGTAATTATTACCTAAAAGAATTTTAAATTCTTTATGTAAAGTTATAGAAATATTATTTCAAATAATTCTATATCGTGAAGGTAATAATCAATATATAGAGGGGATTAATATAAAGCCAATAAAAGTTCTTAATCAGTTTAGGGAAAAATTTATAATATTAGAAGAAGGGTCAAATACAGAGAATAAGTTTGTTATCATTTTCAATTTATTGAATTAATTTTTAACAAATTTTTAGATTTTAGATTTATAGGTGAGTAATGAAAATAATTTAAAATATTAAATATAATTAATGTAAATGTAAAGATCAAAAATAATCTTAATCAATTTATAGGAGCTATTTGTGGTATTAAAAAATATTAATTTATAATAATTTTAGATTGACATTCTAATGTTATAGATTTAACTAATTTTTTAAAAAATTTCCATTAAAAATAGGAGCTATTCTATTATGACATGGTTTAAGAGACCAGTACTTGCTTTCAGTCATTTAATGTTTAATTTAAATTAGAAATTCATTTAGTGAAATATTTAATTGGGATACTTTCAATAACAATTGGTATAAAACTATGATTAGTTCCACAGATTTCGGAACATTGACCGAATGATAATCCTGGTCGATTTATGTAGAAATTAATTTGATTTAGTCGACCTGGGGATCCATCAATTTTTACTCCTAAATTTGGTACAGTTCAGGAATGAATTACATCTGTTGCTGTTACTAATACTCGAATTTGTGAATTTATAGGTAAGATTACTCGATTGTCTACATCTAGAAGTCGAAAGTTTTCTTTTAATAATTCATTTGTTGGAATTATATATGAATCAAATTCAATATTTAAGAAATCTGAGTATTCATAACTTCAATATCATTGGTGTCCGATTGTTTTTAATGTTATTAAAGGTTCATTAATTTCATCTAATAAGTAAAGTAAGCGAAGGGAGGGAAATGCAATAAATAATAAAATGATAGCTGGGAGGATAGTTCAAAATATTTCAATTGTTTGACCATGTAATAAATATCGATTATTTAATTTATTGGGAAATAATATAATTATTATATAACCTACTATAATTGTGATTATAATTAGAATTAATAATGTATGATCATGGAAAAATTTTAGTTGTTCTATTAAAGGAGAATTACTATCTTGTAGAGATAAATTTGATCATGTTGCCATTATTAAATTTTCTAATAAAAGTTAAATTACTTTATTAAAGGAGCTTAAATCCTTTGCATTTATCTGCCATATTAGAAATTAATTAATAAAGGTAATTCTGAATATGAATGTTCAGAAGGAGGATAGTTTTGGTATCATTCAATTGATGAATTTAATTGAGTAGGGTAAATAACTTGTCGTTGTTTAATTATTCTTTTTCAAATTAATATTATAAATAGTAGAATTCTAAGAAATGAAATTATAGATCCAATAGATGAAATAATATTTCAAGAAAGGTATGTATCTGGGTAATCAGAATATCGACGTGGTATACCTGCTAGACCAAGAAAATGTTGAGGGAAAAATGTAATATTTACTCCAATAAATATAATTAAGAATTGAGTTGTTAATCATTTATTGTTTAAAGTTAATCCGGTGAATAATGGGTATCAATGTGTAAATCCAGCTATAATTGCAAATACAGCTCCTATAGATAATACATAATGGAAGTGAGCAACTACATAATATGTATCGTGTAATACGATATCAATGGAAGAATTAGCTAGAATTACACCAGTAAGTCCTCCAACTGTAAATAGGAATACAAACCCTAAAGTTCATAATAAGGCTGGTGAATATGAAAGTTGAGTTCCTTGAAGGGTGGCTAATCAACTGAAAATTTTAATTCCAGTTGGTACGGCAATAATCATTGTTGCGGAAGTGAAATATGCTCGAGTATCTACATCTATTCCTACTGTAAATATATGATGAGCTCAAACAATAAATCCTAATAAACCAATAGTTAATATAGCATAAATTATTCCTAATGTTCCGAAAGTTTCTTTTTTTCCTGATTCTTGTCTAATAATATGGGAAATTATACCAAATCCTGGTAGAATTAAAATATAAACTTCAGGATGACCAAAAAATCAAAATAAATGTTGGTATAGGATAGGGTCACCTCCTCCTGCTGGGTCAAAAAATGAGGTGTTAAAATTTCGATCTGTAAGTAATATAGTAATAGCTCCAGCTAGAATTGGTAGGGATAGAAGTAAGAGTAAAGCAGTGATTATTACTGATCATACGAATAATGGTATTCGGTCATAAGTGATACCTGTTGAACGTATATTAATTACTGTAGTGATAAAATTTACGGCACCTAAAATTGATGATATACCAGCTAAATGGAGAGAGAAAATAGCTAAATCAACTGATGCTCCTCTGTGAGCGATAGATGCAGATAAAGGGGGGTAAACAGTTCATCCTGTTCCCGTTCCATTTTCGACTATATTTCTTAATAGAAGAAGTGTAAGTGAAGGAGGTAATAATCAAAATCTTATATTATTTATTCGGGGAAATGCTATGTCTGGTGCTCCTAATATTAGGGGAACTAATCAATTTCCAAAGCCTCCAATTATAATAGGTATAACTATAAAAAAAATTATAATAAATGCATGAGCTGTTATGATTGAATTATAGATTTGATCATTTCCAATAAATGTATTGGGATGATTTAATTCTAAGCGTACAATTATTCTTAAAGAAGTTCCTACTAATCCTGCTCATGCTCCGAAAATAAAATATAGAGTGCCAATATCTTTATGATTGGTTGAAAATAATCATTGTTGCGATTAAATGGCTGAAGTTTAGGCAATAGATTGTAAATTTATTTATAAGAATTAATTCTTTTTAATCAAGTTTTATAGTCAAATATGATTTTAGAATGCAATTCTGAAGGTATAATTAAATTATTAAGACTTAAAAGATTTTTTTTATTTATAACTTTGAAGGCTATTAGTTTAATATTTAACTTAAAGTCTTAAGTTAAATAAAATAATAGATTATTCTAATAAAAAATAATCCAAAAATGGATATAAAGGATGAAGTTAAATATCAATTTAATAAATTATGATGAGTTGTAATATTAAAAATTCAATTGGTTTCTGAAGCATTTAATATAAATGTAGAGTAACATATTCGTAAGTAAAAGAATAGTGTAATTAATGTTATAAAAATTATGATTGTTATAGTAAAATAATGTTGATTAAGAGATAAGTATTGAATTACAATTCATTTTGGAAGAAATCCTAAAAAAGGGGGGAGTCCTCCTAAAGATAAAAAATTTAAAAATAATGAAAATTTTAAAATTTTATTGAATTTGAAGAAGTTAGATAATTGATTTAAATGAAATAAATTGAATATATAAAATATTAAAATTAGGTTTATTGATAAAAATGCATAAAAAGAAAAATATGAAAGTCATAAAGATTGACTAATAAATATTCTGATTAGTAATCATCCTAAATGATTAATTGATGAAAAAGCTATTAGTTTTCGTAATGATGTTTGATTTAATCCTCCTAATGCTCCGATGGAAACAGAAAAAATTGTACATGTAATCAATATAATTTTATTGGATAGATATGAAATTAATATTAAGGGAGCAATTTTTTGTCAGGTTATAATAATTAGGGAATTAATTCAATTTAATCCTTCTATTACATTTGGAAATCAAAAATGGAAGGGAGCAATTCCTCTTTTTATTGATAAAATAGAAAATATTATTGAATTAATAAAAATGTTTTTATTTTCATATATAAAATTATTTTTTAGTATGAAAATAATAATACTAAATAATAAAATTGAGGATGCTAGAGCTTGAGTTAAAAAATATTTTAATGAAGATTCATTTGATATTAAATTATTATCTCTTATTAGGGGGATAAAAGATAATAAATTAATTTCTAAACCTATTCAGGCTCTAAATCATGAGTTAGCAGAAATTGTAATTAATGTACTTATGATTAGAGTTAAAAAAAAAATATTTTTAGCTGAATTATTAAAAATTAAAAAGAAAAGGATTGATCCTTTATCTGTAGGGTATGAACCTAATAGCTTTATTAGCTTATCTTTTTATAAATTGGTTATATTTTAGTGTATGAGGCACAAGAGTTTTTGATACTTTTAGTAATAGTTTGATTCTATTAAATATAAATGAATGTAAAAAATTTACATAATTTACTCTATCAAAGTAATCCTTTTAATCAGGCAATTCATTAAAAAAAATCCTTAAAAAAAATCAAATTTTTTATAGAAAAAATGAAAGTTAGTTACAGAGTTGATATTTTTAGTTCATTATATTTTAGATAATTAATTTTAGTAATCGAAAAAAAAAAAATTCTTTTTTTTCATTAAACATTTATTTAAATAAATATTTATTATTATATTAAAATTATTTATATATAAATAAAATAATATTAATTATTAAATATTCATTTTCTGTCTTTATATCAGTAACCCTATAATATAATATAAATATATTATATTTATAAATAATATAAAAAGAACTTAAAGTTAGATAAGAATATAAATATAGATATGGAAATTTATAGAAATAATATTTAATCTATCTAAATTAAAATTCTTTTTATTATAATAAATATTTAATAAATTTATTAATATTATTTATAAAGTTAAATATAGATAATATATATATATATATATAAAAAAAAAAAAAAAAAAAAGGATTTTTATCAATTTAATTTATAAAAATTAAATTTTTATAAATTTAAAAAAAAATTTTTTACATGGAATTTTATCTTTTTCTGAATTTTTTCAAAAAGTGGGGTCAAAAATGAAAAATTTTTGAAAATTACGTAATTTAATTATTTATTGGAAAATCTATTTAATTAAAAAAAAAAAGATTTTTTTATCTAATAATTTTTCATTCCGTAAAATATTATTACTAAATAAAATTATTTATGTTGGTTATTTTAGAAAACATTGAATTTTATTTATAAATTTTGTTAATAATTTTTTTGAAAAAGTTGTGTTGATATATTTGTATATGATAGAATTTTTAATGTAAATTGATCAATTAATATGAATAATTAATTTTTATTATTTATATATAAATTTATTTGATGTGTTATTAATTATATTTTACTTTTATAATGAAAAATTATTTAAAATTTGAAGTTTGATACTATTTTTTAATTAAGTTAATAAAAATTAGGGGAATTTTTTATAAAAAATAAAATATTTTTGTATATTTTACTTATTTTTATTATTTAGTTTGATTTTATTTAGTATTTAATTTTAAAATTTTATTAAATTAATAATTTTTAGTTTATTTATATTTAAAATATTAAATTTAATATAAATTTTTAATTTAATTTAAAAAATTGTAATTTGGGGATTACTTTTTAAAAAAAATTATGAATTTTTTACTAATTAATGTTATTTATATTATGTATATATGTATATATATATAATATTTGTTTTATAATTAATTATTTTATATATTTATAATTTAATTTTTATAAATTTTAAAAAATTTTTTTATTATTAAAATTTAATATTTGAAGGTTTTATTTTGGCTTAAAAATTTATTATTAGTTTATATTATATATAAGTTTATGCTTGGATTTATATTTATTTTAAAAATAGATATAATTTAATTAATTGTAGTAATTAATATTATAAATTAAAGAAATTTAGATGAAGAAATATTAATTTATATTAACAAAATTTGTGCCAGCAGTTGCGGTTATACAAATAATATTAGTAAATTTTTTTTAATTAAAGTTAATTTGTGTTAATTTAATAATAATTAAATTATTAAGTGAAATTTTAATTTATTAAATGTATAATAATAATAATAATGAAACTTGAAAATTTTGTTAGAAAACTAGGATTAGATACCCTATTATTAAGATGTAAATATAAAAAATTTGAGTAGTAATTGATATGTTCTTGAAACTTAAAAAATTTGGCGGTATATTAGTCTATTTAGAGGAATTTGTTTTTTAATCGATAATCCACGTTGTACCTAACTTAAATTTGTTATGCAGTTTATATACCGTTGTTATTAGAATGTTTTTTTAGAATAATAATATTCTTGAATTTTTATATGAATTAATATCAAATCAAGGTATAGTTTATGTTTAAGTAAAAATGAATTACAATAAAATTATTTTTTGGATTTAAAATTGAAATATTTTAATGAAATTGGATTTAATAGTAAAATTATAGAGATAAATAATTTGATTTTGGCTCTAATATATGTACATATTGCCCGTCGCTCTTATTATTAAAATAAGATAAGTCGTAACATAGTAGATGTACTGGAAAGTGTATCTAGAATCAATTTAAAGCTTATTAAGTAAAGTATTTCATTTACATTGAAAGGATTATTGTGCAAATCAATATTAATTGATTAATTTTTATTTATTAATTTTATTATTTGATTGTTTATTTATAATAAAATTATTTTTAAATTTATTTGTTTTAGTATTTTATAAAGAATAAATTTTATTAATTATAGTGTATTATTATTGTGAAAGAAAGTTGAAATAAATTGAAAAATTATTATTTTATAAGAATAATTAATTTTTTGTATCTTGTGTATCAGAGATTATTAAATAAAAAATAAAGATTTATTTTTTTCGATTTTGAAAGATTTAATAAATTATGAAAGTTTTTGTGATAAAAAAATTTTTAATATTTTATTAGAAATGAAATGTTATTCGTTTTTAAAGGTATCTAGTTTTTTAAGAAATAAATTTAATTTAGATTTTATAAATTTATTTATTTAATTTTTAAAAATTAATAAATTAAATAATTTTATAAAATTAATATTTTATGGGATAAGCTATAAAATAAATAATTATAAATAATAAATGATTTAATTTAAAATATGCTTAGAAGTAGTAATTTTTTAGAGGTTGTTATAAATAATTTTTTTTAAAATATATTATTTATTAAATTTTAATTATTTATTAAAATATTTATTGTAATTTAATAAATAAAGGAATAATGATAATATTAGTATAGTATTTTTGTTATATGAAATTTTAAGAATAAATTTATATAAATAATTCGGCAAAAATTTTATTCGCCTGTTTAACAAAAACATGTCTTTTAGTATTTTATTTAAAGTTTGACCTGCCCCCTGAAATTTAAATGGCCGCAGTATTTTAACTGTGCAAAGGTAGCATAATCATTAGTCTTTTAATTGAAGGCTAGAATGAATGGTTGGACGAAATATTAACTGTTTCATATAAATTTTTATAGAATTTTATTTTTTAGTAAAAAAGCTAAAATATATTTAAAAGACGAGAAGACCCTATAAATCTTTATATTATTTTGTTATTAATTTATTTAGATATTTTTATTTATATTATAAACTAATATTTTATTGGGGTGATATTAAAATTTATAAAACTTTTAATTTTTTATATTACATTAATGTATGATTTTATTTGATCTAAAATTTTTGATTAAAAAATTAAGTTACTTTAGGGATAACAGCGTAATTTTTTTGGAGAGTTCTTATTGATAAAAGAGATTGCGACCTCGATGTTGGATTAAGATAAAGTTTTAAGTGCAGTAGTTTAAAATTTAAGTCTGTTCGACTTTTTAAATCTTACATGATCTGAGTTCAGACCGGCGTAAGCCAGGTTGGTTTCTATCTTTAATTTAATAAAATATTTTAGTACGAAAGGATTAAATATTTGAAATAATTAATTTCTATAAATTTAATAGAATAATATTAATATAATTTACTATTTTGGCAGAATAATGTAATAAATTTAGAATTTATAAATGTAATTTATATTACAAATAGTACTTGTTTAGTTTAGAAATTATATTATTTATTTTTAGAGGATTAGTTTTAGTAATTTGTGTTTTAATGAGAGTTGCATTTTTGACATTATTAGAGCGTAAGGTATTAGGTTATATTCAAATTCGAAAAGGACCTAATAAAGTAAGAATTTTAGGTGTGACTCAACCTTTTAGTGATGCAATTAAGTTATTTACTAGGGAACAAGCTTATCCTTTAATATCAAATTATATTTCTTATTATATTTCTCCTATTATTTCTTTATTTTTATCTTTATTAATTTGAATATGTATGCCATTTTTAATTAAATTATTTAGTTTTAATTTAGGATTATTATTTTTTATGTGTTGTACTAGTTTAGGGGTTTATACTATTATAGTAGCAGGTTGATCTTCTAATTCTAATTATGCGATATTAGGGAGTTTACGTTCTGTTGCTCAAACTATTTCTTATGAAGTGAGTTTAGCTTTAGTTTTATTAAGATTTATTTTTTTAATTATAAATTATAATATAATTAATTTTTATTATTATCAAAAATTTTTATGATTTATTATTTTTTTATTTCCTTTATCTATTATTTGATTAATTATTTCTTTAGCGGAAGTTAATCGAACACCATTTGATTTTGCTGAAGGGGAGTCAGAGTTAGTTTCTGGGTTTAATGTTGAATATAGAAGAGGAGGTTTTGCTTTAATTTTTTTATCAGAATATTCAAGAATTTTATTTATAAGAATATTATTTTCATTATTTTTTTTAGGGGGGGATGTTTTTTCTTTTTTCTTCTATTTGAAGTTATTATTTATTTCTTTTTTATTTATTTGGGTTCGAGGAACTCTTCCTCGATTTCGTTATGATAAATTAATGTATTTGGCTTGAAAAAGATTTTTGCCTTTTTCATTGAATTATTTAATATTTTTTTTGGGGTTAAAGCTTTATTTAATTAATTATATTTTATTAATTAAAATTAGTAAAATTAATAGAAAGTTTTATTTCTGTCTTATGTTTTCAAAACATATGCTTAATTCAAGCTCATTAATTATTTATTTTAGTAAGTTATCTCATCATTTATTAATTAATGGATTAATTAAATAATATCTAAAATATAAGATAGTTAAGATTTGTCCAATTAGAATATAAGGTGTTTCTACAGGTCGTGCTCCAATTCATGTTAGTAAAATAACAATATTTACTAAAATTCAAAATAAAATTTGGTTTATTGGGTAAAATTGAGTTCCTTGAAATTTTATTAAATTATAAAAAGGTAAAATTATTAAAATTAAAATTGATATTAATAGGGCAATTACTCCACCTAGTTTATTAGGAATAGATCGTAGAATTGCATAAGCAAATAAAAAATATCATTCTGGTTGGATATGAATTGGGGTAACTAAAGGATTTGCTGGGATAAAATTGTCTGGGTCACCTAATAGGTATGGATTTTTAAGTGTTAAAGTTGTTAATAGAGCTAATATTATAATGAATCCAGCGATATCTTTATATGTATAATATGGATGGAAAGGAATTTTATCTAGATTAGAATTTAATCCTAATGGATTATTAGATCCAGTTTGGTGAAGAAATAAAAGATGAATTATTATTAAGCCTACTACAATAAATGGTAATAAAAAATGAAAAGCAAAGAAACGTGAAAGAGTTGCGTTATCAATTGCAAAACCTCCTCAGATTCATTGAACTAATGTTGTTCCTAAATATGGAATAGCAGATAATAAATTAGTAATAACTGTTGCTCCTCAGAATGATATTTGTCCTCAAGGTAATACATATCCTATAAATGCTGTTCCTATTGTAAATAATAAAATAATTACTCCTGAAAGTCAAGTTTGTGTATATACATAAGAACTATAATATATTCCTCGGCCTACATGAATGTAAATACAAATAAAAAAAAAAGAGGCTCCGTTTGCGTGTAGGGTTCGTAATAATCAACCGTAATTTACATCACGTAAAATGTGGTCGATACTTTCAAATGCTAAGTTTACGTCAGCTGTATAATGTATAGTTAAAAATAAACCAGTTATAATTTGTATTATTAAACAAATTCCTAATAATGAGCCAAAATTTCATCAAATTGAAAGATTTCTGGGAGAAGGTAGATCTACTAAACTATTGTTAGCAATTTTAATTAATGGATGATTTAATCGTAATGGTTTGAACATTATAAAGATGATCGTAAAGGTCCGTAAAATAATTTTGTAATTTTTACTGTAATAATTATGGTGAATAATAAATAATTAATTATTATAATAGTTAATATATTAGTTGGATAATTATATAATTTATTTAAATTTAGTATGTTTTCTTGTAGAAAAGAATTTATATTTATAATTGAGTTTATTTCATTATTATTTATATTAAAAATTAATATTTTGTCTAGATTTAATATAGCAATAATAAATAATAAAAATAATAAAAAGTAAATAATATAATTTTGTGGGAGAGAAAATATTTCATTTGAAGCTAATGAAGTTACATAAATAAATAATACTAATATTCCCCCAATAAAAATTAAAAATAAAATATATGAAAATCAAAAGGTTTTAGTAATTATTCCAGTTAAACAAGCAATTAATATAGTTTGTATTAATAGAATTAATCCTATACTTAATGGATGATTTATTTGTATAAATAAAAATCCTATTATTAAAGTTCTTATATATAGAGTTAATTGAATAATATCAAGAAATAGTTTAAGTAAAAAAATATTAATTTTGGAGATTAAAGTTAGAGTAATTCTTTTTTCTTGAAGTTTTAAAAGTTAAACTTATTTTTGGTTTACAAGACCAATGTTTTTATTAAACTATTAGAACTAATGTTCATATTTATAGGATGAGGTTTATCCTTTTTTTTATTTGTGTTAGGTGCAATAGTTTTTATATCAAATTTAAAACATTTATTATCAATATTATTAAGTTTAGAATTTATGGTTTTATCTTTATATTTTATATTATTTTTTTATTTAATTTTTATAAATTATGAAATATATTTTAGAATAATTTTTTTGACTTTTAGAGTATGTGAGGGGGCCTTAGGTTTATCTATTTTAGTATCAATAATTCGAATATATGGTAATGATTATTTTCAATCTTTTAGAATTTTACAATGTTAAAATTTTTATTTGTATTAATTGGAATTTTTTTTATTTATAAAAAAAATTTATATTGAATGGTACTTAATTGTTTATTTTTATTAATATTTTTATTGATTATTAATAATAATAATGTTGTAGAATATTGATCTTTAATTTCTTATTTTTTAGGTTGGGATTTGTTATCTTATGGAATAATTTTATTAAGAGTATGAATTTGTATATTAATATTAATCGCTAGTAGAATGATTTATAAAATAAATTATTTTGTAAATTTATTTATTATTAATATTTTAGTTTTATTATTAATATTAATTTTAACATTTTCTAGTATAAATTTATTTATATTTTATTTATTTTTTGAAAGTAGATTAATTCCGACATTATTTTTAATTTTAGGATGAGGGTATCAGCCTGAACGTTTACAAGCGGGATTATACTTATTATTTTATACATTATTAGTTTCTTTACCTATATTAATTGGAATTTTTTATATTTATGATACTTTAAATTTTATAAATTTTTATATAATAATATATGAAAATTTTGATTTATTAATCCTTTTTTTTTGTATAATTTTATCTTTTTTAGTAAAAATACCTATATATTTAGTTCATTTATGATTACCTAAAGCTCATGTTGAAGCTCCTGTTTCAGGTTCAATAATTTTAGCGGGGATTATATTAAAATTAGGGGGCTATGGTTTATTACGGATTATGATAGTATTTCAATTTTTAGGATTAAAGATTAGAAGTTGATTAATAAGAATTTCTTTAATTGGGGGTTTATTAGTGAGTTTGATTTGTTTACGACAAATGGATTTGAAATCTTTAATTGCTTATTCTTCAGTTGCTCATATAAGTTTAGTTTTAGGGGGAATTTTTTCTTTAAGAAGTTGAGGAATTAATGGTAGATTTATTTTAATAATTGCTCATGGGTTATGTTCTTCCGGTTTATTTTGTTTAGCTAATATTAGATATGAACGATTGGGGAGTCGTAGATTAATAATTAATAAAGGTTTAATTAATTTTATACCTTCAATAACTTTATGGTGATTTTTGTTATGTGCGGGTAATATAGCGGCTCCTCCTACATTAAATTTATTAGGAGAAATTTATTTATTGAATAGTATTGTAAATTGGTCTTGAATTTCTGTAATAATTTTAATATTTTTATCTTTTTTTAGAGCAGCTTATTCATTATATTTATATGCTAATACTCAACACGGTAAATATTATTTAGGTATTTATTCATTTAGTATAGGATTTAATCGAGAATATTTGTTATTATTTTTGCATTGATTTCCTTTAAATTTATTAATTTTAAAATCTGAAATATTTTTAATTTGATATTTAAATAGTTTAAATAAAATACTAATTTGTGGTGTTAGGGATAAGAATTAATTCTTTTTAAATTATTAAATATATTTCTATTTGTTTTATTAATTTCGTTTTATTAATTATTCTTAGAATTTTTTTTTTCTTTTTTTTTCTATATTTTTTAATTAATGATTTAAGAATTTTTTTAGAGTGAGAAATTACAAGAATTAATTCGTCAAGAATTGTAATAACATTTTTATTTGATTGAATAAGACTTTTATTTATATCTTTTGTTTTATTAATTTCTTCATTAGTAGTTTTTTATAGAAATGATTATATAATAGGTGATAAATTTATTAATCGTTTTATTATATTAATTATAATATTTGTTTTATCAATAATATTATTAATTATTAGACCTAATTTAATTAGTATTTTATTGGGATGGGATGGATTAGGATTGGTGTCATATTGTTTAGTAATTTATTTTAATAATTTTAAATCTTATAATGCAGGTATATTAACTGTTTTATCTAATCGTGTGGGGGATGTAATATTGTTAATAGCTATTGCTTGAATAATAAATTATGGAAGTTGAAATTATATTTTTTATTTAGAATATATACAAAATGATTTATGTATAAGTGTTATTAGAGTTTTAGTTGTATTAGCTGCAATAACTAAAAGAGCTCAAATTCCTTTTTCTTCTTGATTGCCTGCAGCTATAGCTGCTCCAACGCCTGTTTCTGCTTTAGTTCATTCTTCAACTTTAGTAACGGCAGGAATTTATTTAATAATTCGATTTAATATTTTATTAAATAATTCTTTTATGAGTCAAGTATTATTACTTTTATCTGGGTTGACAATATTTATATCTGGATTAGGGGCAAATTTTGAATTTGATTTTAAAAAAATTATTGCTTTATCGACTTTAAGACAATTAGGATTGATAATGATAATTTTATCATTAGGGTATTATAAATTAGCATTTTTTCATTTATTAACTCATGCTATATTTAAAGCTTTATTGTTTTTATGTGCTGGTTCTGTTATTCATAATATAGGAAATTTTCAAGATTTACGATTAATAGGAGGATTAAGTTTATATATACCTTTAAGTGTTTCTTGTTTAAATGTAGCGAATTTAGCTTTATGTGGGATGCCTTTTTTAGCTGGTTTTTATTCTAAGGATTTAATTTTGGAGTTTTCTTCTATAAGAATTCTAAATGTTTTTATTTTCATTATTTTTTTTGTTTCAACAGGTTTAACTGTTTGTTATTCATTTCGTTTATTGTTTTATTCATTAACAGGAGGTATTAATTGTAGTTCATTAAATGTTTTAAATTATGAAAATTGAATTATAATAAAGAGTATAATGGGATTAACATTTATAAGAATTGTAAGAGGAAGAATAATTAGTTGATTAATATTTTCTTCTCCTTATATAATTTGTTTACCATTTTATATGAAATATATAACATTATTGGTTTGTATTATTGGAGGGTTAATAGGTTATTATTTGTCTAATGTGTCTCTTTTTTTTTATAATAAATCTTTATTATATTATAAGTTAAGTTATTTTTTAGGTTTTATATGATTTTTACCATTTGTTTCTACTTATGGGGTTATTTATTATCCTTTAATTTTTGGTAAATTGATTTCAAATAATATTGATCAGGGTTGGTCAGAATATTTTGGAATACAAAATTTATTTAATAAAATGATTAATTATTGTCGATATAATTATAATATACAAATTAATAATTTAAAAATTTATTTTATATTATTAATTTTGTGAATTATAATTTTATTTATTTTTTATTTATTTT